>CM050166.1:385573985-386007676 GCA_027410445.1 Discoglossus pictus | reverse complement strand
CTCAGACCATTAAAATTCACACTTTAAACTTAAGAGCTTTTGTTGGCCCCTTATAACTTTGTTTTTTTAATTTATTCTCAAATGATACTGTGTTGTGATCACTGTTTCCCAGACGTTCCCCTAACATAACATTTGATATTATATCAATATTATTTGTGATGACTAATTCCAAGACAGCCTCATTTCTAGTACGTTCTTGTATAATTGATCCAGATAATGATCTCTGGGTGTACTGAAGAACCTGCTCCACTTAGCTGAACTGCTGGTCTCATTCATCTAATTTTATTTAAAGTTTATAGTTAAAATCCCCGAATATCATCCCACCATGTTTTAGTAGTGCCTATCAAATCCCATTCTCATTTACTGCTAAATATTCTAGCTCACCCATTTACCTAGCAAGCAGTTTTGAGGTACTTGCCACTGTATCTGAGTTACTTAGCAATACCTCCCTATTGACTATACTAATTCTACCCCTTCTTCTTCCCCAGTAGTTAATTCATCCCTTATCTCCCTACACTTTCTACCCATTACTTTCATCTAGTGACTACCCACCTACTAGTTTAAAAACTCCCCAGCCTTTCTCTCTCCCCTAGGATACAAGTCAGGCTAGTGCACGTCCCACAAGAAGCTGCATAGATAATAAGGATAGGTATTTGGCAACATAGCCAATGAGCTGCTTAGTGAGGAAGTGAATTATGCTGTGTTTAAGAGAGATCATCAGCAGATACCAGTAGTCAGAGCTTCCTCTGTATCTCATCAGTTTCAGGCTGAAGAGGCACTTTGAATCACTTATCTGTGAATGGAATAGTGATGAAAAATGTCAGTACTGCATATATTTGTCTTACACAGTTTATACCTGTTTTTTGTTTGTTTAGAAAAGTCATTATGCATCAAAATATAAAGTTAGTAAAAGTAAAATTTGATGAGCCAGCTTTACAGAGTGATAGAGAAGAGCAAGAAAAAAGGGGATACTTTAATATATAGTCCTCCTGATACTTGACCACAAAAAAGTGATAGAATCGCTGGTGAGAGACTACATGAGTGCACCAAGGATTAATAAAACATAACTTTTATTATGTTTATATTTAAAAATAGACAATTTTAAAACATGGTTTAATAAAGAATATATACAAAAAAAATCCAAAATCCAGAACCACAGTGATGATTTAGCCTTATAGTATTTGTATCATATCCATGTAGACTTGTATCATTCATAGATCTTCACATAAGTTAATATATTCAAGCATAGTGTATATACAAATTGTATCCACAACTATAATGTAGCTGCTAGATCAATTAAGGAGGCCTTGAAAAAGAGATGGGGACATATTACATTAAATGGTGGCCCTGTATTATCTTGTTTGTGGCGAAAGATTATAGGACCCGCCATTTACCCTCTGAGAGATGATCTCTCTGATATGAAAAAAACTATCCTCTCTGGCCTAAAGACTAATCCCCCAAATTACTGTATACTAGTAAAAGTTTCACTCAATCCACCACTATATAATTGCAAAATAAATCCTTATACATTTGTGGCTAAGTCCGCTATAAGCTAGTCAATACAGTATGCGCTAATCGCAATGTGGATATGAATGACAAGAAAGTACTCAGGTTTTTGTCAAGACAATCCCCATGGCCTGGAGCGCTCCCTCAGCTGCAAGCTCCCCATATGGCGTCTGACGTCATCACTGATGGACAAGGCACTGGTCGACGCCGCGTTTCGCGTCATTAGCTTCTTTGGACCAGAGTAGAGGAGATGACAGATCCTCCCCTTTTAAAGGTAAGTTAGCAATTTGTAATGCCCAGAATTAACTCTTTCTGTCTTTCCACAGGTGATCTCCGTGTCATATATGAAGATAGATTGGAAGAGAACATCATCCCCCCCCCCCCCCCCCCCACACACACACACACACAAAGCAATTTCTACGGATTCTACTGAGTTTTTACGCCATTAGACTTTGACACCCAAACTCTATGCCAATAAGATTTTATGTATCACTTGCAAATCAGGGCATTGCCTTAACAGCAAAAAGCAGAAGAATGATTTATGAGTACCAAAAACCACTTGCAACTGGTTTTCAAATGTTTCCTGAGCCCACCAGAAACATTTAAAGTGACAGTATAGCACAAAAACACTACAAAATGATGAAATTTCAACATTATTTGAAACTTAACAATCCAATATCAACATATGTGTAATAAAAAAATATGATATGATATTTTAGTATTAAGCCTGTTTTATTATACAAAATCCAGGGTAACAAACAACGCAGTACTCAAGGGCTTAATTCACATCACAAAACTATGTTGCCTAGGAACAAATGCTCTGATAGATTGTCTATAACTATATCCTATTTTAACACAATATAAACACATTTTTACTGATTGAAGCTATAAATATAATTATCATTTCTTTTTAATATCAACATATATTAATAAATAAGACAAGATAAATAATGACTTTATATACAAATATCTGTTTCATTGCTTTAGCCAGTTACGGGCAGTTGTTCCTGCACTTCCCAGTCATTATAAGATTTATGACGTTCACATTTCCTATTGGCTCCTAGGTCCAAAAAAAGCTCTTCCAACCGATTTACAGCAGTGCCCTAACGAGAGCACCAGATTTACATTGGGCTCTAAGGCCATATTAAACTCCAGCCTTGCAAGTCCAACATGTAGCAGAAAAGGGCTGCGTGCTTCAAATTTGGCCTACTTCCTTTGCTATTAAATTAGAAAGGGCTGCGTGCTACGAGCGAGAGACACTATTTTGTAAACCAGACGTCTGGGTTTGTGTGCTCGAACGCAAACAATTAAGCAATCACGTAGTTACGGGTTCAGATGGAGCCAATGGAAAAAGAGATTGTTACGTCACTGAAAAAGTGGAGTGTAGATTTCCAAGTCCTATGTGCTTCAATTACAGTTTGCGATTGTTTTCCCACAGGCCAGATATAATGCAAAATTAATAAAGCAGTAAATATGATATTCTATTACATGCGAGTTACAGTATACAGTATAATAATCATGAAATAAAGTATCTTTCGGGGCCGGTCTTGAGAATGTTGTGCTATTAATTCTAAGACCTAACATCACATTCCCCTTTAATAAATGTACAGTAGAGTGTTGTTATTTGCATTACAAGTGCTACATATTGTACTTTAGCCCCCTTGCGGGTCTCTAGAGCACACATTGTCCTTTGGGCTCCGTTTGCATGTTACGTGCTTGCTCGCGAGTGACCACGTTGCAATTTAATAGCTGAATTGAACAAGTAGTGGTTCCAAGCATTACAGATCAAAGGACGTACGTGCGTGAAGTTCAACGTTGCTCACCACATAGCCTATTCTTGGACGTCCTGCGTGTTAACACGCAAAGTCTGCTGGGAGCAATGTCACAGGGCATCTTAGAATGCAAATAGACCTAAGATGACAGTTACGGGTTACGTTTTAAAACTTAGCCCCAATTTAATGAGGCTGATAGTTAGTAATATAAAGCAAGAGGTCTCCCGTCTCTTTCAATTATAACCTAGGATCCACATAACATGGTCTGAGATTACCATTAGATCACGCTGGAGGGCAGTTTATGATCAAGATAGATTGGAAAAGACAAGAAAGTTAATTAATAAAATGATGAGTGGGGGGGGGGGGGACATTTTGATTGGGAAACCGTAGATTCCCCTGAATGTTAGAGATGGAGTACATCAGAATGAGATGAGGTTAAGAATTTTTAATTTTGCTTTGGTTGAAGGAATAAAGCAGGCCATAGCTATGGGGGTTGGCGTGAGCCAAAAATTCTTAAATCTGGCCTTATGGTGCTTGTTGAAGGTACTGGTTTCCCCCTGCTCATGGGAGATGTTCCAGGAGATGGTGTTTGTTGTGCCCCCTACGCTTCCTTTCCTGGTATCTCCAAGTTGGTTAGTGTATTATAGCAAGCACCTGCAGTTTGGAGTACATCAGGCCACAACTTTATTAACAAATATTTCAAATCTAGTATATGTTTCATTATTTAAGAAATGGGTTGGGCATAGATGATATGTTAAGAAAAGTATAAGGGATATTTCTGGACAAAGATCGAGCGTACACAGGTCAAGTATAATTTTATACTTACCATAACAGAACTTTTTTTTATACTGTACAGGCTGATCTTCTCTCCTCTTTTCCTTAACATCATTTTAGTTTGTAAAAAAATATTTGTGCTATCGTAGTTAGAAAACTAAAGTTAGAGTGTTTGCACTATTCACCATAATTTGCAACAAGAACAGATAATTCCATCCTCTCAGCAGAAGTAAAAACTAAAAGTACATCTAATAAACTCATATGCACTCAAATGCAGCAGAGAACAGGACCAGAAATGGTCTTTACACTTTTCTATCTATTAAAGGTTGATTTCTGGGTAATTCTTAAAATGATGAAGTAGAGCCCCACCTCCTTTCAATAGTGAACTGTGGGAAGACTCTCCATGGAGCTTAAACAAGCTTCCCCTTATGAATTACATGGGAAATAGTAGAATTTTAAATTGAGGTAATAAAAATCAAATAATATTAGATAAGAAGCTCCCAAAAATAGGAATCTTGTCACTGATTCAACAACGTTTCCCTAGTGAACACAGATTAGCGTAGCTATGACAACTGCTTAGGGAAGTCCAAAGGGAAAAAATGGCAAAGTCTCAACTTTTTTTTATACATTCTATTGCAATTTCAAAACTATGATAGAAAAACCACCAAATTATTATTCTCAATCAGAAAAATGTACTCATGTTTCTCTCAGCAAAGTAGATCCAGATGTAAACTGTACAAAAAAAAAATATTTAAATTAACAAAATTATGCTGCCCATTCAAATTTGTGTCATGAGTGATTAGCATGTTGAATATATTCTCTAAATACGATTTTGTGGGAATATTGAAAAAGTGTAACTATAAGAAACTGACAGAATGATTGGCATCATATTTGTGGAAAATAGAGTATAGTTCAAAGGAAAGGTAAATAGTGTACTGCAATAAGGGTGCGTACATGTAATGTATTATCACAAGGAAAACATCAATATAATAAATCGGCACTAGATGGGGAAAAAAGTTCACTCAAAAAACAAAACTTCATAAGGCACAGTAGAGGAGTAATGAAAATGCAATATTTATTACAACTTCCAAAATGCTATTGAAATTATCATACAGTGTGAGATACAACTGTTGTTTCTACTCATCCTCTTCTACAGATAAGAAAAGATTTTGAATGCAGAAAGGTTTCAGCTGCTACAATAGAAATGTGAAAATTCAAAAGGGATTATTTTAGTACTAATGGATAAAACAAAAAACTCAATAAATGCAATGTTTGCCAAAAGAAAATAATAACTACATTTACTAGTACTACAGGCTTTATATTTTTTTTTTATTTCTAAAAAAATTATTTTGATCACACTTTTCAAATATAATTATTTAGTGGTCCTTTAAGCAAGGACATCAAAGTGACCAGGTGGCTGTTTATTTAGACAGGCATGTTTACAGCTGAAAGACAAAGGTAGTGCCTACATTCAAAGTACATCATGGTAACAACTGAGTTGACAATTTCTATAGATAAAATAACAAAGAATAGCTGCTACTAAAGGTATAAATGCATTTCTATATACAGGAATAGCCAAATATTTTTGCACGCTACATGCATGTAGGAGCACCATACAAAAAACGCGGTAAATGGGAAATTTTATCGCCATAGCTATTGGGAGATTTAGTGCTTTCCAGGGACTGGGACCAGAAAAAGTGTTATCGCGAATCAGCGCTCGGAAAGGTAGCGCAAACCGGGGTATACCTCTAATATGTAA
Source organism: Discoglossus pictus (assembly GCA_027410445.1). Lineage (NCBI taxonomy): Eukaryota > Metazoa > Chordata > Amphibia > Anura > Alytidae > Discoglossus > Discoglossus pictus. Next base: position 386,001,865 of record CM050166.1, on the reverse strand, counting down.
TTGAGTATTTAAAAAAATTAAATAAAAAACACAAAGTTTATCTTTTGAAGATGTATTAATTTAAATGTAATGTTGGTCCAAAAAAAATGCATCACTTTACTTTGCATCTGTGTCACTGAACTAGTGTAGCCATCACTATCATCATATCATGTACATAATAATTCTAAACATAGTAAAGTTTAATCTTGTATTTGAGAAAAAACAAGTCAACAGATAAAAATAAACAGTAAAAGATCAAAATAAAGGATTCTGATAGAAATAAGACTTTCAGTTTCTAGCAATTTTATAATTGGAGCCTATTTCACAGGCTGAAGAGTACAACCAGTTCCAACACGTAAAACCTAAACCAGTTAAAAAGGCAACACTAATTATATGGGTTTTAAATGTCCAAATCTTAATTAAAAAAAAGATACAACATCATTCAACATAATACAGTAGTTGTCAAAACATAAAAACCTGGAATAAACTCTTGCTTTGCTAAAGACTTATTTGTCACAAATTAAATGGGTCGTATGTATTAGAACATGGATGTGCTTGATTTATCATCAATATAAGATATTGCTAAATGCAACATTAACTATATAAAATCTGAAAAATAAGACATTCATATATAAGATATTGACAATATTTTACCAATATTTATATAATGTAAATGTAAAAAAAAAAGATTCCTTTTAAGTATTATGTACAGCAATTTGCTATATCATAGGTGAAAAAAACATGTTTTTTTCAGCAACCATAAAAAACAGAAATATGACACAAAAAGCAACAGTTCAAATCCTATTCAATATACATTAAATGCAGTTTATTCAGTATTGGAGCATTCATTTAAACAAGAAAGAAAAAGAAAATGCAACATGAAACATTTCAATTACCTATTTCAGATGAAACAAATAAAGATTTGATTTGCATGTTCCTTTAAATAGGGAACTTTTCCCTATAGAACTACTCACTCATACAAAAAGATAATTTAGGTCACACAAATATGATATTTTATATATTTTTTTATTTTTTAGAAACCTAAAATCTAAACCTAAGATATACACACAGCCTAACGTTGATATGTTTACTGTCACTCTTGACATATATATATATATATATATATATATATATATATATATATATATATATATATTTGCTTTTTTATTATTATAATCAATTTATATGTAATTTTGTTCGTACTATAAATCATAGTACTTGCTAATACAGGCATATTTTATTGAAAATTATAAGAGTTATAATTCAATAATATGTGTTTCGTTAGGAGTGTGATGTGACTCCTTAAAAATTAATTATTGATCAACCCAATAATACTCTGTTGATTATTTTCATATTATATGGATTAGTTTCATAATATGGTAATGATGTTAAAGGGCCACTGTAATCCAAAAATTTCTAGCATAGATTTAAAAGATACAGATTAAAAACATTACAAAATTATTTTTTGTATGAAAATAAATTCATAAATACAGACAATATGTTTTTTTACTTATTTATTAGGTTTCAGGAATGCATTGGTAATGAGGTGTTAGTTAAGTATGTTTGCATATACCATGAGGTGTGAGTTACGTATTTCTCAATAAATGTAGGCCACTAACATTGCAGATAATAGCCCAGAAAACATGTTCCAACCTTCAAAATGTCCAGATCAGCCAAATAAACAGCTTAATATAAAAGTCAAGTCACTGTACCTGGCGAACAAAGCTGTTTGAGGTAGTGTCAGAAGAGGTGCTGCCATCAGATCCTTTAAATCTATTTTTTCTTCTAGCTCCTTTTCCAAAAGTCTGAAAAATTAGAATTTTCATTAGTGGAAAGCATACTGATCATTTGAGTTTAATGGATTTGAACAAATTAGCAAAGTTTTATTATGCATTTCTATATGAAAATATCAGATGCACAAGACTTTTTAAGACATAGATACATTGATTTACAGTGTAAAATTGTAAAAACACACCAGTTCTTTTTTTGTAAGTTAAAATTACATTTAAAACTTTAGCTTAAAACAAATATTTTAGCCTGTTTGGCTGAAAAATATGTCAATCAAATTTTAGCCAATCAGAATCAGGTATTTGATGTCACCCTGCTTAACATTTCCAGGGTTCAACTTCAAACAATTAGAATTCATGGACTAACAATCCAAATTTAAGGTCAGAAAGCCATTAGATCCCCATGTTTGTTTTAGATATGGATGGAGATCTTTGACATACCATGGGGGTCTTTGGTCAAAACAGAAACACAATTAAGGTGTAAAGATGATAATAGCGTCAGATCTTAACAATGTATGCTTTTTAGAGGCATTTTTGGTGCCTCTACGAGTAAGTGACAGTACACATAGGATTTTATTCACAATGTTAGAACCTACAAGCACTCATAAGTTAACGTATATCTCTCATCTACAGCAATATGACAGACTTTTGGGAAATACCAATGGGACCATTTTAGGCCATTCTCCAGCAATCATCAGTCAGTTCTTGTAGGGGTTATTTAAATGTTTGAAGTGCTAGCTCATGGCAGATTAAGAGTAAAGTTTATTTGTAAATCTGCAAAGCAAAGGCATGTAATGGAGGTCTTAGCCATTTTCCACCTTTTCCATTAAATCATCATAGTGGTTATCAGCATGGGAAACCGCACTGGTAAAAATATGGTGAATAAACTTTAGCAAACCATATTTGGTGGTATGTTTGAGCCTGTTGCCAGCCAATTAAACAGTTGTTAGCTGCAGTATGCCAAAGAATCAGCATTTAGCATATTAAAAAAAATAAACATGCTTATTTTTTAAATGTTTTATTTTTATTTACTGTAACACCATGTGCAGCTCTGATCAAGAACAACATTTCTGCTTTGCACAGACCTGCTTCTGGGCTCACTCACAGAGTTTTAACAAATCTATCTGTGCAGGCATGGAATGCTGAACTCACGTAAACAGGAGAGCTATAGGTTAACAGGTCAATACAGTGTAAACTGATTCCTGGAAAAACCTGCTATCAATCACAGGCTTCCCCACAGCATGTGCTGGACTATCTGTTATAACTCATGCAACAGCCAGTAGGCAGGATACACTTTGTATGTAAATAGAGACTTTAAACTTTAAATTGTGTATATATTATTAGTGTAACTAAAAAAAAGATATTTTTTAACATGTAAGCTTGTGCTCTTTCACACCACGAAGAGCATGAAATAGCCCTTTAATACAGAATATGTTAGCAGAACAGTAAATATTATAAAATATATAGAAATATATCAAATGTATAAAGACCAGGTTTCCTCTACAAGGAGAGTCATGTGTGTGCTAGATAGTCGTAGATTCTATTCCAGAAAGTTCTCATTATGCTGTCTGATAGGCTGAGAGTTTACAGGGGAGCAGGTGATCTTACAAAAAGGAATGTAGCTGTCAGGTACCTCCTTTCTACCTAAGAAAGACTCATGGTTCTTAGAAGAAAATAAATAATTATAATTATCTTGGCAGGGGGGTCGAGTTCTGATATAATTATTCAAGGGCCTAAAAAAGACTCTAATGACTTTTTTCTCCTCAGACCTACATGTCATCTCGTTCACCCATAGAAGCATAAAAAATGCATCTGAAAATTAATCAAGTGGCAGATCTGATGATATATGATCACTATAACACCTGAAGTGAGTCAGATATGATGCTTGATACTCATACATTTAAACATCACACAAACTTGGCGGATCACACCTAATACCCCTACTCAATATGAGCCCAGGGATCCATGGGATTCTTCCATTTAAAATACAGGACATCCATAGCATCTCCATGGCATCCTTGCAGGACATCCATGACATCCTTGCAGGACATCCATGGCATACAGGCTTATATTAAATGGAATTGGGATTAAGTTTAAGGTTAGGTTGATAGTTAGAGGTTCAGTGTTAGGTAGGTTGATAGATGCCACAGGAGTCCTGTGGTATTGTGGATATTTCAGAATGCCAAATGGGTTCATTTGGTAGGGGCAGACATTTGCAGGGACGGCTTGGAAGGTTTGAATAAGTCAAAACAGAGGTTTTTAAGCACTTGTTAATAAAATTATGTTTAGATATGCAAACAAACAATTAGGTAGTTTATTTCAATATTAAAACAGGGAAGCCTCCATATACCTTTAATTGCTGCTCATCTTCTCTTTAAGCATATTGGTATACACTTCATCAGTTCATAGCTCTCTAGTGAGCTCTGATTTTGCGATTTTTGTTTTGTTCAGCCTGGTGCAACGAACATCTTTGTGACAGCAGCAAATCAGGGGTGGGGCAGTTGAGGTTATGTCTTCTTAGGATGACTCTCAGAGTTAGAATGTACTGTATATACTCGAGTATAAGCCGACCCGAGTATAAGCCGAGGCACCTATTTTACCACAAAATACTGGGTAAAATGAGTGACTCGAGTATAAGCCGAGGGTGGGAAATGTGCTGCCCCCTGTGTCCCTCTTGTGCCCTCTGTGTCCCCCTCTTGTGTCCCCCTCTCTCTCCTGTGTCTCTTCCAAACTCTCCCTTCCCTGTGTCTCTTCCAACCTCTCCCTTCCCTGTGTCTCTTCCCCCTCCCTTATCACCCTCCTCAACACCACTCCTAATCCTCCCTCCTCATCCTAAACCTCCATAACTTTTTTTTCTACTAACACCACCATCACCTCAAAATTCTAAACCAATAACAACTCAAGGAATTTTATTCTGTAGGTTATAATTTTGTCAGCTGCTCGCTTCGTCACTAAAATAAATTAAACAGAGGGCAGTGGAAGCATCAAGGGTTAAGGCAATAAAGAATCTTAAGGCACAAAAAAACAATAGAGAAGATTCTCTGCAAGGTGTTGATATTTCACTTTATTTTGTTCAGATATCACAGCCCCCCAAATAGTCTCCAGTGCTATTTGTAATATACGGTATATACTCGAGTATAAGCCGAGTTTTTCAGTCCTTTTTTTAAGGCTAAAAGGCCCCCCTCGGCTTATACTCAAGTCACTCTCCCCCCGTGTATCTCTAACCCCTCCCCCCGTGTCTCTCTACCCCCCCTGTGTCTCTCTAACCCCCCTGTGTCTCTCTAACCCCCCTGTGTCTCTTTCCCTCCCCCCTCCTCATCCTCAACCGCCCCTTCTCATTATAAACCCCCCTCCTCATTCTCCCTCCTCAACCCCCCTCCTCAACCTAAACCCCCTTCCTCATTCTAACCCCCCCTAAATACCTCCCCCTCTCCCCTCACTTACCTGCTTCTGCTCCGGCCTCCGCTCCTTGACGCGGCGCGCATGTGACGTCACATGCAGCGCCGCGTCATCAGCATATACCGGGTGCCGGCACCCAGTATATGCTAATGACGTGACGTCACATGCGCGCCACGCCATTAGCATATACCGGGTGCAGGCACCCGGAAATGCTAATGACGCGGGGCGCATGTGACATCACATGCACGCCGGGTCAAGGAGCGGAGGCCGGAGCAGAAGCACGTAAGTGAGGGGAGAGGGGGGAGGTATTTAGGGGGGTTTAGGTTGAGGAGGAGGGTTGAGGGGGGTTTAGGTTGAGGGGGATTTAGGTTGAGGAGAGGGGTTGAGGAGGGGGGTTGGGGTTGAGGTGGGAGGTTGAGGTTGAGGAGGGGGGTTGAGGGGGGTTGAGGTTGAGGGGGGTTGAGGTTGTTCTTTGGATTTGGATAGTATGTCGCTCTTCAACAGCAGAGTTACAGTCATTTTCTCTCTCCTCAACTATCATATTCCACTCTAATCTGACAAAGATCTATCTATACTTGTACTTCTAATAAACTCATCTCTCTCTCAACATAAAAGGGGTGGAAATGCTAATGACGCGGCGCGCATGTGACGTCACATGCGCGCCGGGTCAAGGAGCGGAGGCCGGAGCAGAAGCAGGTAAGTGAGGGGAGAGGTATTTAGGGGGGTTTAGGTTGAGGAGGGGGGTTGAGGGGGGTTAGGTTGAGGGGGATTGAGGTTGAGGAGGGGGGTTGGGGTTGAGGGGGGAGGTTGAGGGGGGTTGAGGTTGAGGAGGGGGGTTGAGGTTAAGGGGGGTTGAGGTTGAGGAGGGAGGTTGAGGATGGGGGGTTGAGGATGAGGATGGGGGGTTGAGGAGGGGGGCTGAGGAGGGAGGTTGAGGAGGGGGTTGAGGATGGGGGGTTGAGGAGGGGGGTTAAGGAGGGAGGTTGAGGAGGGGGTTGAGGATGGGGGGTTGAGGAGGGAGGTTGAGGATGGGGTTGAGGAGGGAAGATGAGGAGGGAGGTTGAGGATGAGGAGGGAGGTTGAGGATGAGGAGGAGAGGTTGAGGAGGGGGGTTGAGGTTAAGGAGGGGTGTTGAGGATGGGGGGTTGAGGAGATATTTTGTTCAGATATCACAGGCCTCCAAATAGTCCCATGTGCCCCTCTGCTTGTTCTTTGGATTTGGATAGTATGTCATTCTTCAACAGCAGAGTTACAGTAATTTTCTCTCTCCTCAACTATCATATTCCACTCGAATCTGACAAAGATCTATCTATACTTGTACTTCTAATAAACTCATCTTTCTCTCAACATAGAAGGGGTGGACAGGGCTGCTAGTCTCTGAAATATCAAAGCTCAAAAGTAACGTTTAAATGCAAAATTGCATTTATTTTACTTAAATACAAATCAACTATCATATCCTACTCTTTAGCCTGACATACAGTTGATAAAAAAAGTCTACACACCCCTGTTAAAATGTCAGGTTTCTGTGCTGTAAAAAAATTAGACAAAGATAAATCATTTCAGAACTTTTTTCACCTTTAATGTGACCTATAAACTGTACAACTCAATTGAAAAACAAACTGAAATCTTTTAGGTGGAGGGAAGAAAAAAAAAAAAGAAAAATAATGTGGTTGCATAAGTCTGCCCACCCTCTTATAACTGGGGATGTAGCTGTGTTCAGAATTAAGGAATCACATTCCAAATCGTGTTAAATAGGAGTCAGCATACACCTGCCATCATTTAAAGTGCCTCTGATTAACCCCAAATAAAGTTCAGCTGCTCTAGTTAGTCTTTCCTGAAATGTTCTTAGTCGCATCACACAGCAAAAGCCATGGTCCACAGAGAGCTTCCAAAGCATCAGAGGGATCTCATTGTTAAAAGGTATCAGTCATGAGAAGGGTACAAAATAATTTCCAAGGCATTAGATATACCATGGAACACAGTGAAGACAGTCATCATCAAGTGGAGAAAATATGGCACAACTGTGACATTACCAAGAACTGGAGCTCCCTCCAAAATTGATGAAAAGACAAGAAGAAAACTGGTCTGGGAGGCTACCAAGAGGCCTACAGCAACATTAAAGGAGCTGCAGGAATATCTGGCAAGTACTGGCCGTGTGGTACATGTGACAACAATCTCCCATATTCTTCATATGTCTGGGCTATGGGGTAGAGTGGCAAGACGAAAGCCTTTTCTTACGAAGAAAAACATCCAAGACAGGCTACATTTTGCTAAAACACATCTGAAGTCTCCCAAAAGCTGGTGGGAAAAGGTGTTATGGTCTGATGAAACCAAGGTTAAACTTTTTGGCCATAATTCCAAAAGATATGTTTGGCGCAAAAAACAACACTGCACATCACCAAAAGAACACCATACCCACAGTGAAGCATGGTGGTGGCAGCATCATGCTTTGGGGCTTTTTTTGTCAGCTGGAAATGGGGCCTTAGTAAAGATAGAGGGAATTATGAACAGTTCCAAATACCAGTCAATATTGGCACAAAAACTTCAGGCTTCTGCTAGAAAGCTGAACAAGAAGAGGAACTTCATCTTTCTGCATGACAACGACCCAAAGCATACATCCAAATAAAAAAAAAAGGAATGGCTTCACCAGAAGAAGATTAAAGTTTTGGAATAGCCCAGCCAGAGCCCAGACCTGAATCCGATTGAAAATCTGTGGGGTTATCTGAAGAGGGCTGTGCACAGGAGATGCCCTCGCAATGACAGATTTGGAGTGTTTTTGCAAAGAAGAGTAGGCAAATCTTGCCAAGTCAAAATGTGCCATGCTGATAGACTCATACCCAAAAAGACTGAGTGCTGTGATAAAATTAAAAGGTGCTTCAACAAAGTATTAGTTTAAGGGTGTGCATACTTATGCAACCATATTATTTAATTTTTATATTTTTTCTTCCCTCTACCTAAAAGATTTCAGTTTGTATTTCAATTGAGTTGTAGAGTTTATAGGTCACATTAAAGGTGGAAAAAGTTCTAAAATTATTTATCTTTGTCTCATTTTTATTACGGCACAGAAACCTGACATTTTAACAGGGGTGTGTAGACTTTTTATATCCACTGTATAGCTATCTATACTTGTATTTCTATTAAATGTATATCTCTCTCTGGACACATAAGGGGTGGAGAGAACGAGCTCTGCTAATATCTGAAACATTAAAGTTCAAAATTAACTTTTAAGTGCTAAATTGCACTTCTTTTATATAAATACAAATTGTATAGTTAACCAGTTACTTAAAAAATGTAAATCCTAATGAATGATCACTACAGGGGCCCTATATATAGTCCCTAAAGTAAAAAAGTTCACAGATCATGACAATAAACCAAAACATATTTCTTTGGGATAATAATTAAAAAGCAATAGCAACTAAAATATTGTGGACCATGCAAAAATAATGTGGGACAGGTCTATATTATAAAGTAGTCTGTAAAAATGTATAACAACATTGCAAGACTGAAAAAAAACAAAACTTTTATTTGTACTTGTTTTAGTTTTAGATTTTTAGGCCAAAGATTTTTTTTCGTTTTAGATTTTTAGGCTAAAGCTTCTATAATCCTCTCCTACTCTTAAAAATGACCACTAACAGAAAAAATGCCAGAAGCAGATATCCCTGCCCAACACATTCCCTCCACATGAGTGCAAGTGGTAAAAATGCCCATGTGGGTTTCAACAAATCAACATTTAGACTTCTTAAGACAGTTTTAACCATCGCAAAACACTGGAACAATTGAGATCTGCTACAGGCAAGTTGAAGCACTTGAGCAGAGCACATTATACCCTACATGATTATGTTTATTTAAACTGCTGTACAGCCTACAGATAAAATATCATGTGGTAGTTGCCATGCCGACTATTCAATTTGTACTAGGACTATAGAAGAATAATTGCACAGAATACTGTAACTTGCAACACATCAGTAATGCACCTCAAGAATTCACACCTCTTCTATTAGCTTTGATTTGGGATTTTTGTTTGCTATGGTTTCTTGAGGCCATCTTAGTAATAAATTATACATTTCGACAAAAAGCTGCCTGGAATGCTTTTGCTAAATATTTTACAAAAAAGGGAATAAGGCATAAACATAAGCACATTTTAATCCTTCCTTTGAAATGAAAACACGCTTTAATATACCCAGAAAAAGTAAAAATAGTATATAATATAACAAATACAAAAGGTTCCATTGCTGATCCACTTGACCCAAGCATGATCCATTTAGGCTTGTGAAAATGATTGACACCACTACCGATTTTGTGGGAGAAAACGGGCCACAGCTTTATTATAAATTAACCATTTTAACATAACTTAAAAACCTGTATATATTATACATATTAACATATTAACATCCAGGGGGAGGAGCCCGGCTACGGACAGTGACCTCACGCCTTGGGCCCTGCCCAAAGCCCCAATGCTTATATTAAGCACGCCCTGTGAGGTAGGACCACGCCCACTTAGGCCAGTGGGCCGGGCAACTCACCTCCCGCATAGCCAACAATACAACTGCACATCAATAAATGCCACTTCTCCAATAACGCTCTTATCTTTTTTTTTTTTTTTTTTTTATTATTATCATTACTTTCTTTTTTTTTTTTTTTTGAATAACAATAACAACTTTTTATATACAACCAGATTAGGGTGGGAGGGAGTGATTTTACTCGGAGACCACGCTGAACTGACTCCCAGCGCGCGAATGCAGCGGAAGTCCCGCCCCCGATGCTTCCGATTGGCTGATGTAGCCTCCGCGTCATCAGTATCCTAAGATTCCAGCCTACAATCTACAGCCAGGCCTGAGGAAATTATTCCTGCAAACTATAAAGTTTAATATGTTTAATATTTCACATTGAAACTAAAAAGAAAAACCAACTATACAACATAAAATGACATAGCCGATGTTCTAAGTATGGTATAATTTAAAACTATAGGAAATAACAAGTGTTTTAATGTTATTACAAATGTGAATTTTTCTACAGTAAACTCAAATTGAAGTTTGCAGCCTTGAGCTTTTCTGATTCTCTTGTTAATGAGAGAATATTAATTAATGAATGATTACTCCTGCGTCCATTGTCTTCAGTGTAACTTGAGAAAGACTAGACCTGATCCCTGGGATCAAGCAGATGTCGATGTTAGTTTCCTTGGTTTACTTTACTTTTACATTTTACCATATTTGGAAGCTCAGTTGTGTAATGTTAATATAGTCAGTGATTGAATTGTTCAATTATATAGCATTACATTGAATCATTTTTGCGTAGCATCTAGATTTTATTTGGAATCCTGATTAATTTCTCTTTTAGAACACAACTCTTTCGTTTAAAGGATTTTCCCATATTAACCAACTGAAATAACATATTGATGTATATTTAACAAAGTAAAATGGAGTAGAATGGAGTAACAACAGGTGTTATTAAAATACTGTCAGTGCTTTCTATACAGCCTATTTATCAAAGGGACACTTTCACTCCCCTCAACAAGCTGGTTTCATTTTAGAGAGAATTAAAAAAGTGTCTACTGTCTACATATTGTACTATCAGTTTTTTTCTAGTGTATTTATTTGGATTGCTAATTTGTTGTTCTGACTGCTTGATAAGGATGGGGATTTAACTGCATGCTAACCTTAAAGGAGTACATCAAAACAGCTAATAGATATTGAAGAGCCATTCATTTGCATAAGAATACAATAAAATTGATAATTATGCCAGGAATGATTCACTTAAGAGCAAAATCGCTAGTACAATGTATAGCTAGCTTTTCACCCTCTTTAATAATAATTTTAAAAAACAACAACTTGATCTTTGGGTGACAGATTCCCTTTAAAAATATGAATTAATACTCTCTTTTACATTTTCTGATGGAGATGTCAGATGTTGATTGTCAACCCCAAATCAAGTCTTTCTTTTTTCTAAAGTGAATTATTCCTGGGAAATTCCATGTTGTTGTGGCAGCATTTATATTCAAATGAGAGGCTCCCAAATATTAATTAGCTGCTTTGATGTGCTAATTAGGATTACAGTCTGCTTGTCTATCTCTGTAATGGCCAACAATAAAGACCCCTAATATTATCTGGCATTTAGACCCTCTTCCATCCTAATCAAGCATCCTGAGCTGCTTATGGGCATATTGGATACAGGAGCCTCAACATCAAATCTAAATATTTATGAAATTATTTACAGTAGAGGGAAAAAATTCTAGTACAATGTATAGCCAGCTCATAAAGGTCTTCAAAATTAAATTCAACTTCCTATTGAGGTGAAAGATTCCCTTTAAATAAAAAAGATCTACTTTCCACCATTCTCTCTACTTCGATCACTAATCCTCAACATCTTCCCAGAATATAGGGCTGATAAACACATATTGTCAAACTACATTTAATATTCATTCTGTGCACACTTTTGTTAGGTTGTTACATATTCATCATACTCTTGGCTTTACAAAAAAAAAAAAAAAAAAAAAAAAGAAAAGCATATCATTATGAACATGTCAAAAGTTGCTTTCTTTTCCTGTGGTTTCACAAAATGTGTAGGCTTTTTTTTTTTTATGGTGGTTACAGCAGCTATTTAATAAGGTACTAAAACAGCATGAATACAAAGTGCATTATGGTTTCCTTCCCTGGGATTCATCAAGCATTGTCTGCCAGAGAAACTCGCAGTGCCCCATTCCAAAATTTAGGCCTAGATTTTTTAAGTGGTGTAACTTTATTCACTATTTGCTCTTGCTCTAAAAATAGATGGATTAAAATATATTCTCTGCATTTTATCAGCTTTTTAGTATTTTAAGTAAAGAAGTACTTGTGGTATATTTTCAAATTAGGGATGAGAGGCAGCTAAACAGTGACATTAAATAGATCAGACATTCTATTTTTTTGTGGAGTCTAGTTATGAAACGGTTAATTAAGGTTTATCTCAGTTGCATAAATAGACTTTTTAGAAAAATTATAAAGGAAAAGATTTTTACTTTTAATTCCACTTAATTCTCTCTTGAACCCCAATTTGCACCTAGTTTGATAAGGATACCTCCAAGTTACCTTGGCCGAACAAACAAATATCATGAGAATGATTGAGATATTACAGACAAATGAAAAAATCAGAGTATATTTTAACCCATCAGTAACTCCCCATAAAAATGTCATAATGCAGGTATTCTTTGGAACAGAAGGTTCTCACCAAGTTAAATGCAGTCCTGTAGTATTCATATTCATAACTCAATGTATAAACTCCATTTGTTTTTAGCAGAGAGATCCAGAAATGTCGGTGTCTCTCCTAGGGATGAAATGGTCATTGCTGCTCTAAGAGATTGATATATCAAAGCTCACCAGTTGAATATGGAAAAACAAAACATTATCTTCTCAAATGTCATAAGATTACAGGTACAACACCAATTATCTGGCATGCTCCATTCCAACGCCTTGCCACATTAACCGATTTGGTGGACCAGCGGTGGTCTGGCAAATCGGTTAATCGGGAAAAGCCACCCTATACCAAAGATGCAGATGTCCCTCCACGAACAGACCCAGAGAAGTGTCACCAGAACAAGGTGAATCCAAAAAGGGTGCCCACGCCACAGCCGCACAAAGGCAACCACCACCTCAGGAAGTTCCTGTTGTAGATTTGTTTGGATTAAAGGAGGTGCCAGGTCATCTGTTGTCAGATAATTTGTGTTGTGCCTGTATACAGTTTGACAATTCTGGACATTAATGCTTAAATCTTATGATAATGTTGTGAGTAATGAAGCAAATATTTGTCAACTACATAACACAATTCATCTTACTCAATTCATCTTACATATACGGCACCAAATTACTTATATAAAAAATCTTCAAGCAATTATGTCAAGAACGCATACAATGAAAATAGTAATTTTATTAGTACATCATTTGTGGTGTGATGTGTCAATGGCATTGTTACAGTAACCATTATTTTAAGAGGAAGCTTTGAAAAAGGTATATACAATTTTAATGAATTATAAAAAAATAATAATGAAAATGAGCTGTGTTTATGTAAATGACAACTAGGTACAAGCCTAGGGAGGCAACTAGGTACAGACCTTGGGAAGTAAATTAAAAGGGACAGTAGGTAATCAGATAGGGTAGGATTGAGCCTTTTCAGCCTACGCATAAAACAGCAGCAAGTTAACAGTGAGGCCAAAAAGAAAAGACAACAAATAGAAGGAAGAAAGCATTAAAATGGGGAAGGGATAAGCATAATTGTGGCAGAGAAGAGAATAAAGTAGGTGGGGAGTGGCACCACGTGAGCCTAGAGCAACATAAAACCTAAACGAACCTCTCAATAAAACCTGATATTTTGCAATTTGGCCTAAAAAATGATGTGCTGCTGCTTGTTCAATGTCACGCTGAGCCTGGTCAAATGGGACTCTTGCCATATACTTCACTGATAAAGGAAGCTGATGTCAGATTAATACATTATCATAGATAAAGTTGCCTTTGTCCACTATTTTATTATAATCCTTTGATAATTGAGATGAGAACAACTTCTCAGCATTCTGTGTAAATGTATATACTTTTTGGATGACACATTCCTCCTATTTTATGTTATGTATTTTATTGTTGGCCTTCTTTTCACCTCTAAAAATGGGCCAGATTCACTGATATTCTCAGAGGCTCCAAAGCAATTTTCTGAGACTGTGATTGCATTTTTTTAAATTTAATTTTCCAAATAAACCAGCCATAACATCCTCCAAGAATGTGGTCCAAAGTATACTGGACTTTATTTTCTAATGTTATATCAAAGTAAAGCTAAACTTTTGTATTAAATTAGCATCATAATTTATTTATTTTTTATATCACAATTATTTTTACTTTAGTATAAAAACAGTAAAAAAATGTTTTTGATGCTATAAAATTAAAAAACCCTACTTATTAAGCATAGGCTTATTTGACCAACCCAACTATCAGCCCTATTAAATTCCCCTAATGTGTAACTAAGTCCGCAAGACTTGAGGTTATTAAACTGGCCCAGTGAAGCAGGCCACTGCCGATCTGCGGGTTATGAGTGAAAAGAGCCTACGGGACGTAGAACGTGGAACTTCGCGCCCGCATATGCTTTGATCTGTCAAGCCGTAACAGTTTTGTTTCCATGCTATTAAATTGCAACAATAACATGCTAATGGAGCCAAGAAGCCAACGGGTACCAGAGAGGACCCGCAAGGGGGGTAAAGTCCAATCCGTAGCACTTTAAATGCAAATATACACACACTACTGTACCGATATGAAAAGGGAAAGTGATGTTAACTATTGAAAATAAAGAAACATTCTGAAGCTCGCAAATCGGCAATATAAAATATTTTTTTTTATGTTTAATTTCTGTGTTATATTGATCAATCATATTTACGGCTTTATCAATATTGCATTGCATCTGGAATGTGAGTCCGATTGTAACTCGTAATTGAAACCCGTAAGACTTTGAAATCTCACCTCCATTTTTTTGTGACGTAATTATGACGACCTCTGTTGCCATTGGCTCCATCTAAACCCGTAACTATGGGTTTGACTAATTGTTCACGGCCGCACATCTCACGTTCAACAAATGTTTTACGGGTTTGCATCTCAAGCCCGTAACTCGTGCCCTGCTCGAATTTAATAGCTCTGTAACTTGACCAAATTTCGAGCCCGCAGCCGTTGCGGTCTCATTTTGCACTTACGGATTTCAAATTTAATGTGCCTATATATGTAGCAGAGTTTTGCAAACAATGTCAGATATGGGGCTCTAAAAGCGCTGATCAAACCCCAGAAATCGATCTCCAGTGTCCAAAACAGAGACCAATACCACTAAAACTCCCACCAGAGATCCAGAACAACCTCACAGCTCCCAGAAAGCTTTTCACCAGAGGGTTCCATAGAACAGAATGGCTGGAAACCTCATTGCCAGCATAATCATGGAAGATGTAGTGGGAATTCTTATGAAAACACAGTAAATGGAATTTACTAAGCACGTTTGCATCTGAGATAAGGTGAAATGAGTTTAGATAATGTCAGAATTGCTGTTTTCTCCATAGGAAACAATGCTTAGTAAATCAGGAGATAATGTGAGTTGGACTTGAAATGCTTAGTAAATGCCCCCTTGTTGAAAAGTGCATTGCACAGTATCACAAAAAATCTTTATCTATAGTTAATCCACCAAATCAATGCAATGTCCTAAATTTAACCCAGGTTTAAATCCATGTATCATAGAGATGACATATAGTGTAACCTAATACCTAAATAGGTTACATATATTACATCCAAAAGTAAGCATGCCACAAATACATATATTAACAGATTTGATAATAAAATCCTATAGAAAGTAAATCAGCAGCTGCTGGAAGTCAGAATTTGATAAGCTTCCTTACGTTAGGGAAACCTTAAACAAGTGCATAAGGAAGCATTACACATTTGTACTGTTAATACTGTATGCTGTTGCATGCAGTTGAGTTCGACTCTCTGTGACCCTATGTACCGAGCCTGGTTGTGCCAATCCATAAGGTTTTCATGGAAAAGATACTGGAGTCAATTTCCAGTTCCTTCTCCCGTGGTCCACGATTTGTCTGACCTCTCTGCTATGACCTGCCTATCTTGGGTGACCCTACATGGTATAGCTCACAGCTTCATCGAAGTACACAAGCCTCTTCACCACAACAAGCTAGCGAACCAGAAGGGGGTTATATAGTATACTGTACTTTATAATAAATTGATTTAGCTCAGCTTTGGCAACAAATCTGAGAAAAGCCAACAATTATTTTTAGAAGAATTAAAATAATAAAGTTCATAAATACACAATTTATAGGACATTCTCTAGTTCCAGTTTAGTGCCTTATGTGTTTATTAAACAATAAGTATACAATACAGATACAATGAAAAGCGGGGATAAAAGAATAACTAAGAAAGGAAAGAAGACAAAACAAACAAAAAGTAGAATTGTGAGAATAAAAATAATTACATGAATAAACCCATACATTTAGGATATTGCTACATATACAGTACCTGTAAAGAGGGGTTTTCTAGCACATCCATATGGATCTCTTGTGAGGCTGAAGGAGTCTTGGACATGTTGTTCTGGACCATTTGAAAAAAAGTAGCAGGATATTCAAATCAGAAAACAGATGAATAACAAAGGCAAGATAGGACTTGCTTTTAGATCCACAGGTCTCCTTCCTTGTTAAATAGCTGGGTTATTGGGTAGCATGGTAGATGCTGAAGGGTCCAAGCAGTGCCTGCTCAGAGCTTGTGTCTGCCACTGATCCCTCACAGCTGAGCCACCTCCCCAGCAGGCATCAAGAGGGAGGAGGAGAGTGCAACTGCAGAAGCATTGAGAACAGAAGAGGGCTGAGAGCAGCCTGGATGTGATCTGTCAAACAACACCTGGATCTGCTGCACATGTGCCAGATGTTGGTTCTGCTTTGGAATCAGCACACAGCTCCCTTCTGCATGCACAGGATTTCTTGCACTGTATATCCAGAGCTTGCACTCTATATCTAGAGCATGCACTGTATCCCCAGTCTAACCTCTTCTGTGCCTGCTCAGCTGAAACAACAGAAAGCTTGAAGGAAACTAGCTGAACTGTACTGTGACGCATATGCACTGCCAGAGACCAGAATTACAGTGCAATAAAACTGGCTTCTGGGATTTCAGCACCTACTGTACTTCATCAGTGAAGAAAGCATGTAAGATCTGAGCATGACCATGGCTGGACTATCAATCAAGGAAAGGCAAGCATGCCAAAACCCATCAGGGTCTCATGAAACACAGGAGGTTTTTGCATTAGGCAAACATATAGATTTATGTGTTTAAAGTGTTGGGATTCTCTGCAGAACACAGATAAATACCTGCCAAGAAGAAACCTGTTAGATATGGTTTTGAAAATAAACAGAGCAATACAGTTTTATTTTATTGCTTAAACCCATTTATTTTCTTTTATAGCTTGTATTATAGTTTTAGGTCATTTCTTTAAATTAAAGGCATAGTTATGTTTCCTGGATTATGAATGCATCTGATAGTAGTGTATGAAAACTTATTTTTGCATGAAAAAATACCAACATAAACATTATTAAACTCACCTTAAAATTTGCTAAACCTCTTAAGTTTGTAAGCAGTAGATTTTCAAAGTTGACACCGCTAGAAATTCCTGCATAAAATTCATAATTTATTTTGGCCAATCAGTCAGCTATACATTGTATCAATCAGTTTGTGCTGGAAGATATCTTGGGAGGTGTAGTCCCCTGTTTTTTTTCTTCTGTTGTTCAGTCCTTTCCAACTCTCTGTGCCCTTTTGGACCATAACATGGCAGGACATCTTGGTATTCATGGCAGAGATACTGGAGTGGGCTGCCAGTTCCTCCTGGTATTCCTTGGTGCTCTCCCATCCCAGTACTGACCAGACCCAACACTGCTCGTCTTCAGGGTGGTGTGACCTCATGGTCTCTGACTTGGAACTAAACCCAGGTCAAAATCGGTGAAAGCAGAGTCCCGACCACTGGACCACCAGGGAACCCTTAGTCCCCTGTACAAGGAAGTAAATATGAGTCAGCCACTGCCCTGTTGATCTCTGCACTTTGTTGCTTAAAGGTTAGCAAAGGGTTAAGAACAGTACCCAAATGCAGTGTTCCTATTGGCAGGTACACTCTGCCTTTGTAGGCAACTGGGGGGGGGGGGGGGGGGGGGTGAAAAATAAGTTTTATTTAAAAAAAATAAAAATCTGTATGTGTATAGAATTACTCCATGTAATGTATGTGTCTGATATAAGCTGCATGTGTTAGATTGGAAAAAGTTAAAATCGGGAAACTTAGATTTACTTTTAATTCACAGTTCGCACTTTGAATAGTATGAAAACTGTCACAAAAATACACAAATAGAACAATACTGAAAAAAGAAGCCTATAAAATTTAACCCACAAAATAAATAAATTTTAAGAAATAAACTGTCTATTTTATTTTATGGTTAGCACTTTAATCTAAGACCTAAAGCCAACTCTCATTGAAAAAGTCATAAAAATACATAAATATAAAATTACTAAAAATAGAAACCTATCAACTATAACTCATAAAATAAACAGTGGTTACTCTGTGAATCATAGGCTGCCAAAAGAATAATAACAATATACATTTCATTGGACTTTGGGTAAATGCTGTCAATAGTTTGACAGTTTATTTTTGTTAAATAAGATTTTGTATGCTTAAATATAAATCTCAATGTTTTGGTATACTGGGTTACTGGATGTCAATATATGGCATTATCTTAACAGAACTTTATTAAACATAATTTTCATTTAACCCTTGCTTGCTGAATTATTTGTTTTAGAATGCAAACAAAAATATAATAATAATGTAAGTAGTATTTATCAATAAATCATGTGCATAATATTCTTCTAATTAAATCAACTATAATAGTTGTTGAATGTGTGTAACGATCCATGGGAGCGTACACATCTGTGCAATTATTATTTGCCGTGCAGAGCTGTGGGGGAAAGAGACAATGGGGAGGGAAGGGGGAAGAAGACAATGGGGAAGGGGGGAGAGACACTGGGGAGGGAAGGGGAGAAGAGACACTGGGGAGGGAAGGGGAGAAGAGACACTGGGGCGGGAAGGGGGGAAAGAGACACTGGGGAGGAAGGGGTGAAGAGACACTTGGGAGGGAAGGGAGCAAGAGACACTGGAGGGAAAGGGGGAAAATACACTGGAGGGAAGGGGGGAAGAGACACTATGGAAGGAAGGACGAGCAAGAGACACTGTGGAGGGAAGGCGGGAAATAGACGCTGGGGAGGGAAGGGGGGAGAAAGGTACATAAAGGAGGGAAAGACACAGGAGGGGAGAAGGGGAAAGAGACAATGGAGAGGGGAGGGAAGGGGGGAAAGAGACAATGGGGAGGCAATAGCCATGAGCTGCCCACATAATCGGGGGGGGGGAGGGGGGAAAAGACATTGGAGGGAAGGGGGGGAAGAGACACTGGGGAGGGTAGGGGAGAAAGAAACACTGGGGAGGGAAGGGGGTAGAAAGAGACATAGAGGAGGGAAGGGAGGGAAGAGGGAAGAGGGGGAAAGAAGCAAGGGAGAGGGGAGGGAAGGGGGCAGAGACAATGGGGAGGTAATAGCCGTGAGCTGCGCACATCATTGGGGGGGGCAGTGGGAAGGGGGGAGAAGAGAATGGGGAGGGAAGAAAAAGGGAGAGATAATGGGGAGGGAAGGGGGAGAGACAATGGCAAGGAGTGAGACAATGGAGAAGGCAGCAATAGAAAATTGGGAGGGAAGGGGAGAAGGGACACTAAGGAGGGAAGGGGAGAAGAGACACTGGGGCGGGAAGGGGGGAAAGAGACACTGGGGAGGAAGGGGTGAAGAGACACTGGGGAGGGAAGGGAGCAAGAGACACTGGAGGGAAAGGGGGAAAATACACTGGAGGGAAGGGGGGAAGAGACACTATGGAAGGAAGGACGAGCAAGAGACACTGTGGAGGGAAGGTGGGAAAATAGACGCTGGGGAGGGAAGGGGGGAGAAAGGTACATAAAGGAGGGAAAGACACAGGGGGGAAAAGAGACAATGGAGAGGGGAGGGAAGGGGGGAAAGAGACAATGGGGAGGCAATAACCATGAGCTGCGCATATCATCGGGGGGGGGAGGGGGAAAAACACTGGAGGGAAGGGGGGAAAGAGACACTGGGGAGGGAAGGGGAGAAATAAACACTGGGGAGGGAAGGGGGTAGAAAGAGACATAGAGGAGGGAATGGAGGAAAGAGGGGAGAGGGGGAAAGAGGCAAGGGAGAGGGGAGGGAAGGGGCAGAGACAATAGAGAGGTAATAGCCGTGAGCTGCGCACATCATTGGGGGGGGGGGGGCAGTGGGAAGGGGGGGAGAAGAGACAATGGGGAGGGAAGAAAAAGGGAGAGATAATGAATGGGGAGGGAAGGGGAGAGACAATGGCAAGGAGTGAGACAATGGAGAAGGCAGCAATAGAAAATTGGGAGGGAAGGGAAGGGGGGAGACAATGGGGAGGGAAGGGGGAAGAATCAATGGGGAGGGAAGGGGGAAGAGACAATGAGGAGGGGAGGGGAAGAGACAATGGGGACGGAAAGAGGGGGAAGAGACAATGGGGAGAGGAAGAGAATGGGAAGGAAGGGGGGAGACAATAAGTAGGGAAGGGGGGAAAGAGACAAAGGGGAGGGAAGGGGGGGAGAGACAATGGGGAGGCAATAGCCATGAGCTGTGCACATCATCGGGGGGGGGAGGAAGGGGGAAAAGACACTGGAGGGAAGGGAGGAAGAGTCACTGGGGAGGGAAGGGGAGAAAGAAACACTGGGGAGGGAAGGGGGTAGAAAGAGGCAATGGGGAAGGAAGGGGGAAAGAGACAATGGTAAGGAAGGGGGGACAATGGGGAGGTAAGGGGGGAAAGAGACATTGGGGAGGTAAGGGGGGAAGAGACAATGAGGAGGGGAAGGAAGGGGGGAAAGAGACACTGGGGAGGGTAGGGGGAAGAGACAACGGGGCGGAAGGGGGAAAGAGACACTGGGGAAATGGGGAGAAGAGACACTGGGGAGGGAAGGGGGAAGGTACACCATGGAGGGAAGGGGGAAGAGACACTGTGGAATGAAGGGGGAAGAGACATAGAGGAGGGAAGTGAGGAAAGACACGGGAGGGGCAGAGGGGGAAAGACAATGGAGAGTGAAGGGAAGGGGGCAAAGAGACAATGGAGATGGGAGGGAGAGGGGGAAAGAGACAATGTGGAGGGGAGAGAAGAGACAATGGGGGAAGGGGGAAGAGACAATGGGAAGGGGAAAGAGACAATGGGAAGGGGAAGGGGAAAGAGACAATGGGAAGGGGGAGGCAATGGGGATGTAGGAGAGAGACAATAGGTAGGAAAGGGGGAAGATGCAATGGGGAGGGAAGGGGGAAGAGACAATGGGGAGGGGTGAGGAGACAATGAGGAGGGGAGGGAAGAGATAGGGGCAATGTGGAGGAGAGGTAAGGGGGAGGGAAGGGAGGAAGAGACAATGGGGAGGGAAAGAGAGGGAAGAGACAATGGGGAGGGGAGGTGGAAAAAGACAATGTGGAGGGAAAGAGATACTAGGGAGGGAAGGGGGAAAGAGACACTTGGGAGGGAAGGAAGGAAGAGACATATAAGAGGAAAGGGGGTAAGATATAGAAGGGGGATGGGGAAAGAGACAATGGAGAGGGGAGGGAATAGGAAAAGAGACAATGGAGAGGAGAGGGAGGGAGAAGAGACAATGGGGAGGGAAGGGGAGAAAGAGACAATGTGGAGGGAAAGAGATACTTGGGAGGGGAAGGGGGAAAGAGACACTGGGGCGAGAAGGGGGGAAGAGTCACTGGGGGGTGGGGGAAGAGACACTGCAGAGGAAAGGGTGAAAGAGACACTGGGGAGGAAAGGGACAAGATACACTCTGGAGGGAAGGGGGGATACACTGTGGAGGGAAGTGGGGAAGAGACACTGGGGAGGGAAGGGGAGAAAGAGACAATGGAGAGGGGAGGAAGAGACAGAGGGGAGGGAAGGGGGAAAGAGACAACGTGGAGGGAAATAGATACTGGGGAGGGAAGTGGTAGAGAGGGGAAAGAGACTCTGGGGATGGAAGGGGAGAGACACTCTGTGGAGGGAAGGGGGGAAGAGACACTGTGGAAGGAATGGGGGAAGAGACACTGGGGAGGGAAGGGAAGGGGGAAATAGGCAATGAGGAGGGAAGGGAAGGGGGGAAGAGACAATGGGGAGGGGATGGTAGGGGGAAAGAGACAAAGTGGAGGGAAAGAGATACTGTGAAGTGGGGAAAGAGACAATGAGAAGGGAAGGGGGAAAGAGACACTGGGGAAATGGGGAGAAGAGACACTGGGGAGGGAAGGGGTAGAGACAATGGGGGAGGGGGGAAAGAGACACTGGGGAGGAGAGGGGAGGGATAGAGATATTGGGGGAGGGGGGAAAGAGACACTGGGGTAATGGGGGAAAGAGACACTGGGGGGAAGAGACACAGGGGAGGGAATGTGGGAAAGAGACACAGGTAAACATGAAAAATTATACCATCATTTTTTGACGGGCAATTTACCAGTTATATATAAAATACAAACAAAATAGATTATATACATAAATATATAATATATATGGATACAAATATCTAACACTTAAGAGCTAGACAGGTTGTGTCTAGGAGCCATCCCCGTCCATAGAGATTAATTATACTTTGTCTCTTCCCCCTCTGTCTCTCCCCCCCTCCCTTGGGTCTCCACCTCCTCCCTCCCCTGTGTCTCTTCCCCCTCCCTCCCCTGTGGCTCTTCCCCCCACCTCTCCCCCTGTGTCTCTCCCCTGTATCTCTTCCCCCCTCCTCCCTCCCCGGTATCTCTTCCCCCCTCCTCTCCCTACCCTGTATATCTTCCCCTTCTTCTCTCACACTCCTGTGTCTCTCTCCCACCTTCTGCCTCCCCTGTGTCTCTTCTCCCATCCTCTCCCTCCCCTGTGTCTCTCCCTCCCCCTCCTTCCTCCACTGTGTCTCTCTCCCCTCCTCCGCCCACCACTGTGTCTCTCTCCCCTCCCCTGTGTCTCTTCTCCCCTCCTCTCCCTCCCCTGTGTCTCTTCCCCCTCCTCTCTCCCCTGTGTCTCTCCCCCTCCCCTGTGTCTCTCTTCTCCTCTCCCTCCCCTTTGTCTCTTCCCCCCTCCTCTCCCTCCCCTATTTCTCTCTTCCCCCTCCCCTGTGTCTCTCTTCCCCACTCCTCTCCCTCCCCTGTGTCTATTTCCCCCTCCTTTCCCTCATGTCTCTCTTCCACCCTCCACTGTGTCTCTCTTGCCCCCTCCTCTCCCTCCCCCTCCTCTCTCTTCCCTCTTCCTCTCCCTCGTGTCTCTCTTCCACCCTCCCCTGTGTCTCTCTTCCCCCCCTCCCCGTGTCTCTCTTCCCCCCTCCCCTGTGTCTCTCTTCCCCCCTCCTCTCCCTCGTGTCTCTCTTCCCCTCCTCTCCCTTGTGTCTCTCTTCCCCCTCCTCTCCCTCTTGTCTCTCTTCCCCACTCGAGCGTGCCCCACTCGAGCGTGCATACGACTGCCCCGACAACCCCCGCCCACCCTGGTCAACGGAACATGGAGCAGGGAGTATGGAGCGGGGGGGGGGGGGGGGCTGCGAGCCCTGCAATGTATTGGCGGGGGCTGATGTGGGGTGATGAGCGCCTATGGCCTATGGTGCTCATCGCGAGCATCAGTGGGGCAGGGGGAGTTGTCAAACTGCGAGTTGTTGTCAGATGCAATTCTCGAAAATCACCTAAGCGAGGAAAAAAATGGCCGGCGAACAAAATGAAAACGAGGCTACACGACCCCGGGCCACGCAAAACACTGCAAAACGCATAGCACTTTACACATCACACTATGACCTACAAGATACACTATTACAAAAGCCCTAAAATGCTCACGAGACGCGTAACACATTAATAACATTACGACTATACAATGCCGCTTTACACAATAAACCAACGGCTTTACCTCGCGCACTCAGCCTATTTAGAATGCACAGTTCAAACATTCAATACACTATAAGCAGGGCACTAACACTCCAAATTTAGATTATATGCAGACGCAAAATGCAAACAGATTGTTAGCTCTTCAGCCTATTGCTCGCTGCATATATCAATTATAAATAATTAAAGTATATTAATTGATTTAAGAAATAATTCATTATTACTTAACTACATATACATAGAAATATATATCTCTCTCAGAGCACCAAAAGTGCACAACAGGAGAGGCTCGCAATGAGCGCTGAAGGTCCTCACAGTACAAAATGGTTTCAATTATGTAACAAATAGTATTCCCATGGCTTCAAATTTTATTGCTCCTTCAAGTCGCTAGTATATATATATAATGTCTAAAAATAAGTTAAAACATGTGGGGCTTTTATGCCCACCATAACCTAAATGATGATGTGGTATATATATATATATTATTTAGTCATTCAGTCGTGTCCGGACTCTCAGTGACCCTATGGACCACAGCACACCAGGTACATAGCCAACACCACAATTCAAAGTTGTTAATTCTATGGTGCTCAGCCTTCTTTATGGTCCAGCTCTCACATCCATAGGTTACTACTGGGAATACCATAGTTCTAATTAGGTGGACGTATGTTGATAATGTAATATTTTTACTTTTTACTAGCTTGTCCAAGCTTGTCATGGCTCTTCCCCTCAGAAGCAAACGTCTTTTAATTTCATGTCTACAATCACCATCTGAAGAGATCTTGGATCCCAGGATACTAAAATCTGTCGCTGCCTCCACTTCCCCATCTATTTGCCAGGAACTGAGTGTAAAGGATCCTTGCATTTTCCTCCGAACTCCAGCTGAAACAAAGTGATTATAGCTCCCAATCCCCCAAACATGAGTCAAAACTTCATGAAGGGGTAAACATGATCTCTTTTACTGTGGGCTACCTGCCTGGTATTTATGCAGGTCTTCCACCTGGTGGACAAAGGTAAAACAGTAGCCAATCACAGTGGCTATAGCATAAGCACTCCCCTTACACATAAATCACTCCCTCTTTTCTATCCTGGAGATAATTAAATTAAGGTAGCACAGAGAGCCTTAATTATCTCCAGTAAGAAAGAAACATGGCTTCTTTGTTTTAATAAAACAGAATAAAAATGTATAACTTTGTTTTGACACAATGTAAACTTGGAGTTCCACATATCCCCAGATAGCTGAGATCTAAGTGCATATTGTAGGCGAATAGTGCTCAGATCCAACGAACGCAGTTCTCAGAATCGTCGACTGAAGTTTGTCTTATTAGTTATTTCCACGAAAGCCCATTGTAACTCCTCAAATAACCGAACAGGTGGGTTCGTGAAGTCTGTAAAATAGGGGATTTCATTACACTGAGATTGCAGTTTGCCATGATCTTCATCTTTTTAACATTGAGCAGCAGGCCAGTCCATGTATAGAGTCGTCTCAGAGGCGGATGGAAGATGGTGTTTGCTATGACCAGAGAATTATCTTGACACAATTCTACTAATCTCTGACCTGCTTCATATTGTACACCAAGGCTAAATTGACCAGTTATTCCAGGTGTCTTTTGGTTCCCTTCTGTAGCATTCCAATCTCCTAGGATGACAGTAACACATTTTCTTGGTGTTATGTCTATGACGTGTTGTATATCTTCATAGTGTTGGACACTTCAGCCTCTTCAGCATCCATGGTTGGAGGGTATATAAAAATATAGTGAACAGTGGGTGAAGATATCTTCTACTTACTTGCCAGGGGATTATATAAGAGAGAGATTAATTATCTATTTAAAAGTTATGAAACCTCCCTGATTTACCAGTTACTCCTCCATCTTTATGGTGAAAGAAAGCTACCATTTTAAGATATTTTTTGTGACAGGCACTTTCCTCTTTGAGCCAATTCAGTCGAAAGTCCATGAGCCACCTTAAAATCCAATCAAAGTACAGCAAAAGCCTAAGCTGTGGACAGTTACAGTGCCTTGCAAAAGTATTCACCCCCTTGGCATTTTTCACAACCTGGAATTAACATGGATTGTAATAGGACAAAATAACAGAAAAAGTAAATGTGCATAACTATTCACCCCTCTAAAGTCAATACTTTGTAGAGCCACCTTTTGCGTCAATCACAGCTCCAAGTCACGTTGAATAAGTCTTTATGAGCTTGCCACATCTTACTAGTGGGATTTTTGCCCATTTCTCCTTGCAAAACTGCTACAGCTCCTACAAGTTGAATGGTCAGCGATTGCGAACAGCAATCTTTAAGTCTGACCACAGATTTTCTATTGGGTTGAAGTAAGGTCTGGGCTTTGACAAGGCCATTCCAACACATTTACATATTTCCCCTTAAACCACTCTAGTGTTGCTTTAGCAGTGTGTTTGGGGTCATTATCCTGCTTTTATTTATGCCCACTTGCCCGGTCCGTGAGTTTTGGTGGGCGGCAGTCTCTTGGCAGGTTTGCTGTTGTGCCATTTTCTTTCCATTTGGTTATGATAGATTTGATGGTGCTCCTGGGCATCATCAAAGATTTGGATTTTTTTTTATAACCTAACCCTGGCTTGTACTTCTCAACAACATTGTCCCTTACTTGTTTGGAGAGTTCCTTGGTCTTCAGGGTAGTGTTTGGTTAGTGGTGCCTCTTGCTTAGGTGTTGCAGCCTCTGGGGTCTTTCAAAAAATATGTGAATATGTAATGCATGATCATGTGACACTTAGATTGCACACAGGTGGACAACATTTCACTAATTATGTGACTTCTAAATGTAATTGGTTGCACCAGAGCTTTTATATTTCTAAAAAATAATTTTATGTATATATTTTACTCATTTCACTTCACCAACTTAGATTATTGTGTTCTGATCCATCACATACTATTTAGATTAACAAAACATTGAACTTAATGCTGTAATGTAACAAAATAGGTAAAAAGTCAAGGGGTTGAATTCTTTTGCAAGGCACTGTACATTCCTGTTCTGAGCTCATCAGAACTTTATATCACCTAATATACAGAAGTCTTGAAGTAATAAAGGGCAAATGCTAGAAATTTTAGACATATATTTGACCTTGTATAAGTAAATGTTTTCATGTAAGGGCATCTTGTGTCCAAGTGAAATTTCCCCTTGAAATCTGCTTCCATATTTTCAATATACATCAATCTTACCTTTGCAGTCTATACAACAATTGATTAGTATTTAAACTGTTGACCTGTTAACACTTTTTTTATTAACCTTCCCCAAGCAACTTGAAAACGCTAATACAGTAGAGTGTCAATTATCCAGCTGAAATGGGCCTGGCACCTGCTTGGATAATAATGGATAAGGAGGAAATGGGCAGTAGAAGAGCGAAACAAATTGCAAATTTAATGGAAAGTCTGTATAGCGGTAAGGAAAACAGTTCAAAGGAAAATAAATGGTAATTTTAGACTATTGATTGATGGTAAACTGTGTCTCATTATGCTTTAATTAAATCAAAGGGAGAAAAATGCAGCAGACTATCCAGCACAATATTGTTGGATAAACAATAAAATGACAGATAATCAGGACACTAGTGTGAAATTCTCTTAATCACTCACATTCTCTTTTACCAGAAGGAATGCTGGACACAGGGGCGGAGCAACTGGTGGTGCAGACTGTGCAATGCACTAGGGCCCTGCTCAGGAGGAACTCAGTGTGCCTATTTATTTATTTATTTTTTGTTTTACATTTTTACCCCTTGAGACCCCTCTCACCACCCCTGCCCCACCAGAGAGTGTAGAGAGCAAGCCAGGATCTCGTTCGCGATCGCACATGCATCTTCTACAGCAATTCTAATCAGACAGAAGGTAAAGGAGCCCAGGTCACTTTAAAGAAATAAATCAAAGGGTGTGTGTATATATCTGCTTATTTGTGTGTGTATATATTTCTGTGTGTATGTATGTATATATGTGTGTGTGTGTATATATTTGTGTGTGTATGGATGTATGCATATGTGTGTGTGTATGGAAGTATGCATGCGTGTATAAATGTGTGTGTGTATGGATGTATGTATGTGTGTGTGTATGGATATATGCATGTGTGTATCTATATATGCGTGTGCGTATGTATGCGTGTGAATATATTTTTGTGTGTGTATGTATGTGTATATCTATGATATATGTATATGTTTGCATATATTTACCATTACAAGTCTATTCATCTTGACTATTCATCAAGTCTTGACTATCATCAAGTCTATTCATCAGTGACTTGCAGTACGCTCCCCCCCCAAGTGTGCTAGGGGGGCCCTTGCACGAGGGCCCTTCATCCACTAGCTCCGCCACTGGCTGGACAGACATGTGAGCAATCAGAGCATATGGAAACGTAACTTTCTCTAAGAAACTCTTCCTGTAATTAGTTAAAGGGATATGTAAGTGAGCTGGATCATGAATGCATCTGATAGAGGAGAATTAGTAGTGTATAAAAAAAAATGCATGAAAATATCCCAAAATAAACATTAATTAGCTCAACTTGAAGTTAGCAAAATTTCCTATGTTTTTTTTCCGGAATTTGCATGTGATTGTGTACACCCCTAGAAAATTCCACCTGAATTAGCATAACATTCAAATTCAGAATCAGGCTAAAACATTGTATCATTCTCCATATCAATGGCTTCTGGCATGCTCATTACAAGAACGGCAACATTTACTTCCTGTGCTCTGTACCAGAAAGGTAATGTACCCTATTTTATTTCCTGTGTGTACCCGGCTTAGTGTCCTGTGGGTGTGAACAGCTGGATTTGACTTTTGTGCAAATAACTTTGTAAGTAAACTGAACTTTTCTTTATAACACATGCTTTCATACACTACAAATTCTCTTCTATCAGATGCATTCATAATCTAGCTCACTTGAATATACCTTTAAGTGAGAGCTGTTTTGCTCTTGGTCAAGGTAGTGATAGAAACTGGATGCAAGCCAGGCTGAGCATCTGAAGGAAGATGGAAAATGATATAATGAAATAGAGAAGAGACATTTTAATGTTTATTCTTAAGAAGGCCGTTATGCTAATTGAGCCAAGATGGCAGCTCCTACTCTCATCTAAGAAAAGGATAACAAACTCTACAGGCCCAATTTAAGCATGCATTGCTAAGTCGGGTTTCAAGATTGTGGACTGCTGACCACCAGAAGACCGTGAGCTTCAAACAGCTGGTCCAAGGACCAGCTGTCATTAGAAAAAAGGTTAAACAATATTACTAAAATTGCATAAACAAATAGTGCAGTAGTGCTTAGGTACTATTTTTTTGTTATTTACAAGTGCATAGATGCACCAGTGATAAAAACAGACGACTTTATCCACTGCCCCAAATTTATATGTGATAAGCAATGGTATTAGAAAGTAAAAAAGCTAAATGTTCTCTCCAACCTGATTGAGGAAGGCCCACCTAATTTGAAGTGCCATTCTTGACTTGAGAAGCACATAACACACCATGTAGAACTATATACCCTCCCGGCTACTCTTCCATGCCACATTTCTAGGGAGAACACTGAAGCTTAACATACTCAGTCACATCCTGAACCTCATTATCTATGGAGAGTCTTGTGGGAGGGCATTGTTGACTATACAAGCAATAAAGGAAAATTTACAATTCCTTTTTTTCCAGCCTCTATCTGATGATGGTGAGTCCATATGGTTACATCAGTGTCCCTTAAAGTTAGTTTTCAGTGTGGCAGATTACATTATAGCACATTTTGTTAACAGATAATGAGTAATGGATATTACTGCCAAAAAAAGCAGCAACTTCTCAGACTAAGCACATTTCAGATATTTGCTTTAATCTTCATTTGCGTTCAATATACTGTTTAACCTTCAGAGCACTGTTTATAGCAGGGCAGTTAATAAAGTGGTTACTGACACTGTAATTTTACAGTTCTTTACTAGACTTGAGTTCATGTATTGCACCAATTCCTCGTTGATTATTGGATTTTTTGCCTTTAACCTACTTCAATTTTTAACTAAAAAAGTCAGTGAGGGTTCTTACTTATATTCAGTAGCAGCAGGGAAGAGCATGACCCAGTAAAATCAATAAAGTGCTTTAACATAATAAACTGACAATGATAACAAACAATAATGAGACAGGCAACCAAGTTGGGAGAACAACGGGCTGCAGCAGCAACCTCACAACCAGGGCATGCTCCCAGGGCCTCAATACTGCCTTTAAGACACGCCCATGAGGTAGGGACAACCCTACATTTTACCCCCTGGCCCGGATGACTCCAAACACGCCACAGAGCAGACACGGGATACCTCACAAGGCTGTGATCCCCACCTTCATAGCTATGGTCCCCACGCCTTCCTTGAACTCGAGCATCATAAGCTCTAAGCCAATCTCAGTGAAGTGGACCTCATCTGTCTAAGCTAGAAGGGTTTCTGCCACGTCTCCATACTCTCCTCTTAATCATTTCTGGCAAAACTATGAATACTCTCGGAAACTTAATTTTCCACTCTGAAATGTCCCTCTTCATATCTCTTACCAGTCTTTTTATGGGAACCACTCCCAAATTGTTGCCACCTGTGTAGATTATTATGATACTCAGACCAAAACGTAGGCATTTGACCCTATTAGCCCACTCACTTGCGACTAGTGCAAACTCTGGATACCGAACCACCGCACCTGTATGTCCATGCGTGGCGAGCCCAGCAGCAGGTCATCTTGTGTAACTGTGGCGAACCGATGAACCTTCCAGTTCCATATAACTCTGTAAGTGTCGGGATTCCCATCTCCAAATTCTCTTAATCACCAACTTGGTGATGTGCCACCTAAGTGACTGCACCAATACGGAATGAATGGGTACCAAAATCAGCCTGTTTGAAACCTAGGAGCTGTAAGCAAAATTTAAAGATCTTAGAGAATTGGACGTGAGAAAACGCGAGGCCATTCTCTTGAATTAACAGCAAAATGGGATAACTCGGGTGCTGCTGCAAGTAATGCAACACACAATCAAAAGTGCAACTATCCGTCCCCACTCTGTGTAGGATAATTTCCTTCCCTTCTCCTTCCTAATCGGTTTTAGAGTTCCTGTGCCACTGGCACCTTGAAGATATACGTCCACCAACTAAATGCTCCCGACTCTTGCCTGCAAGCTACAACCAGTTCCCCAATCCTGAAGGCTCTGAAAAAACACTAAGTCAATATGGCTGACTGCTAACAACATGGCTCCCACATTACAATACAATATATTTACAGATAATACCACTACAACATTTTATAACCCACAGCATCTCTCCCTTTCCCACATGTTATTAGTTGAGGCAGTACTTCCCACGTCAGTCCACTTAATGTGTTATGACGACTTTATTAGTGGTGACGTGGTAAACTGCCTCTTCTCTGAATGCATAACAATAACAGTGGGACTCTGCCCTGAATATATAACATTATAACAGTGGCTCTGGGAGCCCAAAACCTTCTGTTCAATAACATGTGGCAGATAACAGTTCCAGTCCAAGATGGCCCCTGGGTGTGACCAATACTGCCAGTCCCAATATGGATGCCGACTGAGCCATGAACTGTCATGCCCATACACAATATGGCCACTGGGTGTGGCTAATGCTGCCAGTCACAAAATGGCTACTGCTGCCAATATACTTCAGGCCCAAATCCAAGATGGCCCCTGGCTGATTCATGACAACACCTCCCCCAAGCGTGGCAGGGAACATCCCTGATTTTCCCAGCTACGCTGATAGTCATGAATCTGCTGGTTTGGCCAGGCCCTCTGTATGCTATGCCAGTTCCAGTCCGTTCGCACACAGTCCCAAGGTGTAGCATCAAAGCCTCCCCCAGTGCGTGGTCTTGCCCTGACTGTACAGAGGAAATTGCTCTTCCCATGCAACCCCCACCCAAATAGTCCTTCTTGGCAGCAGCATGGAAGTCACTGGGGACACAGTGGGTTGCACCCATACCCCCTTCTGAGGCAAAATAGTATCTAGGGGGGGCTTCAGAAAACAACCCCTGTCTCAGGGCAACCCCTTTCCCCTCAGCCAGTCCCCACAGCTGGGCTTGGGTTTCTAAAACAGTCTCTGGATGCTCCTTTCCTGCTGCCTCCTGAGCATCTGTAGCTTTGGACAGCTCCCCCTGGTTGTCCTCTATTGCCCTTGGTGGAGCAACTGTGCTCTGGCTCTCTGATGCAGGCTGGGGAATCTCACATTTTCCACCCAGCCGGTTCTTTGGGGCCCTCAGCTGACCCTCTTCTTCTATGGCCTTGGGTTGAGCAACATTATCCCAGTCCTCCATGTTGAACTGGGTCTTTGGAGGGGTGTCTGTTCCAGTGGGCTCCTGGACACTGGTTATCCAGGGTATCTCCCCACTTGGTACACCCTAGAGGTGCCACAATGGTGCCACTCTGCACCCATGGCTCTTTCTCCCAGGCAGGCATGCTTGCTGCCCCTGTATGGCTCTTGGTGTCCCTGGCACTCTCTGGCTGTGTGAGATCCGGTTCCTTGTGAGATCCGGTTCCCTCCCCACAGTCCATTACATAGCCCTCCTGGGCTCTGTGCTTCACTGGCACCTTTTGTAGCAACTCTCCTGGGGTGTCAGGGTACAGATTTTGGTTATCTGTTGTAGGCTGGGGAATCTTATCCTTCCCACCCAACCTGACCTCTACGGCCTTCTCCCCAGAGCGCATTACATAGCCCTCCCCACAGTCTCTTGGGTGGCTATCCTGAGCCCCTGGCTCCATTAGCAGTTCTGGCCCATCCACATTGCCTAGAACTTTAGAGGGCAGACTTAATTCGTCTGGCCCTACCTGTTTAGCAGTTACTGGGGTTTCTGCGAGGATTTGTGCTGGAAGGTAGTCCCCGGGTGAGGCTCTATCCACATCTGGCACCTCAGGCGTAACCAGTTTGGAGAAACTGTGCTCAGCTAGCCCTTCCTCTGGGACTAAGCCTCTTGGGGCATCAGGGGACACACATTGCTTATCTGACCCCACCCTGGGCACATTCCCCTGGGTCTCAAGTTGACTTTATCATCCCTGCTAGGCTCTGACACAGTTACTGCATTTTCTAGGGGAAAATATTCTCTATCTCTACAATTTTCTCCCCAGACCCCTTGAGCACCATCGCTCTGGTACATACCCTTTGTGTTGTATAGATCTGGTGAGCAGTCAGCCTGACTGGGTTCCTCCCATCTGGATAGGCAAAATGTGTCCCCGAATATTTCATCCCACAATTCAAAATATTCCTCTTCCAGCTGCAGTTCCTGCTCAACCAGGTGTGCCATCAAACTAGCCTACATGGACCATGGTTCCAGTCCCAGACTATGACAGCGTTCCTCAAACAGGTTATTGTGCCTCTTAAATGTCCCTATTCCCCCTTCAGGGTCACCATACACAATGTCTTGGAGGCCAGAATCTATCTCCAAGCGGAAATCAAACTCCTCTCCAAGGCCACCAACTATTCTGGTGTGAAAAACATGATATTGGTTCTCCAAGGCAACCTCTTTTCTTACTAGAACTTCCAGCCAGCCCATTAGCTCATCGTCCTGCCACAGATTCAGAATCGCCATCCATTTCTCTAGACGCAGTGTCTCTCTGTAGCCAAGTCTTTGTTGAGCTGGAGCTCTCTCTCTATTTCTCTCCTGCCAGATCCTCTGGCAATGCTGGTCTAGTAAGTTGGCCACCTCTTGTGTGGTCATCTTACTGGGGTATAAGTGCCTGGCTCCTTCATACCTCCTTGTTGCCTCTGTTATGATGTCTGTTCCATTCAGGGTCCTTGTAGAGACATCCCACCACTGCCACCAATTGTCACAACCTACTATGATGATGGGATCTAGAGTATCCTAGTACTCTTATTCCCAGTAGGTTTAGACCTAAGTTTGTGTGACTCTAGACCTATGGACAGTCTTTGTCGGTACAAAGGCATAAGTCCCAGCTTGCTTTGGTAGTGTACCTGGGAGCACCTTGATAGGGAGTCAGAAGGAGCTCCTCTACAAGCATATGCCTCTGGGTCAATAATACATGCTTAGTCAAAGTATGAAAATTAAGAACAACTTCTTTATTTTTACACAAGTATTTAAACAACTCACAAAACCAGTACAGGGAGTGGCTACCCCCTTGTCCAACCCTCATCTTCCTCTTGACCAATGGGGTAATCTCCAGAGTAACTTGATTACCTCTGGCCAATGGACTAGAGGTAAGCTCTGGGAACTTCCAGACCCCTCCCATGGGCCGCCCACTAGGTGTGGCTACCTAATTCACTTGATCTCTGGCTCTCAAGGGAGAAACATCTATTTGCTCCTGTACTATGACCCTGATATTGGGCTGAAGACCCCATGGGGTTAAGGTGCCTCAATGTCTGTACAGACCCCTTTGTTCTGGCCTTGCTATCACTTCAAGTGTTTACTTTAGGTGATAGCTGGAAGGCAGATGGGTGATCTACTCAGGTTACTATCTGTATCAGACCCAATATGGATGACTGCACACAACATGGCTCCCACATTACAATACAATATATTTACAGATAATACCACTGCAACATTTTATAACCCACATCATCTCTCGCCTTTCCCACATGTTATGAGTTGAGGCAGTACTTCCCACGTCAGTCCACTTAATGCGTTATGACGACTTTATTAGTGGTGACGTGGTAAACTGCCTCTTCTCTGAATGCATAACAATAACAGTGGGACTCTGCCCTGAATATATAACATTATAACAGTGGCTCTGGGAGCCCAAAACCTACTGTTCAATAACATGTGGCAGATAACAGTTCCAGTCCAAGATGGCCCCTGGGTGTGACCAATACTGCCAGTCCCAATATGGATGCTGACCGAGCCAAGAACTGTCATGCCCATACACAATATGGCAACTGGGTGTGGCTAATGCTGCCAGTCACAAAATGGCTACTGCTGCCAATATACTTCAGGCCCAAATCCAAGATGGCCCCTGGCTAATTTATGACAGTACTGAAATCCTTCTGTCAGGAGTCTTGCACCTGTTACTTTGCCTGCTATCCTACCATAGCGTTCGAGCCACGGCAGTATTGCGTCCAGTAGCACCGGAGCCCTGCCCTTTTGCAGTGGACTTGTTGAGTTTACTACCCTCTTTGGGCTTACTACATCTGGAACAGGCATACCTAAATCAACAGTTAGGAAAACATTTTTCATATGCCCTTGTATGCATTGCAAATCCTTCTTGCTACTCCCGCTGCGGAGGCTCTAATTCCACCCACTCCTCTCTGAAAGGGAAGCATAATGTGCATAGGAGTCATCATGTTCATCCAATAAGCAACCACTTTCTCACTCTATAGCATAGATGGCCTAGACACCATACACTGGCAGAAATCCTTGTCGTATTTCCACCATTGGTACGGCACGCACTTCTAATTTCCTCTAAATACATGAACAGCAATGGTCACTGTTCAGGGAATCTTTCCCCAATCACTCATGCCATGATGGAGAAAGCCTGAAGCCAGTTATCGAACGTCCTCAGGATACACTTAATGTTCCAATGCTTATCCTTGCCCTCACCATGGAACACTCTATCCTGCGTGTCTGTGAAACGCGCCAAAGGAATTAGCGTGAAGCACTCAATAGACTCTCTGCCCTATGCACTCCTTCATATCTTGGGAAAGATTTCCAAGGGGCATACAACTATCATTCTAAGGGATTTATCCGAGACCCTCCCCATCACAGGGGGACTCCTCAGGAGACGTGGGTCTGGTCAAACCCGTCTTTCCCGTTGAGCCTGCAGGAATTGTACAAGTTGACGGTAATATCCCACTAGTCTCTTCAGAGACCAAGCTTTACTTGCTAAACTCCCCACCCCCTCACTGAACTATTATGCTTGTTCAAGATCCCATTTAACCCAAATAGGAATTGGGGACTACCTTGACTATGCTGCTCTAACTTGTTGCAGTTATCTCCACGCACATCCTATCTATCCGGCATCTGACCTGGAACACAGATGGTGGATGTTGTCATAACACCTTGACTTATATTTCCTTGATGAGGATGCAATATTTTGTGGCTCTCTTGCCTTGCATTCACCTTTCTATCCAAACCCAAACTTGCACAGCTGCAACAACATGATTTATGGCTGCATGATCTCGAACTATCCCATGCCCACTTGGAAAGGCAAGAAGAACTATCACTAGTCTGTCTCTGCCCGTGTGCCAGTGTCATTCAGATCTGATCTACAAATGAAGAATCACTGTCTGCTTCCACCAATTCCATGGGGGGGCAGAAGGTCCATAAATCCCCAAATCCCCAAGGTCCAGGTCTGGAGAGGTAGACCCCTCGTCTGTTACTTACTGTAAAGGCTGCCCCATGTCTATATGCAATTGTGTGCTGTCAACTGTGTGTCCGTAAGCTTTGTCACCATAACACTGAAGTGGAGTTGTAGCGGTGTGAGCTGTCATTAATTTTTGTTTCTTATTTGCCTTAGTGTAAGAGAGAGGACTGTACCTTGAGGTAGCCTTCCTTACCCTGGCCGGTCGTGCAGCTCTTAACACAGTAGTATTTTTGGCATGTCCTGAGACCACGACCTGGCTGTCCTCTTGCCTCATCTCGTTCTCGATCTACGTCCACATGCCTCTGACTGTTGACATCATGGACGTTGGCTCCACACCGCTTTGGCACTGTCCCTTTAATAAAGCAGCATCTATGCTATTCTCTGCAGACTGTGGCACCTTAGCGTGACCTGCTTTCTGAACTGTTGGAGCTGTGTTATAGCTCCTAAGTTTATTATTAAGAGGGGGGAGGCAGAGAAAAAGTGCAGGCTCTCCTAGTGTAGATTATGAAGTGGTCCTGGATAGATGAATAGACTTGTAATGGTAATATGCTCACCTCGGTTTACCTCAATGTTTATGAGGTGCTTAATCACAAGATTTGTATGGCGTCTTGTCGTCCATCAGTAACTGCTGCTCTTGATGGAGATACTGTTGATTATGGTTGAGCAACCAGTCTCATAGATGACTATATTGGTGGTTTTATAACTAATCGTAAAAATCTTAAGAATGGTATATATATATATATATGCACACCCTCATTTTGTGATAGCAAATTAAAAACTAGTTGAGAGAATAATAGCTTTATTTATAAAACACAATCAAAGTATTGGGTAAAATCGAGATCCAAATCCAGGATCTAAATATATAAGTAGTAAAGTAATAAAAATAATGGTATAAGTATACCCCAGTTTTCACATATCTGCACTTTTCATTTCCTATATGGTAAGCTATTGCTTATACAGGTGAGGTACATGCCCATTAGGATGATCATAAATAGTTCTCCAAGATGAACTTATAAGTTAAACTTGTATAACAGAAAAAGTAAAAATAATTAGAGCTCCAAGTTTTTGTCAGAACTTTTGTATGAATACAATTCAATCTTATATGGGTAGTTAAAGCTAATGTAAAATTGCTATTATAACCGTTCTCTTATATCCAATGTATATAATTTAGATGTTCTGTACATTGAGATATATATATATATATATATATATATATATATATATATATATACATATATATATATATATATATTATATATATATATATATATATATATATATATATATATATATATATATATATGCATGCATTTCCATTT
This sequence comes from Discoglossus pictus, assembly GCA_027410445.1. NCBI lineage: Eukaryota > Metazoa > Chordata > Amphibia > Anura > Alytidae > Discoglossus > Discoglossus pictus. The sequence goes on along the minus strand of CM050166.1, from coordinate 385,964,660 downwards.
GGATATACTCTGTGTAAAGATGATTTTTCCAGGTTTTCATTGAAATAGGATTCTTAAGAGTCCTTATTTTCATAATAGACACATTATCTAAGTGAATTCCTGAACTAATTAAGGGCCTCATTCTAACGGTGCCCGTAAAATGACTGTACCTCTGCGATTCCTTATTCCCGATTCCCTATTTCCCTATTCAAAGGAAAGGGGCCGCAAGAAGGTCCCTCCTACGGCCGATCGCAAATCAGGCAATCGGCTGTTAGCTTTGGCGGGCTTGTACCTGATCGCGAGCATTAGCCTGCAGATCCGTGTGCAAGCCCACCAAACTAAAAAGTTAAATATAAAAAACACTGTACAGCACTGTAAATGATGGAGAACACCAAGGGGGACATGAGGATTAAATGTACTACATTGGCTTCCTGGCTCATCGGCGCTAGCCAACACTGTAATTTGTGGCCGCAGTCCGCCGGGCTTGAAGATCGAGTTACTGCCTTGGAGATCATTCAAGCCTGGGACTACGTGCAGGCAGTAACCCGTTCTCCAAGCCCAGCCGACTTGTGGCCACAACAGACAGTATTGGCTAGTGGCGATGTGCCAGCTAGCCAATGTACTACATGTAATCCTCGTGTCCCCCCCTAATGTCCAACATCAATTACAGCCCTGTACAGTGCATTGAATATATATTTAACCCTAAAGATCTCCAAGCCTGTATTTGTACTTGCCTGGCCGCAACCGTGAACCTGCAGTTTTAACGTTGTGTTACCAACGCCGCGCTGCTGAGAACTATATATGTGATCATTTACCAAGTGTAACAGCTCTGCTACCAGGGGTGTCAAAAATGGGGGGGGGGGGGCAAATCCGACCAGATTATATGAATAGGGGACACACAAAAATGCTGAAAGTAAACTTAATCATGCATTACCTGAGATTGCCTCTAGAGGGCATAGAAGACTATAGAGCAGTATGTCTTTCCCAGGAAAGCTTTGACCCAGGAAAGCTTTTGACTCCCACTCTTTTTAAAAACCCCGGGAGGATGCAATGGGCAGCAAGGACTTAGAAGGCTCGCTAATTAAAAATAGCTAGTATACTTCTTCAGGCATGTGTTTTTGCATCACAACAACTGATTTTTGCATTTATTTTTTTGGGACTATTTCAATATATTTAGTTGATTTATATCTTTCCAACTCACTTCTACTCCTTGTTCTTTATCCTGTTTTTTTCCAGTCTTCAATCTGTCCACATGTCCACAATCTTTGACAGTACACACAAAAGTCTTGTTAAGATAAATAGACCTTATAGCCACAAGGTGTGTGATTATCCAAAAGTTCTCAACTACATACTAAAAAAGGTAAATTATCTGTCATAACACATAGGTAGAGTCTCCTTTTTTCAAATTAAAAAGTGTAAATAACCTGCCATAATACATACATTAAGAAAGAGGTTCTATATATGTTTTATGCCAAATAATTGACTTTTTTAGGATTAAGTAGATAGTTTTTTTTTTTTAATGCAATATTTATGCATGTATTAAAATAATCCAAACTTACTTCACCATATATGTTTTTTTCCTGTTTTTGCCCACTCCTCCAAATTGTTTTTAATCAAGCTTATTTACTCTACAGGAAGGTCTCTCAAAATCTTCAGAGTAGCAGCTCATCTTTCATTCATATTGGACTTGGACTGATACCATTAGAATCGAGTGAGAATCTTTATTGCCTCAGACAACTGCTTCCATAGGTGGTGGATAAGTACCATTCCTTTGATATTCAAACACATTTTGTTTATATTCAATACTATGTCGCTATTGTTTGTAGATTCTTTGTTCCTTTAAACTCTATCGCCTCAGATGTTTTGGGGCTCCTTCGCTCATGCCTGCTAACAATGGTCTGTATTTCCACTGATTACAAAGTACTGTGTCTTCTGACCTTTTACCATATGTTGCTGCTGATAGTAGAGATCACTAACCTGTAGTAGGTCCCATCTGCAGAATCTCCTTACCAACACACATCATGTTGTAACTGTTTTAGCTAGTTTAACATATCCTTTCATGGTTATGAATTCAAGGCCATAGGATAACTAGATTCTTGTTGACAGTCATGATGCACATAAATCTACATGAAAAAAAAATTACTGTGTGTACTCCAGTATTAACCGAGTTTTCCAGACCTTTTTTTAAGGCTGAAAAGGGCCCCCTCGGCTTATATTGGAATCACCCTGTGTCTCTTTCCCCCTTGTCTCTCCACCCCCATGTATCTTCCCACTCTCCATCTCCTGTGTCTCTTTCCCCCCCTCTCCCTCATGTTTCTTTCCCTCCCCCTCCCTCATCCTCCTCCCTCCTTAACCCCCGCCTCAACCCCCTCCTCATCCTCAACCCCCCTCCTCAACCTCATTAGGGGGGTAAAGTGAGGAGGGGGGTTAAGAATGAGGAGGGGGTTGAGGAGGGGGGTTGAGGATGAGGGTTGAGGAGGGGGGTTGAGGATGAGGAGGGGAGTTGAAGATGGGGGTTGAGGAGGGGAGATGAGGAAGGGCTTGTGGAGGGGGGTTGAGGAGGGATGAGGAGGGAGGATGAGGAGGGGTGTTGAGGAGGGGGGTTGAGGAGCGGGAGGGGGGTAAAGGAGAGAGGATGAGGAGGGGGTTTGAGGAGAGAGGATGAGGAGGGAGGATGAGGAGGGGCGTTGAGGAAAGAGGATGAGGAGGGAGGATGAGGAGGGAGGTTGAGGAGGGAGGTTGAGGAGGGGGGTTGAGGAGGGGTGTTGTGGAGAGAGGTTGAGAATGAGGAGGGGGTTGAGGTTGAGGAGGGGGTTGAGGAGGGAGGTTGAGGAGGGGATGAGGAGGGGAGTTGAGGAGAGAGGTTGAGGATGGGGGGGTGAGGATGAGGAGGGGGATTGAGGAGGGGGGTTGAGGAGGGAGGATGAGGAGGGGGGTTGAGGAGGGGGGTTGTGGAGAGAGGTTGAGGATGAGGAGGGGGATTGAGGAGAGGGGTTGAGGAGGGAGGATGAGGAGGGGGTTGAGGAGAGAGGTTGAGGAGGGGGGTTGAGGATGAGGAGGGGGGTTGAGGTCGTGGGTTGAGGAGGGAGGTTGAGGAGGGGGGTTGAGGAGGGGATGAGGAGGGGAGTTGAGGAGGGAGGTTGAGGATGGGGGTTGAGGAGGGAGGTTGAGGATAAGGAGAGGGGTTGAGGATGAGGAGGGAGGATGAGGAGGGGGATTGAGGAGAGAGGTTAAGGATAAGGAGAGGGGTTGAGGATGAGGAGGGAGGATGAGGAGGGGGATTGAGGAGAGAGGTTGAGGAGGGGGGTTGAGGATGAGGAGGGGGGTTGAGGAGGGGGGATGAGGAGGGGGGTTGAGGAGGGGGGATGAGGAGGGGGTTGAATAGGGGGGTTGAGGAGGGAGGATGAGGAGGGAGGTTGAGGAGAGAGGTTGAGGATGAGGAGGGGGGTTGAGGAGGGGGTTGAGGAGTGTTTTTCAGGCCTTTTTTTAAGGCTGAAAAGGGCCCCCTCGGCTTATACTCGAGTCACCCTGTGTCTCTTTCCCCCCTGTGTCTCTCCACCCCCGTGTCTCTTTCCCCCCTCTCCCTCGTGTCTCTTTCCCTCCCCCTCCCTTATCATCCTCCCTCCTGAATCCCCCGCCTCAACCCCCCTCCTCATCCTCAACCCAACTCCTCAACCTCCCTCCTCAACCCCCCTCCTCATCCTCAACCCCCTCCTCATCCTCAACCCCCCTCCTCAACCTCCCTCCTCATCCTCAACCCCCTCCCCTTGAGGGGAAAGGGAGAGGGGGAGGTAATTAGAGGGGTAAAGTGAAGAGGGGGTTGAGAATGAGAAGGGGGGTTGAGGAGGGGGGTTGAGGGTGAGGGTTGAGGAGGGGGGTTGTGGAGAGAGGTTGAGGATGAGGAGGGGGGTTGAGGATGAGGAGGGGGATTGAGGAGGGGGGTTGAGGAGGGAGGATGAGGAGGGGGGTTGAGGAGAGAGGTTGAGGAGAGGGTTGAGGATGAGGAGGGGCTTGTGGATGGGGGTTGAGGAGGGAGGTTGAGTAGGGGGTTGAGGAGGGAGGTTGAGGAGGGAGGTTGAGGAGTGGATGAGGAGGGGAGTTGAGGAGGGAGGTTGAGGATGGGGGTTGAGGAGTGGGTTTAAGGAGAAAGGTTGAGGATAAGGAGAGGTGTTGAGGATGAGAAGGGGGGTTTAGGAGGGGGGTTGAGGAATGGGTTTGAGGAGAGAGGTTGAGGATTAGGAGAGGGGTTGAGGATGAGGAGGGGGATGAGGAGGGGGGTTGAGGAGAGAGGTTGAGGATGAGGAGGGGGGTTGAGGAGGGAGGATGAGGAGGGGGTTGAGTAGGGGGTTTGAGGATGAGGAGGGGGGTTGAGGAGGGGGGTTGAGGATGAGGAGGGTGGTTGAGGAGGGGGGTTGAGGAGAGAGGTTGAGGAGGGGGGTTGAAGATGAGAAGGGGGTTTGAGGAGGGGGGTTGAAGAGGGGGTTGAGGAGAGAGGTTGAGGAGCAGGGTTGAGGATGACGGGGGGTTGAAGATGGGAGTTGAGGAGGGGAGATGAGGAATGGGGTTGTGGAGGGGGGTTGAGGAGGGAGGATGAGGAGGGAGGAAGAGGAGGGGGGTTGAGGAGCGGGAGGGGGGTTGAGGAGAGAGGATGAGGAGGGTGTTGAGGAGAGAGGATGAGGAGGGAGGATGAGGAGGGGGGTTGAGGAAAGAGGATGAGGAGGGAGGATGAGGAGGGAGGTTGAGGATGAGAAGGGAGGATGAGGAGGGCTGTTGAGGAGGGGGGTTGAGGATGAGGAAGGGGGTTGAGGAGGGAGGTTGAGGTGGGGGATTTAGGAGAGGGGGATGAGGAGGGCGGTTGAGGAGTGGGTTGAGGATGAGGAGGGTGGTTGAGAAGGGGGGTTGAGGAGGGAGGATGAGGAGGGAGGATGAGGAGGTGGGTTGAGGAGGGGAGTTGAGGAAGGGGAGGGGGGTTGAGGAGGGGATTAAGGAGAGAGCATGAGGAGGGGGGATGAGGAGGGGGGTTGAGGAGAGAGGATGAGGAGGGAGGATGAGGAGGGGGGTTGAGGATGAGAAGGGAGGATGAGGAGGGCTGTTGTGGAGGGAGTTTGAGGAGGGTGATAAGGTAGGGGGAGGGAAAGAGACATGAGGGAAAGGGGGGAAAGAGAGACAGGGACGGGAGAGGCGGGGAAGAGACACAGATTAGGGAAGGAGGGGAAGAGACACAGGGGAGGGAGAGGATGGGAAGAGAAACATGGGAGGGAGAGGAGGGGAAGAGACACAGGGGAGGGAGAGGGGGGGAGAGACACTGGTGAGGGAGAGGGAAGAAGAAACACAGGGGAGAGAGAGGGGGGACACAAGAAAGGGGCACAGAGGGCACACAAGAGGGGGACACAGTGGGCACAAGAGCGACACAGGGGGTAGCACATTTCCCACCCTCGGCTTATACTCGAGTCACTAAGTTTTCTCAGTATTTTGTGGTAAAATAGGTGCCTTGGCTTATACTCGGGTCGGCTTATACTCGAGTATATACAGTATTTATTATTAAGATATTTCTTAGCAATGATGGCAGCTAACGTGTTAATAATTAAAATAATTATTATTAGTCATTTTATCTCCTCTTATTACTTTTTCACAGGTTCTCCATTGCTGTTAAAATTTCTAATGGAAAAACAGGTGTTGTATTAAATATGAATACATTTGCCTCCAGGCTGTTCTAGTGTAATTTACCACATATGTGCGTGATAAAAAGTGTAAGGTGTTCTTGTGATAGATGTGATATACTCCCATATAAAGGCTAAATTGGCCACTGTAATGGTTCAGCTTTCATAACTGGTACATAGGTATGGACAGTATAAACAGCTTTTCAAGTTATTGTTTTTTTTTTTAAAGGTTTATTCAACATATTTGATGCTCCTCCCATGTTTTGCAAACAACATTGGTGGGAGAGTATAATTTAGTTTAATTACTGTGTTCTGTGTAGTTGCAGCAAAGAGGTAGTTAATAATGCAAAGCAGTATGTAAAAAACAATGGAAGGAACTCAATTTTAATCTATTTTCAGTATATTTTCTTAAAAAGATCAACTCTTTTTTTAACTCTATGGACTCCTTATGAATAGCATCTAGGTTATAATAATGTAAATACCATATACAGTATATGAAGAGTGAGGTAGTCGTGTGTGTCCAGTAATCTAGATGAATAATCAGAGTATTGATATGGTGATAGCTTTTTTTACCTTTTTTATTAGGCAAATAAAATGAAGCCAGTCAAAATTGCACCTGAGGATGAATTTGCCGACTTTCCATCAAAAATAACAATGAAGTTCTGCACTTTACAAGGATCTGGTATTAATAGCTTGGATATAGTCTTATCACATATGGTAGGAAATGAAACGCACACAATCCTGTTTCTTAGCAAAGTTTCTGAAAAAAGTCCTGGCCATAAATGGACAACAGAAACCCTCAAACATTATCTACTAGGAAGAAAATTCACTCTGATATCGGACCATTGTCCACTGAAGAACACAGAGGAGAAATTTGATTGCAGCGAGGGTCCCCGATCGCGTGCAATCGGGACCCCCACTGCGATGGTTAATGTGGGGTTAATGCAGGGCTCTGAGCTTATCTCGGATCCCCTGCGGTTAATCCGGGTTTCCGAGCTTATCTCGGATCCCTTCTTGGGTAAGTTGTAGGTGGCTGAGCGGTCCTGGGTCTTTGAGCCTCGTTTTCATTTTTTTCGGCTGCCATTTTTTCTCTCGCTTAGGGGATTTTCGTGTGTGTGATCTCAGGAATTTGGACTTCAATGGAGGTGTAACTTCACTTTCAGAGGTCCTGGGTGCCCCCTCTTGCTATGGGTAAGCTTTTTATGTAGTTTGTGTGAGTATTTGGTGTGTTTTCACTGTTTTTAGTTGCGCGCGGGTCGGCCGTTATAGTGGGATTCTTAGTGCGTGTGGGTGTTTACATTAAGGTTGCCTCATTCCCTAAGTGCTTTGCGAGGACCCGCATTTGCGGAGACGTTGGGATGCTCCACCACCGCAAACTGCGGCCCCTCGCTTTGCGAGGACCCGCATTTACGGAAGAGAGGGCCTCAGTTGCTGGCATGTGACCCGCATTTGCGGAAGTGAGGGCCTCAGTTGCTGGCATGGAGCGCCTTCGGTGTGTGTGTATTTCACCGGGTGTGAGGCGCCTTTGAGATTTTTTTGGTTAAAAACTTGTGTGTGTTAACACAGCCGACGTTGGAGCCTCCACCTCCGCATTTGCGGGGACGTTGGGATGCTCCACCACCGCAAATGTGTGACTTCCTTTAAGCATATGAACGCTGTATTACACCACTTTTTTCAAAGCTCCAAATAGATTATACACAAGCCAGGAATCCTACCCACGTATAGCTTTTTCAAGGTTACTGCCACTGGGGCTGGATTCTAGCTTGTGTGGTAGATTTTTTGAGGATTTGGTTTAATTTAGGGTGGTCAAAAGAGTGATAGAAGCCCTCCACCATACTGTAGTACAGTATATAAATAGTACATTTGTAATAGTACATTTGTATTCACATTTGAATGTCTAAAACAAGTTAAAAGCCATGTTTAAAATAGTTATGGAATCTAAGAGTAAAGCTTTTGTGGGCACATTTGAATGTCCCTACCCAGGCTCCCAGAATGCAGTGTAATAACTGTATTTCTTGGAATTCTCAACAGGAAAAAAGTTTTTTAAAGTGTTTCAGACATTCAAATGTGAATCCAATTTTCGGCCGTTCACACCTCTCGCGAGAACTTGCACAGACATCACAAGAATACGCCTTCTAACCTTCGTCTTCTGTGATCAAGAAAGTCTCACGCTATTGTACCATCTCACGATAAACATCGCAAGAATAAAAATGAAAACATTACATTGCGTCATTGCGATATCCTATACAATTTTGCGTTGTCACAATTAGTATCGCGATAAACACACATATATAAATATTTTATATATCTAATTTACATGATTTTGCAATATATATCTAATTAAAATAATACAATTAGTTTGCTTTAAAAATGATATGTAAAAGTTAGTGTTTTGGTGTGTGGTCAGTGTGTTTCATAAAACATTTTCATTAAGTCTAATTCAATGCCTTCAACTTGTTTTTTTAAAATAACTAATGTATTTATTAACACACATATGACTGATTGTTATGTAGAAAGAAGTACAACAATTATAATCCCTTTTTTTTTTTTTTTTTTTTAACATTCAACTTGTATTTCAAAAACTGGTAAACGATAATTTTTTAACCATATTAACCTTTTTAATCATCCTGAATGCAGGAATAATGTAACAATGGATGAAGTTTGTATGAATAAATAGTTGTAAACCATTACATAAATGCTTTGGAACATGCAACTTATATTTGAAACATTAGTCAACCATTTTTTTAACAATACTAACATTTTAAAATCTGAGGTATGGATGAGTAAGATAACATTTGATCAACTTTATATCAATGAGTATATTAAACCATTACATAATGCTTTGTAACATGCAATTTTAATTTAAAGTACTATTAAACCAGAAAGGTATTGAATCTAGAGGAAGGCAAACAGTAAAACCCCCAATAAAAACGTAGCCAATTGTATCAAAGGAGGGAAAAAATGAATTCCTTCCTGACCCCATTGACTGGTGATTGGATTGTTACCTGGATCAATACTCTGTATTTCATTATACATTTATTTTTTTACAACAAATGATCATCCTCCTACTAACATGAACCCTTAATTACATACCTTGGAAAAAAACTATTTTAACATTACAAACATGAAGTTAATGTATTAAAATGTAAACAGTAAAAGTAAGAAAATACAATGTAACTGTTTTGTGGGGCCAATCCTGGCAAAAGGCCACTTCCAAGACATTAAAACATTTTTTTGTATGTCCAAGTGGTTCTCTTAAATAGAGCCCAACAGACTTTTAAATTGTCTATGGGATATAACCACTGTTTATTCTTGTTGGGTTTTTTTTCTTCATTTTTTGTTGTTATTGTTGTACTTTTGTAAAATTGTACATAGAGTTTCCTATGTGAAATAGTGGTCCTCTAAAAAGTCCTAGTGACATCAAATTTCATCCTCAAATTAAAACCACTGTTCTCTATGTTTACAAAACCTCACAGTACACAATGTTTTTGGTAAAAATGCGTCCATCCTTTAAAAGATCACCCTGACTTGAGTTGTCTTCAATTGAAACTGTAATATCATCTGGATTTGTACACCTTGAAAAACCAACATAGGGTTGTCCATGTGCAAAAACAAGTTCCTGTAAAAAAATGCCCACAGACTTAAAAGTTTGTCCTTCAGATTTATTAATGGTCATGGCAAATGCCATGATAACTGGAAAAAGGACAAACTACTCTCACTTGGAGCCAAATCAATTCTTGGTATAAAAACTTGTTCACCTTTATGGGTACCATTCATAATTTCTGCATGTATGAAATGATCTTTTAAATCCTGCACATTCACCCGGTCCCATTACAAAGTCCTTATTATTTCTCAATAGCATGACAATTGCCCCTTTTTTCACTTGCAAAACATGTGGTGGCATTCCAGATGGTGTTGATAAATTCTATGCTAAAGTTAGATTCACTGTCTTTATCATCAGCCAGAACTGAATCTGCACTGTAATAATGTTTTTGGGATGCGTTGATGGATTTTAAAATGTTGTTATTTAGATTGAAGGCATCAATAGTTTTGGATGTTAATATCACTTTGTTTGCAATGTCTGAGTAATTGTCGTTATTGATGGTACTTAGAAAAATTTCAGATATGAGTGATTCCTTGGAAACCATTTGTGATGGAATTTCTACGGTATCATCTGGTAAATTATTTATGTGTGGATGTTTTCCTTCTCCAATTTGAATTAGCCAAACATTGAATTCACTTTGGCCTTCATATCTCATATTTAATTCTAATTTGAGGTGTGTAAATATTTTCCACAGTTTACTTGTCTTGATACATGTTTCAATGATGTCCTATGTCAGTCCTATTTTGATGTGGCACAACAGGTAATGTTTGTCTAAAATCTCCTCCTAACAACATCATTGGAAAGGCTGGAATGTCTCTGTTGGTAGCCACTTCAGCGACATAATCCATCAATCCACAATATTGTTCCATGCAAAGCTTGTTGTGTTAAAATTTGATAAAATTTTGATTATTTGCTTCGACTTGTAGATAGGAATCAATAATCCATTGTTGTGTGAGTTAGCCCCCACATAAAATAGAATTAAAATTATCCTGAATAGCAGTTTGTGCCACTTTATATTCCAGCATAGAAATATTGCTTCTAACACGAATTTTACTATTGTGATAACTTTGCAATTGTAATTTTGGTTCCCATCCTGGCTCACCATTTGGAAAGAAAATGGGATATGTCAGTGGATCCAGATTACAACTATATTTATGTTTATAAAAGGTTGGTCTTCATTGCGTGGATATATTCTAATATCCTGCTGAAAAGGTGGTTCACCATCCCCATTTTTAAAGACCATGGCAACCTCATTTACGGTTGGTAAATTATACCGTCTTTGATCACTATTGCGATCTCTTTTCAAAACCATATTTACTTTTGGCATTGGCAATTTATGTATTTGAGCATGATGCTGTTGTTCTTTATCAACCTGTGATAATTGTTTGTATGCATGACTGTATGGGTTGTTGGCCATAATTTTATCCACCTGTTCAAAGACTATATGCAAACACTGGTTATTTTCTGGAAGTGTCATCCGTTGTTCAACAGCTTCCATTGTATCTAAGAAATATAACTGTGCAAATTTCCTTTGCTCTCCTTCTTGTGGGTGTAAATGTGAAGTGCGGTGGTAAATTTGTCCTTGAATTCTAAAACAATATGGACCATGTCCTGGGAATTTTTCTGCTAATGTAGCAACCATAGAAGCAAATTAAATTACACTGTTATAAGACCTGATGTTTTGTTTTTAATTGGTATAATTTAGAAATGTTGGATCGCTCATTATACTTTGTAAGTAATCTGGAAATGTGTGTCTTTGTGGAAGTATTACCTTTCCTTTCTGACAGCAACTAATGAAGTCTCTCAGTTGGTCTTTCCTTGAGAAAATGATAGTCCCCACAAAACTGGCAAACCACACTGAGTAATCCACAATAATGAGTGTCTACTGTTAGTGCTGTAATTAAAGCACTATCCTGAGCTTTCTCAACATAGATATCGCTACAACTTTCTATATCTACATTGGTGTCATGTGTATGAACATTGGTGTCATGAGGCAATATTGGTTCTTTAGGCAATGTTTCACAGACATTTTTTGTTTACTTTTTCTTTTCTTTGAAGCTCCAGCACACTCACTTTGTGCTACTAATTTTTCTTCTTCTCTTAAACGTTGGGAAGTCTCTGGGGACTGTGCATCTCTCCACCTTTGCTTCCTTTCCCTTGCCGCTCTTCTTTTGCGTTCAATCCTGTATTCTCTGTTGTCCGCCATTGTAATCTGTAATTGTAAATGTAAATGTAAAACTCTCAATGAAAAACCTAAATAGCAGTAATAAAAGAATCAAATGATTTGAAAAGCATTTTTAATTTTTACATGAAATAAATGAATCCATTATGTTTATTTTTTATTGTCATACATGAAAAAGGAAAGAGCTGCATATATATATATATATATATATATATATATATATATATATATTTGTGGGCATATTTGTGTGTCCCAGCTCAACTTCCCAGAATGCAGTGTAATAACTGTTTTTCTCGGAACTCTGAGCTGGAAGCAGGTTTTTTTACTTGCTTTAGACATTCAAATGTGAACACAAAGATGTACTTTTTATTTACTATATATATATATATATATATATATATATACAGTATATTGATAAATATATTTTTTGTAATAATTATTAAGACATTAATAAATGAATATACGTTAATTAATTAATCAATAACTGTCATCAATGGTAAACCTAAAGAGGTAATTATGTTTTTCTAAAGAAGGGCAAACACAAAGAGCTATGAGCAAAGTATAGATTGGCCTTAAAATAATGTTCAATTTTGATATTTAATTAATGAATAAATCAATCAATTTATGAGGTGTAATCTGCACTCTTTAAAAGTTAATTAGGTAACCATATACAGTATGTATGCATAAGTAATGTTTTTTTTAATTATTATTAATGAATAATTAACCAATAAGGGCCTCATTCATTTGCAATTTGGCCAATTGAATAGGGCTGTATATAAGCACATGGCCTAATTTTTTTACAGAAGTTTTTAGTTGGTGAAGACCTTGCTTTTGGATAGATATTCAGTAACTAAAAACTTCTGTAAAAAAATATGCTATGTGCTTATATAGAGCCATATTCAATTGGTCAAATCGCAATTGAATGAGGCCCTAAATGAATATAGGTTAATTAATTCATCATTAACTGTCATCAATGCATGAAATCATATACCTCTGAAATTGATCTTATTGCAGATGAAATCCTGCAGAGCTGAATCTCTGTGTTCATTCAGGTGCAGACATGAGGAATCTGTAAAATGACATGAAAATCAGTTTGAATGTTTGTATTCAATTAATTTGTGACTCATTGAATGGATGATGTTTAAATAGCATAAAAAGCTAAACATAAATGCATAATCATCAATATATTCATAAATAAAAGCAGTATAAAATATTAAATGTAGCACGTGTCAGAATTTAAGAAACTGCTTCAAATATTTAAGTGCTTTGAAGTTCCTATCCCTCTCAGGCAATTATAAGCACTCCAGATATGTAATTGCTTTTTAAAATGTACATATTTTTTATGCACTATAAATGTTTTTTTTTGTGGAATTGTTATTAATTATTAGTTCCAAAAGCAATGTACATGAATGAGCAGTAAGACAGATATATACCGTATTTTTCTCCCTATAAGACGCACCTGCAGATAAGACGCACCTAGTTTTTAGAGGAGGAAAACAAGAAAAAAAAAATTCTGAATCAAACACAAATACACTTCACACACAGATACACACCTACATTACACACACATATATATATATATATATATATATATATATACACACATACATACATACATATACACATACATACACATACATATACACATACATACACACATACATACACATACACATACATACACACATACATATACATACACATACATACACACATACACATACATACACACATACATATATACATATACATACACATACATACACACATACACATACATACACACATACACATACATACACACATACACATATACACACATACACACATACACATACTGCAGCATTTGGGAGCCCTTGACCCTCCCTGACCCTCCTGACCCTCCTGATCCTCACCTTTCTTCTGATCTCAGCCCATCTTGATCTCACCCCAGCGCTTCCTACCAGCACTCCTCGTGTACTGCAGCGTCGCGTGTGTGATGTCACTAGGATGCACCGGCCGACGCGATGCATGCTGCTGGTGCTGTAGGAAGCGCCAATCAGGAGTGGGAAGAGATCAAGAGGACAGAGAGGCAGTTTTAAAAGGTATATTCGCCGTATAAGACGCACCAACTTTCCTCCCCCAGTTTTGGGGAAGAAAAAGTGCGTCTTATACGGCGAAAAATACGGTAAGTGCAGGATAAAAATTGTTATTATTGTTATTGCAGTGTAAAAAGTAATTTTTTTTGTAATGATTACTAACTATTAATCAATTAATATATTATTATACGTTAATTAATCAAGAACTGTCATCAATCCAAAATAAAAATACTTTTTTCCTCCATAAGAACATAATTAAATGATATACCTGTAAAGGTGATCTTTATGCTGTTCAAAGGCTGCAAACATCACTCTCTGTGTTCAGTCAGCTGCAGAGATGATACAACTGTCAAATAAGATAGAAAGCATTTGTAATATTTGGATTCATCCCTATCAGGCAATCAGCAGCAACACGGATATGTCAGTGCATTGTAAAATATACATATTATTTGTGGTCAGTTTATTTTTTTTTATTTTTTTATTATTACTAATTAATAGTCAATAAAGTAATGTAGGTTAATGATCAGCAATGCAGATATATAAGTGCAATCTGAAATCTTTATTTTTTTATTGCATTATTAAATACACATTTTTTTTATAATGATTACTAATTAATAATTAATAAATTAATGTACATTAATAATGAATTAATCAATGAATAAATGTATTATAAAGAGCTAAGAATTAATATATTCATAAACTAAAGGCATTGTAAAATATAGAATATTTGTTGTTCATAATGATTACTAATTACAAATTACTAAATCAATGTACATTAATAATTAATTAATCATTGAATAAATATATTAGAAAAAGGTAAGCATTAATATATTAATAAACTAAAGGCAGTTTTACATTTTCTATTTTTTTTGATAATGATTACTAATTAATAATTAATAAATGAATGTAGATTAATGATTAATTAATCAATGAAAAAATATATTCTAAAGAGCTAAGCATGATTGTATTCATAAACTAAAGGCAGTGTAAATTATAAGTTTGTGGCAACATTTTTGTAAATAATAATATATATATTTTTTTAATAATAATTAATGTATTAATTATTTATTAAAGATTAGTAATATTAATGAATATACTTTACCTATTTGTAATTAATATTCAGCAATCAATATCCTGAAGAGCTAACAATCTCTTTGGATTTTTCAGGAGCAGAAAATGTCCACTCAGATTGTCATCACCTGAGGAGAAAGTGTCAGCTCTGTGGCAAGTGTGCCCTACTTATAGGCTGCACGCGTGAGACAAAACCGTTGGTTTACCCGGGAAAACCGCCATTTCAGAATCGTAATGTGTAAATGTGTAAGTTAGTGTTGTAAAATGGTGGCGATAGTCTATGTTTTACGCGTTTCACAAGCATTTTGCGTCCTTACGATTAGTGATTTTTCTACCTTGTACGTCGCTGGCTGTGCTTTTTGCACGGTTCTGGGTCGTGTAGCCTCGTTTTCATTTTTTTCGGTGGCTATTTTTTTTCTCGTTTAGCGGATTTTTGACTGGCGAAACTGTCCAAATTTGACTTAATTCGGTGGCAACCTCACTCCCAGATGTCCTGACTGTACCCCGGTGCTGTGTGTGTTTTTATTTTGTTGTATTTTTTGTGTTTTTCCATTTGCATGGTTCAGCAATTTATTTTTTTCTAAGTCTCGCAATGTTTTTTTTCTACGTCCCGCATTCCTCAAGTGCTTGCAGCCTAAGGCAATCCCGCATTTCCTAACTGTTTGGAGGCTAAGTCCCGCGTATTTCAATGCTTCAACTGCTCGCTACGCAAGGCTTTCTGACAATGAGCACCTTCAACGCCCATCGCCTAAGTGCTGCGAGTTTGGGTGGCTCGCAGGCCATTAGCGCCTGTGGCGTACGCACAGCGCAAAGCGCGAATACGTCTTGTAGTTTGACAATTATAATATGTGATATATAAATAGTTATAGTAATTGAGGTTGAAAAAAGACTTTTAGTCCCATCAAGATCTCCTCTGATCTGCAATATGCAGATTAATAGTTAATTGTTAATGGATCCAGAGGAAGGCAAACAGAAAAAAAAAAACAGTGAAACTTTGCAATTGTCTCAAAAGGGGAAAAAATATAAAAATCCTTCCTGACCCCAGATACTGGCGAATACCTTTTTAAAAAATATATATATTCAATCCCTTTTTAAAGTTACCTATTGAAGTCGCTGTCACCATCTCCCTTGGTAGAGAATTCCACAGATTAACCACCCTTACTGTGAAGAACCCTTTTCTTTTTACTAATCTCAAAGGATGTCCTCTTGTCAGTTGAAAACATCTTGGCACAAAGAGCTCACTTGACAAAGCCTTGTATTGACCCTGGATATATTTATATAAAGTAATCATATCCCCTCTTAGACGTATTTTTTCTAGAGAAAATAAGTTTAATTTTGTTAGTCTTTCCTCATAACTTAGCCCTTCCATTCCCCTTATTAGTTGTGTTGCCCTTCTCTGTACTTTTTCCAGCTCTAAAATATCCTTTTTATGTAGTGGTGCCCCAAATTATACTCCATATTCCAAATGTGGGCGTGCTAGGGATTTGTATAGTAGCACAATTATATTTGCTTCCCTTGCTTCTATACCCTTCTTAATACATGCTAATATTTTACTTGCCTTTGCAGATGCTGCTTGGAATTGCGCACTGTTACCCAGGTGGTTGTCCACAAGCACTCTCAAATCCCTTTCAATATTTGATACCCCTAGATTTGCTCCATTAAGATTATAACTTGCATGGCAATTTTTCTTCCCAGATGCATAATTTTACATTTATTCGTATTAAAACTGATTGCCCATTTTATCTAATTTATGCAAAACCTTTTGGAGGGAAAGGACATCATAATCTGTTTTAATTACCTTGCACAACTTAGTGTCATCAACAAAAATGGAGACAATACTTTTCAATCCTCCTTCTAAGTCATTAATAGATTTGTTAAAAAGGAGTGGACCTAATACTGAACCCTGAGGAACCCCACTTACCACATTAGTCCTATCCGAGTATGTTCCATTTACAACAAACCTTTTTTCTTCCTGTCTTTTAGACAGCTCTCAATCCATAAGCAGATATTTACTGCAATTCCTGTATCCCTTAGCTTGATCAATAGTCTCCCATGTGGCACTGTATCAAAAACCTTTGCAAAATCCAAAAAGACTACATCCACTGAGTTGCCTTGATCTAAGTTTCTACTAACCTCTTCATGGAAACTAATCAGATTTGTTTGACATGACCTATCTTTCATAAATCCATGTTGTCTCCTACTTATAATCTTGTTTAAATCGACATGTATTTGTCTACTATCCCTTACTAACCCTTCTAAAAGCTTTCCCACTACAGAAGTGAGACTTACAGGTCTATAATTTCCTGGATTTGCTCTTGCTCCCTTCTTATATATAGGTATAACCTCTGCCTTTCTCCTGTCATCTGGTAGAGACCCTGTGTTGAGTAAATCTTGAAAAATTAGATATCATGGTTTTGCAATTACAGAACCCAGTTCTCTCAGTACCCTTGGATGTATTCGATCAGGACCTGGGGCTTTATTAACATTTATTTTTTTCAACCTCTTTTAGATTTCTTCCTGTGTTAACCAATTATTAGGTGAAAGTAGTGTAGCCCCATTATGTTGCAGTGGCCCAACCACCGGTACCTCCCTTGTGTATATCGAAGAAAAGAACCTATTTAGCTCATCTGCCTTTTCCTGATCACTAATTATCAGCCGGCCTGTGTCACATTGTAATGTTCCTATAGCTTCCTTCCTGGCCTTCTTCCCATTTATATATAAAAACAATTATTTATGTTACTCTCCTTTGCAACTAACTTTTAATTTTCCATTGTAGCCAGTCTAATAGCCTTTTTGCAAGTCTTGTTAATTTCTTTGTACTTACGTAAAGCAGTGATTACTGAATCATAGATAGCCTCATTTCTAGTAGGTTCTTGTGTAACCTGGGTCAGATAATGATCTCTGAGTGTACTTAAGAACCTGCTCCCCTTAGCTGAACTGATGGTCACATTTATCCAATCTATTTCAGGCTAGTTAAAATCTCCTATTATTAGAACTTGCCCATGCTTAGCTGCATTTCCAGTCTGTAACAATAATTGCAGTTCATCACTTTCAATTATATTTGGGGGTTTATAGCATAGGCCTACTAATATTCTTTTAGTATTTGCTGCTCCGCTGTTTAACTCTACCCACAAACATTCAACATTACCTTTAGTTCCAGCATAAATATCTTCTCTGACTATAGGCTTAAATTCAGGCTTCATATACAGACAAATCCCTCCTCCTCATTTACTATTGCCCCTATCTTTCCTAAATAGGTTATAACCTTCCAGAATAACAGTCCAACAATAGTAATGAGAATCATCCCACCACGTTTCAATAATGCCTATTTATTCCCATTTATCATTAACTGATAATAATTCTAACTCTCCCATTTTACCTTGCAAGCTTCTGGTATTAGCAAACACACACTTTATGTTATGAGACTGTAGTTCTGAAGTGCCTGCCACTGTACTTGAGTTACTTAGTACCACCTCCCTATCATTAGCACAGAGCTCTTACCACTGTGCCACTATAGGCATAAATCCATATTTCAATGTATATTAGTTACAGACTCCAGCCTCATTATTTATGCAGGTTTTTGTCTGATGGCTTCAAGGGCTAAACTAAAAGGACAATATCTAAGTCAATTCTTAATTTTAAAAATGTAAACACATTGTCCACGTGAATCCATATTTTCCGCTCTTTCTCCTCCTCCCCAGTTGAAAGCTTGAAGCTTTCTCCCCAATTTACACCCATGATCTGACCCACAAATCTAGCCATCTTCCTTAATAAAACATGGCAATAATTGTTATTTATTTCATTATTTCATTATTGTTTTATGTTTTATTATTGTTATTATTTATTTGTCATTTAATCTTACATAATAGTCAGTGGTATATTTCAGTGTTGGCTAACAAAGCCCAGGCTGAAGGCAGCGCATGACACCTCAATTTGCCAAAGAAAGGTGTGTACATGTGCACAGAAATGTGTATACAAAGTGACATATCTGTATTACTGACACACTGTATATATACATAACAAACACTGTTGTGTTTACATATATGTCAGCAGTCATCTTAGGATGAGGGTATGGTAAGAACAAGATTTATAGCAAATAAATTTTGTTTAAACCATTGAAGGACCACTCTGGTCAAACTGTTTTTCTACATGGATTTTTTAGTTAAACTCGATAATTGCCAAATGTATTTGAGAAAGTGAAAAAATAACATTGAAAGTATTTTTTTTATGCTTCTAAAAGAGGGCATTTGATAATAAACCGCTGTGTATTTTATGTTTTCCCATTGTTCAGACAGAAGAAATGTTTTGACCATATGTGTCCTTTAATATAGCTAATATAGTAAATCAGAAGAAAATGAGCAATAATTCAGTAAAAGGAAAACATAATGTAATAAATTTAATACAATATATTTAAAATGAGTATAGTTTGGTGCAAAACAGAATGATTATTATAATATGAGGGACCACAGCTGGTAGAGATAGTGTAATAGTGTAGAGCGATAGACATAGGCCCTCATTCAATTGCGATTTGGCCAATTGAATAGTGCTCTAAATAAGCACATAACATATTTTCTTTAAATACGTTTTTAATTAGTGCAAACCTTGCTTTTGGATAGATGTTTACTAAGTAAAAACTTATTTAAAAAAATATGTTATGTGCTTATTTAGACCCCTATTCAATTGGCCAAATTGCAATTGAATGAGGGCCATAGTGCATATGTCATGATAAAATATAAGACAGTGATCTAATCCCATCTTCACATAGACAGTGCTAACGCTCTTATAACCGTCTCCTTCTCTTTCTATGTTTGATGCAGTGTGCATACATGGCCACTGTAATGGTTCAACCTTCATAACTTTCAAGTAGTAAAGATCATTATAAACAATGTTTCGATCTATGTTCATTAAAATTGTGACCTTTTGTGAGAAAACACACTGAAACCAGCTGTTTAATATGATCCTTTCAGAAGCTTTGAAATACTTTTTTCCCCCAATGCTAAATATTCTTATTTAAAGGACCACTGTACAATGAAAAAAAAATCTTTGAAAACTTTGTTTGCATCACTCAGTCGTGTCTAGCCCTCTGTGACCTCATGGACTGCAACACACCATGCAGATCCACTTGGTATTCATGGCAGAGATACTGGAGTGGGTTGCCAGTTCCTTCTCCAATGGGCCACATCATGGTATCGTCCTGGTATTTCTAGGTGGTGTCTTATCCAAGTACTTACCAGACCCAAGCCAGCTTGGCTTCAGGGTGGTGTGACCTCTTTGTTCCCTAAACACTGAACCCTAACCACTGGTCCAGGAGGAAACCCTTTGTCTGGGTAAAAACATAATAATGACAAAATTCATACATAACTAGAAAAAAATTATTTTGGATGCCTCTGCAAGACCCTGAGGGAATCTGTGATACTTGATGGAACTTGTGTGTGAGAAAGAAGTGTTTACATTTCTGGAGAATTATTGTTGCATTGAATGATGCAGGGGGTCTTCTTCTGGGTCAGTGAGGGGATGGGCGTGGTGTCAAATTCATTATTATCCAGTTGTCTTAAGAAAGGCATTCTGTTTCCTCATTCACCAACCTTTCTCCCCTGAAAAACACACGCCCTCATGATTCAGCTCTGGAACTGATGTAACAAACACAAAATTGAATACTGTACTATTAAAAAGAGATTGAAAAAATTCAGATTTTCACAGCAAAGATTTTATGTCCATGATGTACACAGCTGCTAACATGTTTTAGTTTGGTACATACTACAAAACAATTGTATCTTTTATTGAACTGCAATGGTCCTTTAAAACAGTAAAATATTCAGTTAAATAAATGTTTTACTAAAAATAAATGAGCTATCATAGCCCTGTTCCCTTTTATTGAGCATAGTCAGAGTGGTCAAACTTGTTTTTTAGGCCAGCTTCCAGACATAGCTGGCCATGCCGCATATATAGGTGATGAGAAGTGGCTCTGCTTGAGGGAAAGCTGTTTGGGTCTTAAACGCTCTAATGTTTTTTTTGTTGTTTTCTATCACCCCCCAGGTGCAAACTATCTGTGGAAGCAGATTTGTTTGGACTCGTTGGTTGACTTACTGGATGTGAATACCCCGAGAAGGAGAGTCAACTGTAGGTGAGTATCATTGTCTTTAATTTTCTGTCCATGCGTATAGGTGCAAATTTGATGTTGATGTAGTCTTGTCACATGAGGGTTTGCAATCTGTAATGTATACCAATGAAATCAACACACTGTTATTTTAAAGTAATTTTGTGACATAATATAAATTAATATACCGTGATCTCTTTCTTCTATTGGTATCAGAAATGAATACTATTGACTCTCTACTTGTGAAGCCTTTCGGCACCCTAACCTATGAGGAGAAGGTGGAAGTAAAACGGTTAGGAGCTGACCAACCAGAGATAAATCTGCAGCAAATCGCAAGAGATAGAGGGAAGCAATATGTCCGTAATTTCAATACTGAATGGTACAAGAAGAACGACTGGCTTTCTGGAAGCGTTTCTAGGAAGTC
This sequence comes from Discoglossus pictus, assembly GCA_027410445.1. NCBI lineage: Eukaryota > Metazoa > Chordata > Amphibia > Anura > Alytidae > Discoglossus > Discoglossus pictus. Next base: position 385,943,565 of record CM050166.1, on the reverse strand, counting down.
CTTATATTGTTTCCCATGCATCCTATTTGGTGGTGACGCTGCTTGGACCAAAACTGGAGTGACTGACGTCAAACATCTAGCTGATAAATTGTCGAAACACAAAAGTTCTAAAGCTCACTTGGATAACAGGATCAAGTTTGAGATGCTTGGACAGGCGAACAGTGCTGTTCAACTGGACCAAGGATACCAAGTCAGCATTCAAAAACACAACGAAGAAGTGGCTAAGAACCGGTACATCCTTTCCAAGATAATTGATTGTGTTTGCTTTTGTGGCGCTTTTGAACTGGCATTAAGAGGACATGACGAGAGTGAAACATCGCTAAATCCAGGAGTGTTTAGAGGCCTGGTGGATTTGGTTGGCAGTATCGATAGTGCAATGGAACAGCATTTGAAGACTGCAACTGTGTTTAAGGGCACTTCCAAAACCGTGCAGAATGAGCTACTGGACTGCATGCATGAAGTTATTAAGGAAGTGATTCACCAAGAGCTTAAGGAAGCCCAGTTTGTGGCAATCCAAGCGGATGAAACAACCGATATTTCCGCTAGGACACAGTGCGTTGTAGTCTATCGCTACATTGACAAGAAGCATCAAGTGGTGGAAAGATTTGATGGCTTCACGGAAATGAAATCAACGGATGCAGACTCCATTGCTTCTGTTGTGCTGGAAACACTGAATACTGTTCTCCCAGAGCCAGAAGACAAGAAGAAACTCATAGCTCAAAGCTACGATGGTGCCAGTGTGATGCATGGAGATCAAGGAGGAGTTCAAAGAAAAATAAAAGACGTGTACCCGAACGCACACTACGTCCATTGCTATGCTCACCAACTGAACCTAATAATGGAGAAAGCAGTTTCAAGGATTGGAAGAGTTCGAGTTTTTTTTTCCAACATAGGCGGCATACCATCTTTTTTTTCACGCTCTCCAAAAAGGACTGGAGTTCTGGATGAGGTAGTTGGTAGAAGACTTCCAAGAGGTGCACCAACACGATGGAACTTCAACGTTAGGACCGTGAACGTGATCTACGAGAACAGAGATGCGCTACTTGAGTGTTTCCAGACAATTGAAGCATGTCTAAACTTTGATCCAACATCTATACGGGAAGCCGCAGGTTTCATTGGAATGCTGGAAGACAGGGAGTTCCTTTACTTCCTTAAATTATTTCATTTAATAATGCCACATGTTGACATCCTCTATAGTCAGCTTCAGAAGCGAGACACGGATACTGTTTATATCAAAAAAGTCACAGAAGACTTTGTCGTCAGCATCCAGAAAATCCGTAATTCTGTTGAAGAGATAGAAGCAAGTTTGCCGAGCGATGTAACAGTCAACAGACGGAGTGCGGAGATCTCAACCTTGAGACAACTTTCAAGAGAGGTATGTGACATATATCACAGGTATGTGGTGGTTCATGCAAAAGAACGTTTTTCATTTTTAAATCACCTAGTCAGTGCCAAACTTGTTCAAAGTGACTTGTATAAAACCCATGACACTTGCTTTCCAACCCAAGCTCTGGAAGACACCGTGCAAGCATATCCAATACCGAAGAAGGAACAATTACGCACTGAGCTGTCACTTCTGTATGGAAAGACAGATTTTCATACTTGTACAAGTGCTGTTGCTCTGCACAAACTTTTCCATCAATTTAATCTGCAGAATGATTTCACAGAGACAGTAAAATTATTAAGAATCCTGATTACAACACCGATGACCACTGCAGAATCAGAAAGATGCTTCTCCACATTGAAGAGGATAAAAACCTTTTTAAGAAGCACCATGTCCCTGGAGCGGTTGAATGCATTGGCGATGCTCTCAATGGAAAAGCAACTGATTTCCGAGATCCCAGACTTCAATGAAAAAACCATTGAGAAGTTTTCTTCTTTGAAAGATCGCCGTGCAAAATTAAAATACAAGTGATGGAAGCAAAGAAGAATGCATACCCCCAAGGTGTGCAAAGATAAACTGCGTTAAGCAGCACCACCTCACACTATCAAACATAACTAGTGGTAAGTAAAGTATGAACGGTGTGTGGGTGTGCATATGGAAGGAGCTATGAAAGGTGTGTGCATGGTCAGTAACAATTGTTGAAGCCTTGGCGTGGTTTGAAGGAATTGGAGGCACTTTCAAGGGTAGCTGTCACTTGTGTACGGGAAGCAAGAATTCCATGTCTGTACAAGTGCTGTTGCTCTGCAGCAACTTTAGCATCAATTTAATCTACATAATTTAACAGAGTGAGTGAAGCTATAAGGAATCCTGCTTACAACAACGAAGACTACTAAAGAACCAGAAAGATGCTTCTCCACATTGAAGAGGATCAAAAAAGTAATTAAAAAGCACCATGGCCCTGTAGCGGTTAAATGCATTGGTTTGAAGGAATTGGAGGCACCTTCAAGGGTACGTAAAGTTCTCAGAAATGGCACCACCTCACTACCAAAAATAACTAGTGGTAAGTAAAGTATGAATGGTGTGTGGGTGTGCATATTGAAGGAGCTATGAAAGGTGTGTGAATGGTCAGTAACAATTGTTGAAGCCTTGGCGTGGCGTTACTGCTCATATGGTTATCCATATGCTAATTCAACGTGTTTGTTTGACATTGATTATTGTGTTGTCTAAACAAAAGTTAAATGTTGTTGTTTTCTTGAATCCCAAGATCCACTGGTTTGGGCCTATACAGTGCTGATTGGTCTTCTAAGGTATGTTTGGGGCCTATGGTCACACTTGGTCTTCTAAGGTATGTTTGAGGCCTATATGGTCCCACTTGGTCTTCTAAGGTATGTTTGGGGCCTATGGTCACACTTGGTCTTCTAAGGTATGTTTGGGGCCTATATAGTTCCACTTGGTCTTCTAATGTATGTTTGGGGCCTATGGTCACACTTGGTCTTCTAAGGTATGTTTGAGGCCTATATGGTCACACTTGGTCTTCTAATGTATGTTTGGGGCCTATGGTCACACTTGGTCTTCTAAGGTATGTTTGAGGCCTATATGGTTCCACTTGGTCTTCTAAGGTATGTTTGGGGCCTATATGGTTCCACTTGGTCTTCTAAGGTATGTTTGGGGCCTATATGGTTCCACTTGGTCATTTAATGTTTTTTAAGTATGGTTTTGCTCTTGAATGGTCTGATTGATTTGCTTGTTTTCTTTCAACCCCAGGTGCAAACCCTATGTGGCTGCAGATTTGTTTCTACTCGTTGGTCAACTTAATGAACGTGAATACCCTGAGAAGAAGACCCGACTAATGGTAGGTGTCACTCCTTTAATTTTTCTGTTAATACATATAGGTGCAATTATGATATTGCTGTAGTCTTGTCACATGAGTTTTTTCAATCTATATTGTATACCAATGAATTTAACACATTGTTACTTTACTTCTTGACATTTCTGCATTGCTGATCATGTATTTCAATGGGCTTTACAAGTATAAGGTCATTGGGCGGGGCTTATAAAGGTCATTATGACGTCAGGGGAGGAGTTATAAAAATGGGTGTGGTTTGGAAAAGGGGGAGTGGCTATGTTTCGCCCTGTCGCCCCTCCAACTTGAAAAGTCACCAGCCGCCACTGGATATACTGTACAATGCCACAGGACAGAGAACTGAGAAGCCATTTGTAATGCAGATTAATGTTTTGTTTATTCCAAATAATAACTAATGCTCTAAAATGTACATTAGGGTGGCAACATACAACATTCTTCATAGATCATAAATTGCCATATTTTCCATATAATTAATGTCTGTGTTATATTTGTATGCATTAATTTATAATATATAAAAATATACATATAAATATAAAAGACCCACACACACAGGAGTGTGTGTTGTATATTAGAGCTTTAAAAAGAGAAACACAGAGAGAAGAGTGCTGTTTGCATGAAGCTGGGAAAGGACACAAAGCTGAAGACCTGGACTTTTGAAGGGTACTTGACAGTGGTCTTGAGCAAACTACACCCAGGTTTTGCTGAATGGGAGCCAAATTGTTAGGGAACTGGCCTATTATTTTCTTTGATCTGAGTTAAATTTGGATAAGTATTGAAGCCTCCTGTAATTGTATTTCTTCATCAAAATGCCAGAGGACACAGGCACAGATCCAGTAGAGACTGGAAACTTGTCACTATATACAGTACATATATTTATATATATGTATATGTATACTAGTAACTTGCCTGTCAACAATGACGGGAATAAAATTGGAAGGCTGTCAATGGTTTTGGTCTTCTGAACATCTTCTGTGCTCATCGAGTGGCTCGCAATGAGTCAAAAGTGATGGGAGTAAAATTGTAAGGCTGGTAATGCTGTGGGCCCTCTGAGCACATTTCCCCCCTCCCCCATTTCCCCTCTCATGAGAGCCCATGTGTCTCTTTGCAGCATCTCCCCCTGTCCCTTCCCTGTGTCTTTCTCTTCTGTGTGTGTGTGGTGAATTTGGCGTGCGTTGACTGCCGTTAGTTTTATTCTCAAAGTCCTGCGTGCCTGGCATTGTTAGTGTAAGTGTTAGTGTCTTCAGCATCATGTGTTTTGTAAGGTGTGCGAGCCTGGCATTGCTGAGCCTCGTTTTGATGCTGTTTCTGAAATTTTGCGTTTTTCGTCCGTCATTTTTTTTCTCGCTTAGGCAATTTTGGAATGATGAAAAATGCCAAATATGGGTGTAATTCGCTTGTAACCTCACTCCTAGGCTTCCTGTGTGTCTCCCTGTGCTGTGTGTGTTATAATTTTTTGTACATGTTTTTTTTTGTTTTGATGTGTTTTTAGAGTTACGTGTTTGAACAGTGCTGCGCCGCGGGCGGTTTTGCTTTGCAAGGCTTGACTAAGTACTGCTCCGCTGGCTGCAATTGCGCTCATTGCAGCCTAAGTGCTGCGTAGCTGCTTTGCCTTGATTCGCGAGGCTCGCATGTGTGACAGCGCGGCTGGCTCGCCTCGCTGTGTGAGGGACGCAACACTGTGACCAACCTTGCAAATGTCACCAACATTGCAAGATCCACATCTATATATATGAGGCTTGCCTAAGTACTGCGCCGCTGGCTGCAATGAGCAGCCTAAGTACTGCACCACTGCTTCGCTCAGCGAGGCTCGAAGGTGTGACGGTGTCACTGGCTGCAATGAGCACCTTCGGGGCTCATTGCAGCCTAAGTGCTGCACCGCTGCTTTGCCTCGTTTTGCGTGACTCGTATGAGTGACCGCGCTCATTGCAGCCTAAGTGCTGCTCAGCTGCTTCACCTCACTTTGAGAGGTTTGCATGTGTGGCGTCGCCACTGGCTCTCCTCGCTTTGCGACGCTCGGGGTTGCGCCGTCACACAAACATTGCAAACGTCGCCAACATCGCAAGATCCACAACTATGTATGTGATATGTATGTATGTATATATATATATATATATATATATATATATATATATATATACTGTATATATTATATATATATTTATAAACACTAAATATATACTGTATACACAGATATAAGTGTATATTATATTAATTATATAATATATATAATATACATATACAAGTTTTACTCTTATAGGATAGCTGAGGTGTATGCCTTTTCAATATATGATATTAATATAATAATATATAACCAATCAGGAATGATTTCAGAACCTTCTGATTATAAGATTGTAATGTCACAGCGGTAACATACAGTAGTTGTAACATAATAAGTATTTAAAGATCTGTAACAATGTGTATAACAATTATTATAATAATCATCATCATTTTTAATTAAAAGTAACGTGAACTCTATAAAACAGATGTCTGTGCTTTTGACCTTTTTGATACAGTAAAGAGTCCCATGTTCAAACTTTTATTACAACAAAATAAAAATATAAACAACTCATAACAAAAGTAAATATTTATTACATTGTTGTGTTAGATAATTATTAAAATCCTAGCTGTTAACAACAATCCTTGTTTAATATTAGCCACATGCTTCTAAATTAGTCCAATGGTGCCAATCAAGCAGCAATACTACAGTATATACAGTAATACATAATATTAAAATACTTTATTGAATAGAATTATGTGTAATTCTCTTCAAGTAAGCAAATTCATCCTCTAATTCTATCCCTATCAAAAGCATGCATTTTGTAAAAAAAGAAGTTATTTACTATAAAATATTTAAAATTAATAAAACAAGAAGAGGCAGAATTGGGCAGAATACGCAAAAAATTGTAAATTGTAAATTTGTTGGATTTCGATTCTGCACTGCACTTCATGAAGTAAAAAAATGTGTGATCAGATTTAATTTAAAATTGAATATTATTATAATTTGTATAGATTTATAAAGTACTATTGTATTAGCGTAGTTCAGATATGCCAGTTTGTAGATAAACTGACCATGTGTAAGTCAAATCCAATCTGTCAATGTGTGGTACATCTTAAGCTTTAATATGTAGTACTGAAGAGAAGTCAAATTATTTTCACAATTGTCTATATATTGTCATAAGTTTGCTGCAGTTTAATTGACCATTATAGAATTACCGAATTCATGTATCAGCCTTGTTAGAAAGTTATTAATTTATCATCATAAAATAATTGAATGAAATTAAGCAAAGCTAGAAATCAACATTAATATGGTATATCTTGCCAACATTTGGAAAATAGATGTTTTAAGTGTCATGCACAAAAGGAAATCAGTGAAATATATATTTCTCAGTAGGTTTACCCAACTGAGATATGTCCACTGATGTCCAAGCAGTGTAGTATTTTTCAGCTGCTGCTGGTTTCCTCCGACAGAGTAAGATCAACTAGGAAAGTTATCTCAGGCTTGTGGGTCAGTATTAAATTGTCAGGCAATATGAAACTCTTGAAGAGCATTGGATTACTGCCCAATAATGGAGAAAATTGGAGGATCTACAGATCAAGGGCAGTTGCAGTGAATGGTGATCAAGGGACAGTTGGTGTGCAAGGAGGTCTAGAGAAATTGATGTGCAATACATTGCTCTTCACTGCCTGGAGAGTTACTATGTTAAAGTTATTTTCCTTGGCAACAAGCTTTAGATGTAAGGCAGCCTATAAATGATTAACCAGACTCACATTACCTCTACATCTACTCAGCTTGCTCTTAAAGCCCTTTAGACCTGCCCCCAGGCAGACTCGCCACCACCCTTGATGACATTATAAAGGTAGAAACCAACAGCACATATGTTGACTGATAAAATATTCTTTTTAATTAAAATAATGTTCCTAGGGTATTACCGTATTAATAATGTCTTGACCAATGCCATCAACAAATTGCAGTTGTCTCAGTGTTTACGTTAATCACTAAAATCCATAATCCAAGAAGTTCACAATAGGGACATAGCTGGGTAATGGTAAGAGGGAATTTTATCAACATACTGACAACGCTAAATCCTAGTAAATTGCCACTTTAGTTGTTTCCCTATTGCATAAATATAATAATCGTCATAGTTGAAAAGCATGCTCATTGTGAGCACAACTGAATTTGTATGGTAATTTCCTTTTTTGGTAATTTAATTGGACTATGTTAGATGCCAATTCTGTTTCCGTTTTTTTTTTTATTCAGTTGATTAAGGGCCAGTGATTGGTATATCTAAAAAGCATATTTAAGTTTTCTGGTTTTATGAATGCATCTGATAGAGAAGAATCAGTAGTGTATGGAGAAAAAAATTGCATGTAAAAATAGCAAAATAAACATTTAAACACTTGCCTTGAAGTTAGCAAAATGTCTTGTCATTTCTGACAGTTGAAAATTAGGGTTAACACCCTCTCCAAACCCAGGCTAAATTAGCATAAAATGTAAAAAAAATGTGGCCAATCAGGAGGAAGCAGAGTCTGAAACATTTGCATCACAATCTGGGGTTGCTGTCTGTGCTGCAAAGCAGCCTGGGATATGTAGTCTTGCACATGTTAGAAAGTGCTATGTATTTTCATATAATACTCTATCTATGCAGCACATTCACACTAGATTACAACCATGCAGGTTGTCTGTTCCCTGCATCAACTTGCTGCTGCTGGTGTTTTTTTCTCTCTGTCAATGTCTCCTTGTGGAAAAATTCAGCTGTAACCCCACCAAGCATGTGACTGACAGCACTTCCTTTGGAGATCACAACCTGTATCTAGTTGCTCTTTAGCAAGGTACGCTGATATGTAAGCTTCCTAGGGGTGTGCAAATCCAGATAGCAGTATCCAGCATATAAATATGTAAGTACATTCAACTTTATAATAATACATATTTTTCTACTAATCAGTGTCTGTTTTTTTGGAAATATTTGAAATCCAGGAAACTTCTATATACTTTTAAGATGAAATACAAGCTCACAATTTTTTTTTCATCTGGTGACTGATTGTTTACCTTCTAATGCTCATGGGGACAGTCTTGAGACCCAGATATTTTTTTAACAGATTGATACCACATGTGACACACTCAATTTTCATTTAGTTTAGAATGAATATGAATAGAGTACATTTGAACTGTTTATCATTTTAAGTTGCATTCATCAATAATCTGTTTCAAACATGTAGATAAGGTCTCAGGCTCTGTACCCTTCCTAGGATGGCTGTTGAGAACCACTGAGCTAAAATATGCATAAATTCAGATTATTTTCATTAACATCTTGTCCTAACTTTGCTGCAGTTAAGTGACATTTATAGAATTACTGGTATTTGTGTACCATAGTCATTGGAAGGAAACTATTAATATATCATTTTAAAGAGATGAATAAAATAAAATTCAACACAGTTATGAAAACAGCATTCATTTAGTAACTTTGCCAACATTCTGCAAAAACTCTATAGTTTAATTTTATGCTCATAAATTGCTAACAGCAAGAGACAAAGCCATCCAAGGAGCAGTCCTAGATTCTGCAGGAAAAACATCAACCAGGGTCGTTGTGTCTGAATATGAGTCATTTCGGGAAGCTAAAAAAAGAATAAAACTGATATGAATCATTTTATACAGTAAATGCAAAGAGACATTTAACTTTTTTTTAATCTATGAGAAGTTGTTTTGCATTGTTTATCATCCATCAATGAAAAAAACATTTATAGCTGTGAATTCAACTCAGTGGCAGACTCTCTAATTTCTTATGTGATCTTCACAATACACAAGATCAAATGTGTGTTAAAAACAGACTTTGTCTATAATAAATAAGTTAATGTAGAAATTTAGCATGCCGAAACATAAATTAGAGCAAAAAAGCATTTTTCCCAAGTGCGTAAAACCAATAAGTATCAATACAAAAAACTGAGGCAGGGAATTGGATGACTATTAGTAACCAAGGCCCATATTCAATTAAGCAATTGTTGTTTATTGGAGCCCGTAATGTAGCCCATAAACTAATTTGCTTTTCAATTGGCGAGCTGCAAACAATCTACGGGTTACAGGCTGAAAATCCCTGTGGTTGTCAAAATCGTAACTCCAATCCATCTAAGCCTTTGAGCCTGTAAAAGTTACAATCGCTAAAATCACAAATCGCTAATATCTCAAATCGCTATTCAATTGCTACAATTCCTCAAGCCAGCAAAGAATTTCCCAACCCTTAACGGCAAATGAAAAAGAAAATACTACGAACAACAGATAGGACTCGCAAGGGGGTTAAACACCTGATCCTAGCACTGTAAATGCAAATGAAAAATCAATACTGCACTTTTAAAGATGAGGAAAGCGATTAAAGACATTAGAATTAATTGCACAACAGACTCAAGCTCGCAAATCTGTTAAGGACAATTATCTTTTTTATGTTTAATTTCGGTGTCATATCAATCTCGGGAATCAATGAGTTAATACATATCAGGCCACCCACATGGACTAAAACAGTATCGCCATTCATTTTTAATATTTTCTACAATGCAGAATTGCGAGTCAGATCGCATATCGGACCTCTAAACGATAACTGATTGACGTGTAACCTCCATGTTTTACTGACGTGACGATGGCGGTCTCATTTTCTATTGGCTGTTTCTAAAACGGTAGTTACGGCCTTGCTTAATTGATCATGATCACTCTCATGAAATGCTACACACAATTACATGGTTTACGGTTTCGGCTTTCGGCCCATAAATTGCAGGCTTGTTCAATTGAATCGCTCTGTAATTGTAGCAAATTTTAAGCCCGCTGACAATTGCAATTGAATTAGGCTCCTATACCCCAAATCTAGGGCCCTATTCTATTGCCCAATTCGTAAATTTATACACACTTAAAATCACTCTTAATATTGTGACATATTCAGCAAATATTACTTATTGGCACTAATGAATTCTTAAGTATTAGAATGCGCATAAACATTTATAAAAAAAAAAACAGCCGAAGCCACATTGATGAGTTCAAGGCATTTGCAAGTAGCTTATAGAATATGGCCCCTAGTTAGGAACCTTATCCAAATAGTATTCCCTGAATAAAGGCAGTATCTACAAATAGGATTGATATACTGTGGGTCTTATTCAATTGCAATTTGGCCAATTGAATAGGGCTCTATATAAGTACAGAGCATATTTTTTTACAGAAGTTTTTAGTTAATGAAGACTTTGCTTTTGGATAGAAGTTCATTAACTAAAAACCTCTGTAAAAAAATATGCCCTGTGCTTATATAGAGCCCTATTAAATTGGCAAAATCACAATTAAATGAGGCCCTATAAATGAACCAGTCTTTATATAGGAGGCAAAGGTGCATAATAGTATAATGAAACAAAATTCCTTTAACCAACAAATATAATACATATTCCATATATATATAGTTGTTATTTCATCTTTCAAAATATCCCCAAACAAGCAAATATGATAAAAATTGACAAATGGCTTAAAGAGCCCTTAAAAGGGCCTCATAACCTTTTCTACATTGAATGAGGATTTTTCAAAGGTGTAAATTGAAGTGAACCATATTTTTAAGGGCCTTTTAAGGTCTCTGTATGCTACTAAAGTATAATATTGAGGGTCCCTATGGACCCCCATTCTACCTAATATTAACTCCTGTATGATAGTATACTGAATTATGACTATGGAGGTTCTCATGGACCACCATTGCAGACAATATTAACCCCTATACAACAGGTGTTTTTATTTACTCCTCTGATACCTAATATTAACCTCTTATATGAAAGGGGTCCCAACAGACCACTATGATATTCTAAGGTATGACTATGTAGAGTTCTTATGGACCTCCATGGCACCTAATAGTTAACCAATAAACCATGGGGGTCCTCAAGAATACCACCACAGGGGTCCATACTGGACCTCCATGGACCCTAACCTCCATAGGCGATCCTAAGACTAACACTAAATACATTAAAAAAAATATACCTGATTATATACACATTACCTATTCTTTTGATGCCCTCCAGCAACAATCATGTATTTTGTCATGGATAAGCAGGCACTTCTGTTTTGATTTTAGAATCCTTCCCCTTCTTTCTTGATTCAAACCCTTGGTCCTCATCTTTGGCCAATAGAAATGGGCCTCTGCCTAAACCCACTCTCCCTCGTTCTATAAAAAAAATAAAACATCTGACGTAGCTCCACCAAGTAGCTCCGATGCGGACTAATCAGAACTATCTGAATTACCCCCACCCCATATGTTTAAATCCATGCATTCTGACTGGTTAGACATTCAGCCAATTAGATATGGAGCAGAAGTAACTAAAGTACTTAATTCTGATTGGCTGAAATATTATTGGCACATATTTCAGCCAATCAGAATCTGCAAAAAATAGTATATAAGGCAAAGGTGTGCTAAAAAAAAGAAACGTTAGTCGGCAGGGGAGTTCTTTGGAGGAGGAGCTATGTTAGGTCATTTTTTCTTTATAGACCGCCAGATTTTTTTAAGCAGGTCCCATTTTCATAAACTGAAGTTGAAGGTTCATTCTGTGTCCCGTGGGGGTCCAGGAGGACCTCTATGGTCATAGTTTAGTATACTCATGTTATAGGGGTTAATAATAGATACAAAGTGGGTCCATAGGGACCACCAAGTTTATACTTTAAATTATCACGGGGTCCATAAAACCCCTCATTGTTAAATGTTAGTTGAGGAAACCCAGACTCATGGGGGCAAAGAGTAATAAGGGGAATCCCGGAAAATATACAAATGGGTAGTGGGTGAGTGGGTATTAAGAGGGAATTCGGGGGGATACCCAAGCTAATAAGAGGTAGAGGGTATTGAGCTTCAAATCTACAAACACAACACATTTAAGGTGTTAGCTTCTTACAACATATTTGAGGCATTTAGGTTTCTCTGAAGCATTTTTCTGTCTTTACGTGTAGATACAATTTTGGACACTGGGAGAGACTTCAGAGAAAATTTCAGCAAGATTGGATATTATTATAAGACGCATGTGATAGCGATTTTTAAAATAGTTATTGGGCGGGCACTCTGAGCTTAGGATATTAATGACATTTAGAGCACTCTGATAGCATTTCTCAAAGGTTAGATTTATGTGTGTGATGTGATAGCTCGGTAGTGATTTACAAGTGAACTTCTCTTATGGGAAGCCATGGAATAGAGTGGAGTCTGTAACAGACCATGCATAGTCTAATGACATAATGCTGAGCCAAAATACTTAATACATCTCTTCTACCTTATCACTTCCCCACCTCTATCTTTTACTCTAACCTTCCCACACTTGGTTCTCTTATGGGAGGCCTTAGTACAGAGTACATTTTGTATCTCAACTACAAGAAATAATATTCTTTTGTATTATCCGTCATTTAACTCAACCCTAGACTGTTTACAATTGTAATACACATACAATAAATCTTCCCCTGCACCTTCTACTACCCTATTAAAACACTATACTTACATGTATTCTTAATCAATCTGTAGCCTCTCTGACTTGCTCCTATGATTATCCTACCCCTATGCTTTCACTAGCCTTACTGCAATTCTTCTACCACATCTCTACCCTTACCACTACCTATAGTCCTAACAATTAAGCTACATTCAAGCCAGGTCAAGCTCATTAACAACAAATACATTCAACATATATTTCATTTGTGTAACTATTCATGGTATTTTCCTAACATATGGCCTCATTCAACTGCGATTTGCACAATTGAATAGGGCTCTATATAAGCACATAGCATTTTTTTACAGAAGTTTTTAGTTAGTGAACTTCTATCCTAATGCAAGATCTTCACTAACTAAAAACTTTTGTAAAAAAATATGCTCTGTGCTTATATAGAGCCCTATTTAATTGGCCAAATCGCAATTGAAAGAGGCCTAAACACTTAATGTTCAATTAAATATGTTTAGACATTGTTTATTATTAAATTGCTGTTCAGTGAATGCTATTCTTTAATCACAAGGTTATTTTTCAGTCAAAAATTCCAAATAAAAATGTATTAACAGAGCATATAAAGTGTTTAATGACTTAAGCCGTTGAAAAATCTGAAGCTAATTTATTTCTTATTTCTCAAAGGTGTTTTTACATGAATTCCATAAAAGATTAAAATTGTATTGGAAGAGCTAAAGCAAACTGTTCAATTCTACAGTGCCTTGCAAAAGTATTCACCCCCTTTGCATTTTTCGCATTTTGTTGCCTCACAACCTGGAATTAACATTGTTTGAGGATTTGCATCATTTAATTTATAGAACATGCCCACACTTTTGAAGATGTTTATTTTTTTTTTATTATTGTGAAGCAAACAACAAATAGGACAAAATAACAGAAAAAGTAAATGCGCATAACTATTCGCCCCCTAAAGTCAATACATTGTAGAGCCACCTTTTGCGGTAATCACAGCTCCAAGTTGCTTTCGATAAGTCTCTTTGAGCTTGCCACATCTTAGCACTGGGATTTTTGCCCATTACTCCTTGCAAAGCTGCTCCAGCTCCTTCAAGTTGGATGGTTTGTGCTTGTGAACAGCAATCTTTAAGTCTGACCATAGATTTTCTATTGGATTGACTAGGCCATTTCAGCACATTTACATGTTTCCCCTTAAACCACTCAAGTGTTGCTTTAGAAGTGTGTTTGGGGTCATTGTCCTGCTGGAAGGTGAACCTCTATCCTAGCCTCAAATCACGCACAGGTTTTGTACAGTGGTACAGGTTTTGCTCCGAATATCCCTGTATTTAGCACCATCAATCTTTATCTCAACTCTGACCAGTTTCCCAGTCCCGGCTGAAAAGCATCCCCACAGCATGATGCTGCCACCACCATGTTTCACTGTGGGGATGGCGTTCTTTGGGTGATGTGCTGTGCTGAGTTTGCGCAAGACATAGCATTTTCTTTGATGGCTGAAAAGTTCAATTTTAGTCTCATCAGACCAGAGCACCTTCCTCTATTCATTTTGGGAGTCTCCCACATGCCTTTTCGCAAACTGAAAACGTGCCATTTTGTTTTTTGATGAAAGTAATGGCTTTCTTTTGGCCACTCTGCCATAAAGACCAACTCTATGGAGCGTACGGCTTATTGTCATCCTATGTACAGATACTCCAGTCTCTGCTGTGGAACTCTGCAGCTCCTCCAGCGTTACCCTAGGTCTCTGTGCTGCCTCTTTGATTAATGCCCTCCTTGCCCGGTCCGTGAGTTTTGGTGGGCGGCCGTCTCTTGCCAGGTGTGCTGTTGTGCCATGTTCTTTCCATTTGGTTATGATAGATTTGATGGTGCTCCTGGGGATCATCAAAGATTTGGATATTTTTTTTATAACCTAACCCTGACTTGTACTTCTCAATAACATTGTCCCTTACTTGTTTGGAGAGTTCCTTGGTCTTCATGGCAGTGTTTGGTTATTGGTGCCTCTTGCTTAGGTGTTGCAGCCTCTGGGGTCTTTCAAAAAAGGTGTGAGTATGTAATGACAGACCATGTGACACTTAGATTGCACACAGGTGGACATCGTTTCACTAATTATGTGACTTCTGAAGGTAATTGGTTGCACCAGAGCTTTTTATGGGCTTCATAACAAAGGGGGTGAATACATACGCACATGCCAATTTTCTGTTTTCTATTTCTAAAAAATAGTTTTATGTATGTATTTTTCCCATTTCACTTCACCAACTTAGACTATTGTGTTCTGATCCATCACATAAAATTCAGATTAACAAAACATTGAACTTAAGACTGTAATGTAACAAAATAGGTAAAAAGTCAAGGGGTGTGAATACTTTTGCAAGGCACTGTATGTCAAAGTTTTTTAAAGCCATTAAATTGTACATCTGTTATAGCAATCAAATATATAGTTGTGAGCAGCCGGGCTTGCCAAAATCCATTGGTAACGCACAGAGAAACTGCAGGCTTGTGAAGTGAGGATCGCGGTTGCGGCCAGGCAAGGAGCACCAAAGGCGCTCACAGCGCTGGTGGAGATGAGCACCATAGGCGCTCATCCCTACGACCCAGCACAACTTTACCATCATACCTATGACCCGACTACACTTCAACAGAAAACTCAAATACACAATTCACACTGCGAGACATGTAGCATTTTGAAAAAATTGCATGAAAAAAAAATACGGCCTGTAACACGTACAAAAGGAAACCACGACTTACATGAAAAAAAATACGAGCTGCAAAAAATACGAACTTAGCGGCTGAACTGCGCACAGCGAAAAACACAAAAAACAGCCAAAATACAAACAAAAAAAACATCACACACAGCAAGGGGGGACACCCAGGACGTCTGAAAGTGATGTTACACGTCAATTTAAGTTAAATTTCTGGAGCTTAGCCACTTGAAAATCCCCTAAGCGAGAGAAAAAATGTCAGCCCCCCAAAAAACCCTAAACAAACCCTAAACACGCAAAACTCCGCCACACACTTACGACTTTTACACAGAACCGTACGAGGTATAAAATACACTATTTAACGAAGGACGCAAAATGATCCAGACCCCCTAACACATACACATTTTACACATACTAACATTCACATAAAAAAAAGGGAAACTACACAGCTACAGAAATGGTTTCCTCTTGAGCACGCAGCCTATTTACACTACACACTTCACACATTGCTGACACTTACACCTCAGCTCAACAGGAATGAAAATGTTCATTGTATGCTGCAGGAACATCAAAACAGATTGTTAGCTCTTCAGCATATTGGTTGCTGCATATATTCATTACAAATAGGTAAAGTATATTAATTTATGATTTCATTAATTAATTAATTAATTATCATTACAAAATACATATACAGAAAACTTTAAAAACACCACACCACACGATCGCAATAAACGCCAAAGGAGTTCACTGCACGACTCACAAGCAGCACCAAGGGTGCTCACAGGAGCAAAACTACACCAGGGGAGAGACTCGCAATGAGCGCCACAAGGCGCTAAGCATGGATCTTGCAATCAGCGCCAAATGGCTCTGACAACCAAAAATACACCAACCCAGAGGCTCGCAATGAGCACCGAAGGTACTCACACAACCAAAACACTTACTTTGTGTGCCAAACAGCATTACCTGACTTACAATTCTATTGCCATCATTTTTTGACGGGCCAGTCGCTAGTAAAATATAAAGTTCAGTGACTATATGCAAAGAACACAAATCACTAAATTGTAACAGACAGATTGTGTTGCTCAGCAATTGTTCCATAAAAGACACATTCTGATCATCTGATTTACAGATTGGAAAATGTCTTTTTTTTATTATTTATAAATACCAAATCGGAGCCAGAATATTTCTGGGGGTATACAGCTCATTGTGTATACAGACCGTAAAATAGCTTATATATACATACATGCAAAAAAATTGGTGAGGGATGTGTCCCCCTCATTCCCCCAGTTCATACTCCCCTGCCAAATTCATTGAACATTTAAGTGTTTTATTTCTGTGTAACAATTTACAGACCAGAAGTACTCAAAATAATTATAAAAAGTTCTATAATATTATGTGAAGATTTCAAGATAAGGCTGGGAATAACTTGTCTCATTCACTACCATAATAGGCCTGCTATTTTGTGAATGATAAAAGTTGCAAGCCTACACTTGTATCTCTTTGTATTACTATAGGGAGTAAATGATAAAGCTAAACAAAGACAAAAAGGTTAGATAGATGGAGGGCAAATGTTGCACAATTGAAGGGGAGTTTGATGGAGAGAAACTAAAGGAGAAGGAACTAAGTTTTGTAAGTGTTATAAACGGGTTTTCTGAGGCAGGTAAGTAGGATTACCCACTGGAGGGTCATTTTGTGCAGGGAAGTAGGATTATTAACCATTTTCTTTTACAGGTTAAATGTACTTTATTTTAATAGCGTTTTTTTTTTTTTTTTGTGTGTATTCCTTTCTCTATATTACTGTAAGTCTTCTTATTTATTTTTTGTAATCTCGTTTTTTCCATTTTTTTGTAATTTAGCTTTTTTTATTTTTAGTAAATATTGTTTTTTTATTTTCTGTTTTTAGTGTTTTGATTTTTTTTCTGTACTTGGTGGGGTTAATATTTGATTAATTGGCTTATTATTTCTTAAATTAGTGGGGGGTTAGCTAATTAGTGGGGGGTTAATTAATTAGTAGGGGTATAGGTAGTTAATCAGTTGGGGATAGTGAATTAGTGTGGGCTAGCTAATTAGTGGGGGGTAGTTAATTAGTGCGGGTTAGGTAGTTAATTAGTGGTGGTTAGGTAGTTAATTAGAGGAGTTAGTTAAATAGTTTGGGGATTAATTACTTAGTGGGGGGTTAATTATTTAGTAGGGGTTACATTTTATTTATTCGTTTATTCGGGTAGATTAGTGTAGTGTAGACCCTGATGGAATTTAGAGTGTACATTTTAGACCATGGTGGTCTGTATAGACCCCCATGATATGTGAGGGGCTTATTGTTGTCCCATAGAAGTCTATATAGCAGGGGGCCCAATCGGCAGGGGTTAAGTATTTTTAGGTGCCAAGGAGTCCTATCTCTTTAAATGCTGCTGCGGCACCCAGCAAAGGCTTTAAAGTTTTTGCAAGTGGTTTTTGGTACAGAAAATATTTTTTTTTATTTCTTTGTAGGTAGGGCACTTCTCTAGTTTGCAAGCGAAGGAAAAATATTCATTAACATAGGCTTTTGGGTTTTAGTTTTCTCGCAGCATTTTGGGGATGGGGAATTAGCATAGCTAGGTAGGATTTATTGTGTCTCTACTATACCCTAAAGTGAGATAATAGCGTTCTTGACAATTCAGTAAAAGAATGTGTAAATAACTATTCTACTCACTCACCATTTCGACCAGTGACAGATATAAAAACATTCCCGCAGTGACAGTAAATATCCACATCTGAACATTTGGATTGGTTGATACTGACAAGCCGATGTAAAGACCAGCAAATGCTGTTAGTGCACTTATAAAATTCATTATAAAGGCAATCTTTGCTGACAGTCCAGTATTCAATAACACCGCAAAATCACCTGGAAGAAAAAAAAAATTAGATGACAGAAGGATGTTTGCCCTTTAAATGGCAACTGTTACATAAACTTGTTTATTTTATATTAAAGATCACTTCTAGAGAAGATCGAAGAAGATCTGTGTAAAGGTTATTAAATTTGCTTACTTTGCCAGTTACTACTCCATGTTTTTTGAGAGCAAGTCACCATTTTTTGTTTTATTTTTGTCACTGACACTGCCAAGCTGAATGTGTCAAAAACTCTTGTCTTGTAATAATAAATGCTATAACTTTAGCACATATATTTGAACTTGTATAAGTGAAATATCTCATGTAAGAGCAACTTGTGTTTATGTGAAACTTTCCCTTTTGGGACTTTAATCAACTGTGATAGAATGTATTTAGCATGATTCTTAATTTATTACTAATTAATATTTGCTATTTTAATACATGATTAAAATTATGCAAAACTCAAATATAGTTATTTAATGTGAAGATGGGCCATCTTTTGGTGGAATTCTCATTTTACATATAACCCAGTGGCGCAGCTAGTGAATGGGGGGCTCTGATGCAAAAAAAATAAAAATTGCCCCCACCCCCAGGGATGAGGACCAAACATTTTTATGACCTCCTCAGACCCGCCTCTACATATATATATATATATATATATATATATATATATATATAATATGTGTATATATATATATTTTCGTTATATATATACAACATATATTAACTAGCGACTTGTGACGGCAATAAAATTGTAAGGCAGGTAATGCTGTTTGCCACACAAAGTAAGGCTTTTGGTCCTCTGAGTACCTTCAACACTCATTGCTTAAATGCTTAAATTCGACTTAAATTTGCGTGCAACCTCACTGCCAGACGTCCTGTTTTTTTGTTATTTTGCTGTGTTTTTGTTGTTTTGCTATGTACGCGTTTCTGCCGTTAACTTAGTATTTTTGCTTATTTATGTCCCCTTCCGCAAATGCGGCCTGCAATGAGCATTCGGCTCATTGCAGCTGACTTTGGAGCCTCCATTTCTGCAAATGCGGCCCTCGCTAGTGAGCTCACAAGCGTGACAACGACTTGCAGTTTGACAATTATAATATGTGATATATATAAATGTTTTATATATATATATATATATATATATATATAAATATACACACAATGCATTTCCCCCCTTCTTCTTATCTCGTGCTACTCCATCTCCCCTTCACATCTCCTCATCTCTCATTTCCCCCCTTCTCCTCATCTCCATCTCCCCATCTCATCTCCCATTTCCCCATTCTCCTCATCTCTCCCTACCCCATTTCCCCCCTCTCCTCATCTCCCCTTCCCCATTCCTCATCTCCCATTCCCCCCTTCTCCTTATCTCCCCCTACCCCATCTCCCCTTTTTACTCATTCACCCTTACCCATGTCATAATTTACCATTTCCGCCCTTTCTCCTTATCTCCCCCTTAGGCCCTATCTCCTCATCCTCCCCTACCCCATCTCCCCCTTCTCCTCATCTCCCATTCCCCCCTTCTCCTTATCTCCCCCTTCTCACTTTCTCTTACTGAAAGTGGCTGACAGTCGCTCACAGACATACACACACACACACTCACTCACAATCACACAGGCATAGACTCACTCACTCACAGACACACATTCACAGACTTACACACACTCAAACAGACACACACTCACTCGCTCATTCACGCACTCACAGACACTCACTCACTCACAGACACACACACACAGATACACACTCACACTCACAGACACACTTACAGAGGCACACTCATAGACACACACTCACTCACACTCAGACACACACAATCACAGACACCCATACACACACTCACAGTCACTCACTCACACTCAGACACACACAATCAAATACACACACTTACACAGACACACATACACACACTCACATACACACAGATTTAAACATACTCACACAGACACACACTCACTCATACTCATTCACACACTTACCGACACTCACTCACAGACACACACAGACACCCCCACACACTCTCCCAGACACACTCACACAGACACACTCATAGACACACACTCAAAATCAGACATACACACTCACAATCAGAAACACACACTTCCACAGACACACTCCTTCCTTCCTACACCAGATATAAGATAAGGAGAAGGGTGGAAGGGAAGATGGAAAAGGAGTATACGGTAAGGGGGAATGGTGTAGACAACACTGGGCCCCCCCTGGACCAGGGGCCTTGATGCAACGCACCGGCACTAGATCCATCCCTGTTTAAAACCATTCACTGCTAATAATAAACTACTGAAAGTGACCAAGTAAATGAAGAGGATAGGTATTGTGTATATGTTACATTGATGATAAGAGCCTGCATTAAGATGAAATGTGCAAAACAAAATTGCACAAAACAACCCTACTAAGCCATATATGGCACTGTAGTTATATATATTTTCGTTATATATATACAACATATATTAACTAGCGACTTGTGACGGCAATAAAATTGTAAGGCAGGTAATGCTGTTTGCCACACAAAGTAAGGCTTTTGGTCCTCTGAGTACCTTCAACACTCATTGCTTAAATGCTTAAATTCGACTTAAATTTGCATGCAACCTCACTGCCAGACGTCCTGTTTTTTTGTTATTTTGCTGTGTTTTTGAAGAGTAAATGAAGAGGATAGATATTGTGTATATTGTGTATATACCATATATGGCACTGTAGTTACTGAACCCAATTGGTTGCACAAACACAGTGTTTTAGCCTTTTGAGAGAACAATGTTGTGATGTTATAAGGTGTGTTATAAACTGATTAACACCCTAGTTTGATCAGAAACTCAACACACGGTTGTGAACTGTTGCTGTGATCATCTGTCTCCGTCTGACCTTCACCAGAGAGATGCTGATCTAACTGTATTTCTGAACTGACATTTTGTAAAAACTGCCACTACCTGAAGCTAAGTAAACTTTTATTATTTCCAACTTGAGGACCACAAATTGCTAAGTAATAAATAACTGGTTTAATTATTGTTAATTTGGTTACATATTTACATACTAATTGAGATTGAAAAAATAGTTTTTACTCAAAAATGTATCCAACCCCTGTTTAAAGTTATCTATCAAATCTGCTGTCACCACCTACGTTGGTAGAGAATTCCACAGTTTAACCACCCTTACTGTAAATAACTCCTTTCTTTCTTTAAGGCGGAATCTTTTTACTTCTAACCTCAAAGGATGCCTTCTTGTCAGTTAAAAACCTCTTGGCACAAAAAAGTAAACTTAATAAAGCCTTGTATTGGCCTTGGATATATTTACATAAGGTAATCATATCCCCTCTTAGAGTATTTTTCTAGAGAAAATATGTTTAATTTGGTTAATCTTTCTTCACAACTTAGCCCCTTTATTCCCCTTATTAGTTTTGTTGCCCTCCTTTGTACTTTGTCCTGCTCTAAAATGTCCTTTTAATGAAGTGGTGCCCAAAGTTGTACTCCATATTCCAAATTAGGGCGTACTAGGGATTTCTATAGTGGCAGAATTATATTTGCTTCATTTACTTCTATACCCTTTTTAATACATGATAATATTTTACTTGCCTTTGCAGCTACTGCTTGGCATTGAGCACTGCTACCTAGATGGTTGTCCACAAGCACTCTCAAATCCCTTTCATAATCTGATACCCCTTGATTTGCTCCATTAAGATGATAAATTGCATGGCTATTTTGTTCCCCCAGATGCATAACTTTATATTTCTTAGTATTAAATCTCATCTGCCATTTAGATGCCCATTTCTCTAATTTATGCAAATCCCTTTGGAGGGAAAGTACATCATTATCTAATTAATTACTTTGCAAAAGTTTGTGTCATCAGCAAAAATTGAGACACTATTTTCGACTTCCACTTCTAAGTCATTAATAAATATGTTAAAAAGGAGAGGACCTAATACTGAACCCTGAGGAACCCCACTTACCACTTTAGTCCAATAGGAGTATGTTCCATTTACCACAACCCTTTGCTTCCTGTCTTTTAGCCAGCTCTGAATCCATGAGCAGATATTTATTGCAATTCCTGTATCCCTTAGTTTGCACAATAGTCTCCCATGTGGCACCGTATCAAAAGTCTTTGTAACATACAAATCTGTTTTGTATAACTTAAATGCCCATTTTTTACTCCTTATCTTGATCTTTATATCATTGTTAAGCCACATGGGATATGATTTACCTCTTACATTTGTATATTTCGTAATGATCTAAATGTTGTGCATTTATGTTCAGTATTTTTACCTGTCAGTTCTTTGTCCCAGACTATATTGCAGTTAAAATGGGAGGTAGGTCTTGTTTCCTCAGGCAATATATACTTGAGATATACTTTTTATTTATTTATTTATTTATTTTTATTCTATTTAACTGTTTTTTCCCCTTCTATTTTTTTTTATTTTTCTCCCGTTTGTTTTTTGTTCTTATCTTTTCTTATCTTTAATATATATGTTTATTAATGTCCATTATTGTTTTTTATCCTATATACTATATCCTAAAAAAGGAAACATTTTAGTGAAGATGCCGTACAAAATGATGCTCATCTAGTAGAACATGTTTATCTAGATGTGGTAGCCATTGCAAAATATATACTATCAATCTTTTCATGACCTCTATGCAGGTGAACCTTTTTACTGAATGATTCAATTTCTTTTGTTTTTGGATTTCACTGGCGACTTTATTGTATATTGTCGCATCATCTCTATGTTGACATCTTTACTGATTAATAAAACTGATTGAAAAAAAAAAAAAAAATCTTACATTCAAAATTGAGAGTTTTTGCTGGCCCCTTACAGTTTTGCTTTTTTACTTCAATCTCAAATGAGACTGTATTTTGATCACTGTTTCCCAAGGTTGCCCTATTTCAACATTTGATTCCATATCAATATTTGCCATAACTAAATCCAAGATAGCCTCATTTCTTGTAGGATCTTCTATAATGATCCCTGAGGGAACTCAAGAAACTGCTCCTCTTATGTGAACTGCTGGTCTCATTAAACCAGTTATTTCAGGGTAGATAAAATCTCCCATTAATAAAACTTGCTCATGCTTAGCTGCATTTACAATCTGTAACAATGAAAACGAGGCTACACGACCCCGAACCACGCAAAACACCGTCAGCTGCGTACCACTTTTACCCAGGAACGTACGAGGTACAAAATACACTATTAGAAAGGTCGGAAAATGCAAAACTAACTTGTAACTTGCAGCAATAACATTGCGAATCTAAAATGGCGCTTTACCCAACTAAACAAATGTTTTGGCCTCGCGCACAAAGCCCATTTATACTGCACACTTGCCACATTGCTGACACTTTCTCCTCAGGACAGCAACAGTCCAACTGTACATTGTATGCTGCAGGAAAATAGCTCTTCACAATACTGATTGTTGGATATATTAATTAGAAATAGGTAAAGTATATTAATTGATTAAGTAATTAATTAATTAATTAGTATTAAAAAAAATATATATATATAAAAAAAAACGCTTAATACCATGTTTTACGCTGCCATTTGAAGGACACGAGGGCATCGAGGCTCTCAATGAGTGCCGAAGGTGCTCAGAGGAGCAAAAGTACACAAGGAGAGAGGCTCGCAATGAGTGCCGAAGGTGCTCAGAGGAGCAAAAGTACACAAGAGGAGAGGCTTGCAATGAGAGCCAAAGACGCTCATTACGATCCATGCTATGAGTGCCAAAGGCGCTCATCGCAAGGCTCGCAATGAGCGCCGAAGCGCCTAAGAGGAGCAAAAGCTTTACATTGCCCTAAGAGGAGCAAAAGCTTTACATTGTGTGGCAAACAGGATTGCCATGGCTTCAAATTTTATTGCCCCGTAATTGTTTAAGGGCAAGACACTAGTAAAGTAATAAAACTGAATTTGGGAGTTTGGGGAAAGGATTTTGGAACGTTGGTTACTTGTAGTTACATTGTTTGGAGGGAAGGATAGTTTTAGTTAAAGATAGTGGTAAATATACTGGCCTCTTTGATGTGTATACCAGAGTCAGCTACATCTGTCCTGATAAGCAGATTGTAAAACAGGATACAAGGCTCATTGGTCACCTTCTGGCATAGTTCTGGCCCATTTCTAATATGGGGATGGGGGATGTATCATGGGATAGACATCTCGGAGGTGGTGAGGGCTGAGGAGGATGGGTGGAACTGTGTGAAGAATGGATCTATTGTATCATGCAATAAAGAAGTGTCAGTCTGATTTGGACACTAATTAATGGTGTTGTCTCATCTGAGTGGAACATTCTAGCAAATTCTGATGTCCTGAGTGTCTCCTAAGAAGGTGTTTTGGCTGGGTGCTGAGATCTGAACAACAAAGGTCATGAACTGGAAATAGAATTGGGGGAGTTAATTGGGTGGAGAAATTGGGTGGGTTAGTTAGTTAATTAGGGGGTTAGTTAGTTAGTGGGGGGTTACTTAATTGGGGGTTCGGTTTTTAAATAGGGGGTTATTTTATAATTATTAGTTTATTGGGGTAGATTAGTGTAGTGTAGTATACTTATCACCTCTCTCACCCACTTTTCCCACTTACTATATCTTAGATTGTAAGTCTGCGAGTTTCTATCCTATGTACTTTGGGAATGCACAATGGACATTGGATTCCTAGCTCAAAGACAGGGACCTCCTTGCTTTGATATTTGTTAATTTGTGTTTATCTTTGTCTGAACTTAACTTATGTACAGTGCTACGGAATATATTGGCGTGTTATAAATGAACTATAATAATAATAATAATAATACTGGTTTTACTGGTGGATCCTCATGGCACTCATAGTGTTCATTTTAGACCCCCATGGTATGTAAAGAGTTAATAGTTGTCCCATAGGGGTCTATGTAGACCCCTATGGGAGATAGAGCATTCATGAATAGCTCAAAGTGGTCTGTATAGACCCCCATGGGTTATAGGTGTTGACTTGAAGTGCCGCGGAGGTGCCCTTTAGTACCCCCATACCAGGTGTTAAATTTACAGATAGCGCAAGTCCTTTAAGGACTCGCACAGCAGGACCCCGCAGCATTGGGAAGTTATGTTCAGGTGCCGAGAGTTTACTTGTAGTACCCCCGGGGGTTAATTTCAGGTGCTGAGGGTTTACATGGAGTACCCCCATGGCAAGGTTAATTATTTAGATGCTGCAGGGTTAATTGATGGCTTGGGTCCTTTAAGGACACCCACGGTGGGTGTAGTTCATTTTAGGTGCCAGGGAGTACCAATCAGGACCCCTGCAGCAGAGAGGTTCATTTTATGAGCAGGGGGAGTCCTTTATGGACCTGCCATTGGAGAGGTTGGGGTTTTAGGGGCTGTGGTAGTTGGGCAGGGACAGTGTACTGTCTCTTTAAATGCTGCTCCGGAAGTAAGCAAAGGCTTTTAAAGCCTTTATGAGAGCTCTTTAGTACCCGTAATAATTTCTTGGTTTTTTTGTAGTTAGGGCTCTGCCCTAGTTTGCAAGTGAGGGGAAATGTTTTATTTGCGTAGGGTTTGGGTGTAAGAGTGTCTGAGAGTAATTTGTAATTTACTGTCACTGCACAAATCAACAGAGATTTTTGCATTGCTTTTTGGCTTTGTCATGAAGTTCACTTGTAGCAGTTCTCTCACAATGTGTTGGGGATGGGGGATTAGCATAGTTTAGTAAAAAATGTTTGTGCCACTACGGCACTTGGAGATAATTGTAAAGTGATTAGCTTAGGGGACAATGAGCCTAGGTGGCTGACTAGTGTAGGTTTGCCTGCAATAGACACTGCAGGGAAGTAGGCAGATTCAAATTGTTTTAGGGGCAAAAGATAAAGGCAAGTACCCTAGGTAGATCATCTCCCATGTCCTGGGCAGCTGATAAAGGGAGAAGAAAAGCAGATCTGCAAAAGTCCAAGACCCTAAATTTCAAGTTTAAGTTTTAAACTTACATTGAATATTTGTCTTCAAATAATGATTTTGATATTTGTTATTAAATAAATAAATAAATGAAACACTACTTTATAGGCATTACAGTGGTCCTTTACGTTTCCTTCATATGAAAGACCACAGCTAAAGAAGGTTAATTATCTGTGTACATGTTATAGAAATTGTCTAGTATGCCAGATACTGCTCCATGTTTGAAAAGAGGGAGGCACCATTAGTAGCAAAATTGTGTATGTGTTTGGTTAACATAACATACACTCAGCTGGCCTGTTGAACCTACCCATCTCATGTGGAATTTCATGACATAGAATTGCAATAGTAGTTGCTACACCAGTCTCAGTTGATGAAGAAAAGGCAGATCCAATTACCATTCCATCTGCAAAGTTATGAAGACTGTCTCCAACTAGAATCATTATTGCTAGCAAGCTTATGCCTTTGTCTGAAACAGAAAAAAATTAATAATTAGCATTTCTTACCTAGAATCATTTTGCTAGATTTCAGAGAGGTGATCCCACTGCTATTCTACAACAACTCAAGTGATCTGAAAATCTGATGTAAAAACCAAATGTGATGTCACAATGCTACAATGTTGTGTCATTACTGAAGGCAAGTGAGGGGAAAGGGGAAGTGAAAGCAGTCCCCACTGCATTAATACGGCACACTCGCTCAATACTACCTAAACATCTGCTGTAACTAACCGGTAAAGTGACATTTTCAGTATTAACAAAATAAAGTTAAGGTGTAATAATCAGTTGTTTTACATATTTTTAAATTGATATATCTGCCCAATTTGTGTAGGGCTTCTTCAAATGCTATAAATTGCAGATATATACAGGAGGTCCCCGACTTACAGCCAACCTGTAGTTACTGATGACCCAACTTACAGATGACCCGTACTTACAGATGACCAATACTTAAGATGATTCCCAATGCTTTTTATATCAGTTTGTTTTTATGTTCTATTTGAATTCAAATAAAGAGCATGATAGTTTGTGTAACTTATTATTATGGTACAGGGGTATATTAAACATTATGACACCGTATTATTACCATATATGAGGCATTATAGTATTGCCATTATTATCCATCCATATTAGCTTATTATTATCCATCAGGGATACAAGTTACATACAAATTCGACCTAAAGTCATTCTCAGGAACGTATCTCATCAGTAACCTGGGGACCTCCTGTATTTTTATGCTCTGCGGGACCAAATGTATTTATTTGTTTTTTTTTTATAAATGCATATCAACAAAAGACATGCTGCAAGAGTAAATTAAAAGTGAATGATTAATGGATCCACAGTAAAAATATAAGCAAATTACATAATGGATACATTTCCAAATTTTTAATTATTAAAATTACAAGATTGAGTGCATAATCTGTACATTAGTTTAGCAGATCGTTTGGAATGAACTGGACACATATATAAACAATGCTTAATAAAACTTGCTTTACTAATCTAAGACAAGGTAACCTGAAGCACTCTACCGCAGTAACATAGCTTTACAAAGATAAAAATATTGTACTCCGACGTTAATACACCCATCAATCCCTTTATATTTACTGATTAAAGGACATGGAACCCATATATTTGTATCATCCATTTAACAGCTTGCTTCCAACAGCACATGTTGAAACTTTCCTGAAACTAACAGTAAATGTAGTAAGCATATAATGGGATGCATTATATGACTCATATAGCTATCCTATTGCTCACTGGTTAATATGGCAAGCCACCAGGGTAATTATACATTCAGAGCAATGTGCTTTTATTTAAAAAATGGTAACACAATTAAAATATTTTAAAGACTCTCTTTCAGATTAAAGAAGCATTTTGTATGGTGTGGAGCTACCCAGACTCTTCTTGTATGATTTACAGCTATCAAACAGAATTGGAGGTGTAAGACCACATCCATAAACCTACAAAAAAAATACACAAAGCCTACGTTTTCTATTAATGCTTGCGGGAAACCAGGGACAGATACAAGTTTGATGCAGTGGGGCATAACCAAAATCATCTGAATTCTACAAACACTCCATCTGCAGAACCACACAGGTTGCTGGTAACTAAACTGAAGTATAAGATTTTCTGTGTTGTTATTCTAGATTTATTTGAGTAATAATCGATTGTAGTAAAAAAGCATTGTATAATCAAATATCATTATTTTGCTCTCAGATAGAAACATATTAATTTATTAAGTTCTGTTTCCGTGCTCTCAAAAACCTTACCTTATGATAGAGATGTTATATAGTTCAGAAGGGAGTTAAGTTTTCTTTTTTGTTCAGATTGGGTTTTATCATGCCCAGGGCCTGACTGGACTGTTTTACACTATGGCCTAGGCCTGACTGGCCAGAGTTATACCGTTTTTATTATTATGGTTATGTATTTCTTAGTGCTTATGGTTAAAATATGATTACACTGTTATACTGTATGTATGTTGGTTTATGTATTATGTTTCATGTTATAGAAATTGTTGTAAAGAAACATATTAGCTAGTCTGCAGGCTATTGCACCAGCTATTATGTTACAATGTTGTTATCTTTGATAACTCACTCAGCCCACCTAAATATAATCAACAGGATGAGATTAAAGATCTAATCTCGTCAGGTACAGGGTTTTCAAAGTAAGCAAGGGGCAGCCTATTATTTAGGGATGGGGCTTACTGATTGGCCAGCCTGTACCACAGAAAATTGTATAAAATGTGCCATACTTACATAGACATGGTGTAAGTGTCATTCTGTGCATTAATCCTAATACTAAGGGATTATATGGTGTCCCTGATAGTCTGTTCTGCTGAAGCAAGTTCCTGTGCGTGGTTCCTGTGTATGGTCCATCTTCTGCTATCAGAGGTGTACAAGGACCGCACGATTCTGCTGGATAGGTTTAAACTAGGTTCTTACTCAAGTCCAACTGAAGTAGCAGATTATGACAGGTTTGTTATGACTTATTAGTTTTGTGTAACCAAAGGTGCTCTTAGTTTATTACACCTTAAATTGGCTTAGTGCTTGCAGCCATATTTTATTGATTTTGGGGAGCAGTTGACCAACAAAGAGATGTTTACAGTCATTGTAGGTAACTGACCAGCTTGGATAAGTTAATTTGTAGTTAACTCTTTCAGCAAATCACATTACCATATTCTAAATATTGTTTAAATATCAAGTTTTTATTGTTTTGTTTATTTCTCTGTTAGCTTTTATGTGGCTCTTTACCTTAGCAGGTACTTCAGAGTAAGCTGCAAATGGGCTTGATTTTTGTTTTGTATTTGTAGTGAGGTATGATATGCCTAAAGACTAGGTCTAGCTATTGATTTACAGTGTATATATTTGACTCATTCTGTTGTACTTACTTTTTTTTCTTCCTCTAAGGCTGACTGGTGTAATATCAGGTATGGTCACATCTGTAGGCTCACAATCTTCTGGACATCTCTTTTAAAAATGAAGTTTAAAAACATTAATATCTGATTGTTTAACATATTTTTTATAATTATATAATTAAAATAAAGCCTGAAGAGTAAAACATACATTTAATTATCTGGAATGCATTAAAAGGGTTAATGTTATTTGTTATCAGATGCAAGAAACAATATTCATTAAAATTTCCCTATGAGAAATAAGCATCCATTAAAGTACATACAACGCTTTTGATAATAGTTGCTTACACTAGTCTCTTATATACCATTACACAACACTCATTACAACTTGGCTGCGACATAGTTGCTTCTGGAATTAAAAAACCTTGTTATTTGTATAAATATATCTCAAATCTACCTCTCAACACCAGATATATCCCCCTTCCTTATAGCACATGTTGACAACTGCCTCTCAAGCATATCCTCCTGGATGTCTGTCCATTAGTTAAAACTCAACATCTCAAAGACTGAGCTTCTAATCTTCTCACCCTCTTCAACAGCTTCCACTCCTCAAATATCTTTCACCTTTGACATTGCCATCATCACTCCCACCTCTCAGGCCCGCTGTCTTGTGGCTCTATTGGACTCTGCCCTCTCTTTTATTCCTCACATTCAATCAATAACTAAATCTTATCATCTTCACCTAATCCAAAATACGTTACCATCTGACACAAGTTTCAACTAAAATTATAAACCATTCTCTTATAATATCTCGCTGCGACTACTGCAAGTCACTCCTTGCTGGCCTAACCATCATCCATCTGTCCCTCTCCAATTCATAATCAATGATTCCGCTAGATTAATCTACCATACTAAATGCTCAGTGTCTGCAGCACCTCTGTCAGTCACACCGTTAGTTTACCATAGCATCCAGAATAAAGTTAAAAATCATGACGCTAACGTTTAAAGTCCTCAACAGCATTGTACCCCTTTATATCTTTGCCCTCATCTCAATATACTACCTTTAATCATCCTCTTCGCTTTACTAATGACCTTCTTCTTTTCTCCTCTCTTCACCTCATCTCACTCCCTCCTTCAAGAATTTCTTTTGCTACACCATCTCTATGGAACCACTTGCCTCACTTCTCCAGATTCCTGACTCAATTCCTTCAAAAACTCACTAAAATGCCTCTGTTTAAAGAAGCTTATCACCTTCAGCATTAATATGCACAACTTCATAAATCACATATATAGTTGTCAGTGTTGGGAACGTTTACGATGATGGTCACGCATGACTTAGGCTGCAATGAGAGCCAAAAGCGCTCATTGCACTGCAAGCCTTGCAAAGCGAGGCGAGCAGTTGAGGCATGCAGGACTTGGGCTGCAATGATAGCCAAAGGTGCTCATTGCACTGTGAGCCTCAAGAAGCGAGGACAGGCTGCAATTATTGTGAGCCTCATGAACCAAGGCGAGCAGTTGAGGCATGCAGGACATGGGCTGCAATGAGCGCCAAAGGAGCTCATTGCACTGCGAGCCTCGTGAAGCAAGGCGAGCAGTTGATGCACGTGGGACAAGCTGCAATTATTGAGAGGCACGCGGTTGGTTCAAACACGCAACTCAAAAACACAGAAAAAACACCAAAAATGTTTATAAAAATAATAACACACTCACACACAGCACAGGGGGAGAGCCAGGAAGCCTGGGACTGAAGTTGCAAACTAATTTGAGCCATATTTTGCATTTTTCGACGCTCAAAAATCGGCTAAGCGTGGGAAAAAATGGCGGACGAAAAAACATAAACATTTTGAAACAGGATGAAAACGAAGCTCAGCAATGCCAGGCACGCAGAACTTAGAAAATACACAACACCGTAGACAGTAGCAATGCCAGGCACGCGTTACTTTGAAAATAAAACCAACGGCAGTAAGCGTGCACCACGCAAATGGTGCTCAGAGGAGCAAAAGCCTTACATTGTGTGGCAAACAGTATTGCCAGCCTTACAATTTTATTCCCGTCATTTTTAACAGGCAAGTTCCTAGTATTTAATGTTACTTAAAAAAACAATCAACAGCAGAATATCCAGTCACCTCCACTTGTACCAGCCCATTACCGTATGAACTGCCATCTTGCATCTTTCACCCCCTATATCATACCCAAACCTTACTATCTACATTGTAAGCTCTTTGGAATAAGGACCTCTCTTTTGTTGCACCAAGCTTTCTGTGGATCCATTTGTTTCGTATTTGCATTGCACTGTATCGGTATTTGTATTTCTACTTACCTTGTTTATACATTTGCAATTTGCTTACTGTACCCACTGTACTCTATTCTTACTTAGTAAACAGTGTTATGGAAAATGTTGATGCTTTATAAATTACGAGTAATAATAATGATAACTGTGACCCAAACACACCGGGTATCTATGAACCTACTTTGTTCATTAAACAGCTATTGCCATTGACAACACCAAGTTAACTTCCATTAACCATTATTCAAATAATGAATAATAACAACAATAATCAAATATTGTCATATGTACATTACACCAAAACAACTTACCAATTGGATAGTAGAGGTAGATTTAGCTTTCCGTGATTGGTCACCCAGATGAGAATCCAGTGGAAGGTCATGAGAATGTGATAAATGACCATTCACAAATGACAGTCCCTGCAAAAAGCAATGTTATAATAACTATAGATCTTTACACATATGATAGATAAAAGGATGCATGTATAAAAGTCAAAAGTAACTAGATACTTAATTCAAACAGATTAAACTTTTATAATTAAATTAAAAGATATATTATAGGCAAGCTTGTTCAACATCAATCCATGGGGGCTGGATCCACAAACGTGTATTACACATATAGGAGAGACTTCTTAGCTTTGTCTTTTCAGCTCTTTTACTATAATGTATGTCAAATTTTGACTGATAACAGTTGAAATATTTGTTTGTCTTCCAAAACGAATCTTTTATGTCTTCTAAAATGCAATTTGTTTGTCTAAATTTAGTTTGGAAGATGTCTTTGCAAATAACTTTTAATAATTAATATCAATTTTTGTGGAACAAAACTAAAAGTACTGTCTTGTCAGGAACTTACAAGTAGCATCACAGATTTATAAATATTTATTTGTGAATCAAGTTCAAATGCAAGTGAACAGCAGTGTTAGGGAAATCCTGCAGGCCTCAAATGGCTTAAACCCAACAAAATAGAACAAAACACTGAATGCAGATCAACTACACCACTACTTGAATACTAAACAGAATTATTTTTTGCAGACTAAAATGTTCTGCTTGGTTTGTACCACTTATCATCACAATGATTGCATAAAACTACATCCAAACAATCTGCTATATTTTTATTGACATAAGTATAACCCTGTTCCACAGCATAAATTCAATTTTCTCACACCACAATTATGTTTTCTTCACAAACCACTTCTCATTGCTATAAATTAATAAAATCCCCTTAGTTCACTTTTATCTCTTTCATAGATACATTTTGTTTTCAATTCATGTGGTAAAAATTGGGTTGTTGTTGTGGTCAATCAGCTTTAATTTACTGATTTGACATAATTGTTTCATTAATGGAATACTAGCTGCCCCACAAGATTTGGTAATCAGTCCACAAAAATGTGCAAGGGAGTAGTGAACAACAGTTGGTATAATGCAGCTCCAGTTGCTGGCAATATATATATGCTAGTATTCTCTGGTTTATAACCCACATAATTAGGAAAAGAAACAGTAAAAAGTATTTTGTGGGAGGGGTGGTGCAGCTCAAGATGACCACTTTATCAGGAAGTCTAGCTCTTTAATTAATTAATTACTTGCAGGTCTTTGGTAGAGGTGTAACATCCTTTACCATGGTCTTATTAAAGCATATGCACCTGTTCAATTTCTTATTTAAATGATGGATTTTGAAAAATCATCATGTGATCAGGGCCCAATGCCCATCTAGGTCTGTTGCACTCACATTCCTAAGATAGTTGGTGGTTTAGCAATTCAGGACAAATGTAGGTTTAGACTGACCAGATTAGTGTTGTGTGGTGCTTGACCTGATTACATTGTAATCATGGGATGTTGGTACAGTAAATATATGATAATTAATTATATATATCTCTAAATTAATTATATCAATATTACATATATTGTGTCTAAAATGTCTAAAGCAGATGTCTGTAACCATTCTGATTAAACAGCCATTATATGGCAACTAATTAAAAATAATCTGTAAATACAAATGTCCATTTGCCTAAATGACAGTATGCTATTCATAACTAACATGTGTGACAGGGTTATCCAAGGGATTTATGTGAGCCACAGACTCAGCAAAGCCTCCTTCCCTCAGTAGGACTGCAGGGGTAAATGTTTCTGCTCAAGCAATTAGCTGCACCTGGAATGCCCTTATTTAAAATAGCTCCTGGAGTATGCTTATGGACTGATTGCTTGAAGATTGTCTGACCCGAGAAAGACATACACAGTGAGACAGCAGCCTGTGGCTTATGATCGCTTGGAGTAGAGTGGAGACTTTGAAATCCGAAGAAATATACAGTCAGTGATTTTATAAACTATTGGACTATTTGTTTTGCTTCACTCAGGTCTAGCTAAATGAGAGATGGTTAGTGAAGAAAACTGTTAACTGTTTAAGGTAGAGCTTCAGCTGAAGCTAGGCCAATTATTGGTTTTGTTTGTTATTTTTGTATCACTGCCTACATTTTAGTGAAAGTATATACAGCCTCTTTTTTGTGTTCCTCTATCAAAGTTCCTTAAATACGAGCACAAACCCAGAGGAGACTTGTAACTTGTCACACATGTTAATGATAACATAATTTATGCTGTGTACTCTCACATTTTTTTAACTCTACTTTATAACAATATATTTTGCAGGTACATATAGGTATTTGGATCAAAGGAGATAGAGATAGATATCCTCTTTATTTAACCTATTCCACTCTATCATCTCAAATACACTCTTTCAAAGTAATCAAAAGTCTCCTTCAGAGTCTTCTACATTTTCTCCATTCTCTTGGTGAGAAAAAGAAAATGGTTATAAATGGCATCATCCACTATTCGGCCCATATAGCTTGTCGGCAAACAAAATTATAGTTCAAAAGCTGACAAAGCAAATGGAGTGATGAGGTGAGTGAACCCAAAAGGAAAACTCTTGCTAGGTCAGATTCGGTTTCTTGAATCCTGTTATAGTGCTTCTATGAATAGTTGGTTGAGACCAAAGGAAAGTCAAAATTATGGGCCTAAGTCAGAGATCCGTCAGAAGGGATGAAGCAAACAGATAGGTTCCCACATTTGGGAGCTGCAGTCCGCAATGTTTGCCCCTAAGTAGCCGTCCTATTCATGCCAAGCTGATGTAGGCTGCATCAGTCTGGGATGGCCTCTGCACTATTTCCAAGGGTAATATGACATGCATAAGGACACAGGGAGTGGCATTCAGGGATGATACTGGTATCTGCAAGAGGCCTTACACAAATCCTTTTATACATGCATTTTCTTGGAAACTATGTGGAAGTCACTCTGAAGGAAGACATTCTGGCTACAAAATGGCAATCCATGAGAAGTCCTCCACATTTTATTTTAAACAGTACTATAATGCCTAAAATATTGAGCACACAGTCATAATGTATGATAAACTTACATGTTATTCTAAGTGAGATAAATTTTATCTGATTACATTTTTGTGACCAATGTTAGTTGGATGCTGTTCTTTTTTATTTCTTTTTCTTTTTACATTTTTGGTGGAAACATGACTATATTTAAAGTGGGTTCTGGGCTTATAATTTTCATGTCACTTGCAGAATCCTTAGATGCAGTGGGAGCACTAAATACTAATGATTTCTGTGACTTATGTCTGATATATGTAGATTTGCTCAAAAGTATCTTTTGTCTCCTAATTGAAATTCTTAATTCCATATTAATTTCGTGGAAGAACAAAGTATGGTAGAATCATGCCATGTATCAATGCTTCTTAGAAACATTAAAATAATTTACCATACTGAGTTAGTTAATGTGACATGGGGCTAAGTAGCAAATTAAGGCCATTAAGAGACTACACTAAAGAAATATGTCAGATAAAAAAAGGAAACTATACAATTGAGCCTTTCTATAATGTTAGATGTGTGTTGATGTAATTTAACTATATTTAACCTTGCGTGTAAAGGTAAAGTTCTGGATATTTCAAACAACTATAATTTGCACTAAAAATCTAATTATAATTCTTGATATTAAATTACATACTTAAATGCCACTTAAGGAAAGTATATGTACATGCCTCTTTTGTGTGAATTGTCTTAATCTCCCACAGGCATACTTTAGTTTACATGAGCTCTAGCTAAAGCAGTTCCGGACGGCAGACCTAAGTAATAACTGTTATTTTTCCGTGCTTCTAGCTGTTAGAAGCATAATCTCCATTAGAGGAGGAGGCAACCTCTTTCTTAACATATCATAGACCTGTGGGTAAATAAATACTAACAGCCTTATTAAATTGTGATTTGGCCAATTGAATAGGGCTCTATATAAGCACACAGCATCATTTTTTTACAGAAGTTTTTAGTTAGTGAACTTCTATCCAAAAGCAAGGTCTTCACTAACTAAAAACTTTTGTAAAAAATATATGCTTTGTGCTTATATAGATCCCTATTCAATTGGCCGAATCACAATTTAATAAGGCTTTATGTTTTAGAAGTAAGTTCTAACCTAGCCTCTCTCGTAGCTACTTTGTCCACCCCTCTACTCCACTAGCAACCACGCTGAAGACTTGCCTGCCCAATACAAAGGTCCCAACAGTAACACTTTAATTTCAAAACTGTTTGGCTGCACTCTATGTTTAGTGTGGTGTGGTGTAAAGCCCATTAGTATTGCGCTGATAATGAAAATATTAAATGTGTCCATGTGGATTTAGAATTTTGCTAATAAAATAAAACTTTTAAGCTCTCCGCTAACACAATAACCCTATCCTAATCCAATTTCTGTCATCAAACTCCTTAAGTGACCCTCTGCAATCTGGTTTCTGGTTATAGAGGTCTTCCAGGAATTTAGTTTGAGAGGAGTAAGATAGATCCTATGAAGCACCTTGACAGAAGTTCCCAGGAAATCATAGAGTATTATTAAAGGAGTCGTACATTTTTCCTAGTATTCTTCTTGGTAGGGGACTTTTCTGGCAGATGTGTGAAAACCAATATTCTTGGCGGTGTCCCAAGGTACGTATTAAATTAGATACACAATATATATTTTGTTGAGTTTGTTTATTTTCCAACAAGTGAAGCTCTTACTAGTACTAGTAGTGCTGGTGGGAAGTGTGGATGTGGTAAAAATGGAGTTAGGGGAGAAAGGGTAAATCTTAATTTGTGTCGATCTGCTGCCTAATTCCACTGTTCAATTGTAGATTGAGTTAGTAAGCTAGTGTTTGAGAGGGCGGTTAGGGTAGCAGCAGAATTAGAAAGCCAGATAATTGTATCCGAAGTTTACAGAGACATTAAAACATTTTTCATTGACACCCAAATTGGTTTGTGGTTCAGTGAGTGAGCTTGGGGAATAAAATATGATTAGGCAGCACTGTAGTAGAGTTTACAATTGGGACAAAATAATCCTTTAGATTTGTGTTGATGCATTATAGATCTTACTATCCTGCGAGATTTATTTTGCCAGATAAATTTAAATAGAAATATTTGAAATTTGTCTAGATCTTTATATTAATAGGAAGTGTACAGAAAAGGTATAGTAAGCGGGGTAGAATTGATATGCTTTGTCCATGAACGTCTTCTCTTAATTCATTGTATATAGAGGAATAGTTAGCTTGCTATAGATCTTTCCAGTGTGATGTGATATTGACCCCTAAATATCTAATTCTTGTTTTAGGCCAGGAGAAGTTGTAATTTATCTGAAAGAATTTATCTGCTTCTAGTGGTAGGGTTATGTTTAAAGCTTCAGTCTTATCCACATTTATTTTTAGGCCTGAAAAGTGTCCAAAGTTGGATAATGTGTGTATAAGAATGGGAATAGAAATTACCAGTCTTATTAAATTGTGATTCTGCCAATTGAATAGGCCTCTATATAAGCACATAGCATACTTTTTTTAAAGAAGTTTTTAGTTAGTGAACTTCCATCCAAAAGCAAGGTCTTCACTAACCAAAAAATTCTGTAAAAAAATATATGCTATGTGCTTATATAGAGCCCTTTTCAATTGGCTGAATTGCAATTTAATAAGGCTGTATATGTTTAGAAAGGGTGTCTAGTAAATCATCTGCAAAAAGACAGCATTGGATGCCATGTATTTTAGGGTCAGTTCTGATAGTTTGGGTTAGGGTTCAATGACTAAAGCAAAAGTGAGAGGTTAGAGGGGACAACCCTATCTTGTTCCTCTTTCTATTTGAATGTTAGCAATGCCTTGGCCTGGAAATTTTAAATTAGATTTAGGTGATCAATAATATGTTTGTATCATGTTTACGCATTTTAATTTAATCCCAAATGTTGTTAGTGTTTCGAATAAATAAGGCCATTTTAAAGAGTCAAATTATTTTTTAATATTTAATGCCAGAAAACAAGCCATAGTTTTTTGTTTATGGGTTATGTGGGAGATCTTAATAATTATTCTAATGTTATATCCAGCTTGTCAGTGAGGGATAAATCCAACCCGATCCTTATGTTTTAATTGTGGTAGAAATAAGGCCATTGTGTCAAACATAATTTTGGCAATATCTTGATATCTCCATTTAGAAAGGATATAGGTTTGTAATTTGTAACTTATAAATAATCTTTGTCTTCTTTAGGGAAGCCTGTTATATCTTCATAGTTCATCTCTGAAGGTATTGAGCTTCTTTCCAGTATGTGATTAAAGAGAAGACTAAACTGTGGCGATAGTATATTTTGTAGTAGATACTGGTTAGTCCATCTGAGCCTGAGGATTTCTCAGCTTTTAGTTTCTTTACACTTTTTGTAACCTCTTCAATCATTATCTGTGAGTTTAGGGTGAAACATTCCTTGTTTGTGAGTTTAGGGAGATTACAGGAGACTAAAAAGTAATTCATCAATTATTTTGTTTAGAGTAAAGTTTTTGGTAGTATGAATGACATATTTGCTGGATTTTATTAGGGCTGTTTTTTAAAGTCTCTGAATTTGTATTTATTTTGTAGATTTTGGATTAAGGTTTATATGATTTTGTAAAGTATTTGTTGTGAATGAGGGCAAGTTCCGTCCCAGTTTTATAAATCTTGCTTGGGTGTTAGGTTTGTTTTGGTTTATTTTTTCTAATCTAGTTAGCTTTTCCTGTAGCTCTTTTTGTCCTTGAAGTAGTTTTTTTTTGATTGGCGACTAGTTTGATAATAGTACCTCTGATAAATGCTTTGTGTGCTTCCCAAACCCATCCTATTTTGGACTCTGGGATGTTGTTAGTATTTGTTGAGGTACGATGAAAGAGTTAACATTTTATTTGACCTTTGCCTTACTGAACTAGTGACCACCAGGCTTCATAAAGCCAGTTTTTATTGTGTCAGCAGGAAGATCCTTATGTAATGTATCCACGTGGGATTTATACTTCTGTGTTCTGCCTATGTGACCTCTCCTTATATACCAATGTATGTACAGATGGCAAATACTTGTTACTAGCCAAAACCAACCATGACTTGTAATTGTTGACCCTGCTTAACTGACCATGTAAAGTCAGCATGTACCTCAGATAATAATGCAAATGAAGGGAGGGCAAAGTATTCTACTGTGAAACACTTAATAAATGTAGTCAATTTTATATCACTACCTGGTGTGTGTGTATCATTCTGTCTCCCAGATATCTGAGAAAAGAGAAGAGAGGTGCCTGTGGAAGGTGGATAAAGGTTTCACCCCAGGTTAGCGCTGTTCCTAGCAGTGGAAAAAATCATGCTCTAACAGTATTAAAGTATAATTTATAATAATCTTGTGCTATTTGATGTTGGATATGAGGGTCTACTATGAGTGATTCCATTAATCTCTTAGATTGTAGGAGTCTGGGATGTGGAGAAAGGTTTAAAGAAGTTTTAACCAGAGAGTGGTCTGACCATGAGAAAGGAATTATTTCTATTGCATTTGTGGAGTCTAATAAAAGGGTGTTTATTAAAAAAAGTGTCTATATGTTATGCCGAAAACAGTATCTTACCTACCTTTCTGGTGGATGAAACAATAAGAATAGATATTTTATTAATGACGAAGAATCCATGAATCCCTCCAATGATTCCCATTATCTTCCAAGTGTAATCTTTGTCTTCAGAAAATGGTTCCCTTTCTTGAACGTGATGCTCGTGTGCACTAATATCATGCACACCAAGCACCTAAAATATTGTTTATGAGAAATTAGTGAAAGTACACTTAATGCAATACAGACTTTAATGCTTAAAAGGGTCTTCATGCTTAAAATATAGTATATTTTTCTTAAAGATTAGTACTTTTTAAATAGCATGAGAAAATTCACTATATGTTATACTAGCCAATTTTTCAAAAGTAAATTTCTAAGATATTCACCATTGCTTGAGCGACATTATTATTTTTATTATGCACATGTGTGATTCATGAATACTAATTAGATGCTTTGATTTGCTAATTAAAGATGGACTATTTTTGCAAGCATATAAACACACATGCATAACATACACCCAGTGTTATTATGCAGCTAGATCCCCTACCCCAACTCTGTCAAGGGCAAATTAGCATTATGTGCAACATATTAGCATAATCATACATTACAAGCAACGCTGAGTAATTCACTGTAGACAGAAATAGCTATTAAATATATAGTCAATTTTCATGCTCTGTAAGAAGAAATAAACTTCGTGTTACAGTGTCCCTTTAAACATTTAGCTTCATTAGATGATTTGATATTGTCATTTTTTTACAACCACCAACATTTCATCTTGATGCTATAAAATATAAAGCATAGTGTATACCAAATGGTAAAATGTATCTCCCTTGTAGAGAGTTAAATGTCATAATCCTCTAGTTTAGTTTGTCAAACCAATCTTCACTAATAGGCCAGATTTTAGGCATGTCCCTGCTACCATTCAGTTGAGCTAATAAGAGACTAATTGAGCTTAAATAGAGTTATCTTTAATTTCTGACCTGTTAGAGGTTCCTGATGAAACTTTATTCATCTAGTTTAGTTTGTCAGTGTATCGAATGCAAGAGATAAAGTTAATAGCAAACTAAAATATATAAGAAGTAATGCCTAACTCACATCCACATCATACTCACCTCTGGGCAGGCTGTGGACTCCATACAAATGGAGGAGAGTGGAGACTAATGAAGGTATGTCTCATTCCTTCTCCCCTCTACCCCATGTGCTGAGAGAAGGCAAAGTGTGGTGGTGGTGGTGGGGGGGGGGGGGGGGGATAGAGCAGACCAGGGAAAGAGATATAATGTCATGGAAGGGATGGAGAAGAAAGAGGAGGACAAAGTGACACAAATAAAAGGTACCAGTGGAGTAAGAAAAAAGGGGATCAGGTCTACGGGATTATACATCATTATATATATATATATATATATATATATATATATATATATATAAATATATATATACTATATATATATATATATATATATATATATATATATATATATATAGTAGATAATTAGTACATCTGTGTTCGCATTTAAGTGTCTAAGACAAGTTAAAAAAAACTGTTTCCAGCTCAGAATTCCAAGAAATACAGCTATTACACTGCATTCTGGGAAGCTGAGCAGGGACATGCAAATATGTGCTAAAGATGTGCCCACAAATGCCTCACTCTTCAATCCATAAACCATTTCAAACATGGTTTCCTTTAAGCTTATGCCTGCTGCATTACACAGCCTTTTTGCAAAGCCAAGGTTGGATTAAACACAAGTTGAGAATCCAATCCACACAAGCTGTTTTAATCAGCGTGGAGCGAGATCTCAGCTTGTGTTGTGGACCTTATGAGTAGGTAGTTCACCACAAAAATCATTTAATATATGGTGGGCAAAAGCCCTCCACCGTACAGTAGTACAGTAAATAAATAGTACATCTCTGCTCACATTTGAATGTCTAAAACAAGTTAAAAAAAAACAGTTTTTTAAACTTGTTTTAGACACGTGTGAAACATTTTCCTATTAAACTAGTCAACCAACATTTTCCTATTAAACTAGTCAACCAACATTGTTTAAAGGTATTTCTAAAATATGTGTTTGTATGCAGTGAAAATATCTAACGTAAATCTATCACTTCTGTTTATATACTGCTGTATTTTGAGAATAATACTATTTGGCAAAAGTAACTATAAATAAATGGTGCTTTACCTGAGGAATCAAGTGTAACAATGCATCTCCAGACAGAGTCCCTACTGCAAGTCCTACAAACAACTGTAAAATAAGTTTATAGCTTTCTTCACAAGAGCTAAATATTATGAGAATTGCACCAAACATAGATCCAACCGTGAGAATAAGTACTGCAATTGTGCTGTAGCCATATTCTGAAAAACAATACAAAGAGAAATGCAAATTTTACTACATATACTAATCTTTAGGCAAAGCAATGCAAATAACATCATTGTGAAATTATATTTTTTAACAATTATATATATATATATATATATATATATATATATATATATATATAGTAATTTAGTAATTATTAATCCATATATATATATATACTAGGAAACTGCACGGCAAACATTACGGGAATAAAATTTGTAAGGCTGGCAATGCTGTTTGCCACACAATGTGAGGTTTTTGCTCCTCTGAGCACCTTCAGTGCTCATTGCAAGCCCTGCGTAGCTTACAATGAGCACCTTATAGCGAGCCAGGAGACCTTCAGCGCAAAGATTACCTTCAGCGCTCATGGTGAGGCTCACAATGAGCGCCTTCAGCGCTCATTGAAAGCCTCTACCGCTCACGTTGCTCATCGCGAGCCCAGCGATCACCTTCAGCGCTCATCGCATTGCTTGCTTTGCTTTCTTTGGCACTAATTGCAAGCTTTTCCACTACTATACGGGCTGCTCATTGCAGGGTTCGTTAACCTGCAACTTTTGTGCTTGGGAATGCCATGTGTCTCTTACCACCGTCTCCCCCTGTCCCGTCCCTGTGTCTTTCTCCTCTGTGTGTATGCTGATTGACTGTGTGGCGCGCACTCACTGCCGTTGGTTTTATTTTCAAAGTCCTGCGTGCCTTGCATTGTTCGTGTAAGTATTACTGTCTTTGCCGTCATGTATTTTATAAGTCCAGCATGCCTGGCTTTGCTCAGCCTCGTTTTC
Organism: Discoglossus pictus; assembly: GCA_027410445.1. NCBI lineage: Eukaryota > Metazoa > Chordata > Amphibia > Anura > Alytidae > Discoglossus > Discoglossus pictus. Next base: position 385,900,815 of record CM050166.1, on the reverse strand, counting down.
ATCCTGTTTCTGATTTTTTACGTTTTTCGGCAGTCATTTTTTTCCTCGCATAGCTGATTTTGAATTGACGAAAAACAGCAAAAATGTCTCTAGTTCGCTTGCAACCTCACTCCCAGGCTTCCTGACTCTCCCCCTGGGCTGTATGTGAGTGTGTTATTATTTTTGTTAAATTATTTTGTTTGTTTTTTGGATCTTTCAAGTTACACGATTGAACTCATTTTGGCCCGTTAAATTAGCAAACTGCGTTCCCCGCAGTCAGCGGCAAAGTGCTAAGTTTTTAGTCTCACAGAGCAATGAGCGCCTTGGGCTCATTGCAGCCTAAGTCCTGTGTGCCTTAACTGCTCGCCTCGCTTCGCAAGGCGAGCAGTGCAAGGAGTGCTTTTGGCGCTCATTGCAGCCTAAGTCCCACGTGCCTCAACTGATCACCTCGCTTTGGGAGGCTCGCAAAGCATGACGATAACTCACAGTACGATATATATATATTTCAGCTATTAGAGACTGCTCAATGCATATTAGATGTTTCTCTTGCTACACCATTAACTTTATGGTGCTCATCCCTACGACCCCGCACGACTTAGGCAGGGAGCGCCGACCAGCGGAACTACACATGAACACAAAACTCAACTACACAATTCAGAATGCGAGACGCGTAGCAATTTAAAAAAAATTGCATTAAAAAATTACAGCCCGTAACACTTGCAACAAGAAAAACGAGACTTACACACACAAAAATATGACCCTCGGCACTTTGAAAAAAATACAAATACAAGGTCCAAAAAATACGAACTTAACGGACGGACCGCACACCTACAAAAACAACAATAACACCACCAAAATTAACGACGTCTGGGAGTCAGGTTGCACGACAATTGAACCACAATTTGCCGAGTTTCAACGCACAAAAATTGTCTAAGCAAAAAAAAATGTCGGACAAAAAAAAAAAAAACGAGGCTACACGACCTATAAACACGCAAAAACATGCCAGACACATAGGAATTTTACACAAGACCGTACGGGGTATAAAATACACTATTAGGGAGGACGCTAAATGATCCACACCCGCATAACACATACACAATCTCCGCCATTTTACAACACTACCTTGCAACTAATAACATTACTACAAAATGCAGAATTACACAGCTAAACAAACGGTTTGCCCTCGCACACAGCCTTTTTATACTGCACACTTGCCACATTGCTGACACTTGCACCTCAGCTCAGCAAGAGTGCAAATGTATATTGGATGCTGCAGGAACATCAAAAAAGATTGTTAGCTCTTCAGGATATTGCTTGCTGCATATATTATTTACAAATAGGTAAAGTACATTAATTTATGATTTTATTAAGTCATTCATTATCATAAAAAAATACATATAGACAAAAAAAAAGGACCAGACGACAGGATCACAATAAACACCGAAGGCGTTCAGTGCGCGGTTCACAATGAGCGCCAAGGGTGCTCAGAGGACCAAAAGTACACAAGGGGAGAGGCTTGCAATGAGTGCCATAAGGCGATCAGTGCGGACCGAGCAATGAGCACCGAAGGAGCTCTGATACCCAAAAATACACCAAACGAGAGGCTCGCAATGAGCGCCAAAGGTAGTCAGGCAACCAAAACAGTTACTTTGTGTGGCAAGCAGCATTACCTGCTTTACAATTTTATTGCCGTAATTTTTTGACGGGCAATTCTCTAGTATATAATGAATTCTCTCTAGTGATATCACTGTGTCAATAATCTTTTTCTCGATGCAAAATATATAATTTTTCTTTGAAATAGTCATCATTATAGCAAACAGTGTGGTGTAGCAGTGATTAGTTGTGAGCAGTCATGGACAGCAGTTGTACCATACATAACATTTATCAGTTGCTAATTTTTTGGGAGAGTGAAGTGAGATGTGCCCTAGGAAGCCCAGCTAATAGCAAGGGTGCAAGAGTTGATGGAATCCCAGCTGAACTATTTAAAAGCCTACAAGATGTTGCTTGCCTTATGGCAACACATTTGAAAAACAGTCAGTCTACATTCAAAACCCCAAAAAGGCAGTGAGAAAGAGTGCTCATATTATCAAAAAATTGCAATAATTTCACATGCCAGCAAGGTAATACTTAAGATCATACAAGCTCGACAATAATATATGGACCTGGAACTACCAGATGTGCAAGCCAGGTTCAAGATCAGGAAAGGAGTGCGACAAGGTTGTATATTGTCACCTTATTTATTTAACTTATAAGTGGAGTAGATCATGCGTAAGGCCGGACTGGATAAATTCAAAGTTGGGATCAATATTACTGAAAGAAATATCAATAACGTCAGATGCGTGGATGATGCTACTCTGGCTGTAAATGAGGAGGAACTAAAGGACCTATTGGTAAGGGTGAAAGAAGAGAGTGCAAAAGCTGGCCTGCTGCTCAATGTTAAAATAATGAAGATCATGTCAAATGCCAATCTCACTTCCTGGCAATTAGATGGGGAAGAAGTGGAGGCATTGACAGATTTTATCTTTCTGGGCTCCCGGATATCTGGGGATGGTGACTGCAGTCATGAAATTAAAAGACATTTGCTTCTGGGTAAGAAAGCAATGGCAAGTCTGGACAAGCTCTTAAAAAGTTAAGATATTATACTACCAACAAAGGTCTGCAGAATTCAAAACATGTAAGTCCCAGTAGTAACATACAGATGTGACAGATGCACCATAAAGAAGGCTGAACAGAGTATATTTGAATTGTGGTGTTGGAGAAAACTACTTTGTCATGACCCAGGATGAGGAGCCCACAAACACCCAAAAACCTCCTGCTTTCAGCTTACAGGAACACCCATTGGATTGTGATGGATTTGGATATCTCAGAACCCAGCCAGCTTATTCACTTGAGGAACAGCAGTCATCAGGATACAGGAACACAGGAGCAGGTGATGGTCCCTTTAAGATAGGACCCACAAGGGAAAGCAGAATACCCAGCAAGTAGCAAAAGACATTTTGAAATTTAGAAGTATCTGCTTGTGCATAGAAGCTGGAATAACAGTAACCATTTCTGTTCAAGTCCTGATAGGGCAACCAAGATTTGCAAGTTTATATGTGGCTGCCCGCCTCTCAGCATGTGCAGGGCAGGGAGGTGTCAAATGCAAAACAATATCTGAATTATCCAGCAAAACAACAGATCCTTGCTCCATTCTCCCTAACCTTCCATTCTTGAATAGATAAAAAGTAACAACAGACACTCCTTAGACAGCCAGCTTGGAGACACAAGTCTGCTTTTTCTATGAGTTATTTTCTCTTTTTGCCTAGTAACGCATATCTGTTATTTTTGGTTTAGACAGCCAAGTTCACCCTATTGTATTTATCATTTATCTCACATTGCTGGACTCTACAGTCCAATTTATGTATTAGGCAGTAAAACTTTGCTTCCTTCAACACCTTTTTAACATGTTTAACGACTATAAATATGTGAAAGTTGTAATTCCTTTCTGATATAAAAAGTAGCAATAGCATTATACCCTTGATCAATTTAATTTAAATGTAATGGTATTAACACTTGTTGGTTCCTGCTTATTCCAAAGCACTATACAAGGGTACAATAAATAAAACATGATAAATATGACATAAAATACAAAAGAAGTGATACAAAAGAAGCTGAGCACCAAATTAAGAAAGTTGGATACATCCATAGAGCAGGTACAGTTTAGAAATAATTTGGAGAGAAGATCTGAGATGAAGGCCATTGTCATGTTTGTAAAGGCTTTGCATGTTATAATCAGGAATTTGAACTTGGTCTTTGAAGATATGAGTAGCCTCTCTAGATCCTCAGTTTGAATGTGCTCTCCTCTCCACTTCTCCCAAGTCTCTATCACTGGTGAGAGAGTTGATAAAATTACTGGAAGGCACTAAGAGTGGAGCAGCAGATTATGAACAATGGATTAAGAGGTTTAGTCACAAAAATATTTGTTTGGACAAAGAATAATTGGAATAATTGAGGGGAAGGTAGATTATGATTGCTGCAGTAGTCAACAAATGTATATTTTGATTATGTTTTATGTTACTCAGAGACATATCTTGTTCATGTCCCACTCTCTGTTGTGGCAAAACATAGTGGGTTCTTAAATGTGCAATCAAGTAATTGGAAGACAGACAGTTGTTAAGGGGTTGCAAACTAATATGTGACCAAGTTACACACCTTAAAGGCAGAAGAAACACAACTTGGCACGTCATCATGGATCATGTCTGGATATTATTTTCATACTGGTAAAATTGAAAATGTGATCTATCATCATTTTGAAGAAATGTTGCCTCTGTTCTGTGATTTCTCCTAAACAGTAAGGGTGTTTGTGTACTTGTGCACTGATTAGTGGCAGCTGAGAGGGGGTGTAGTTTTGCCTGTGTGAAGCTGTATCAGTGTGTGGCTTTTTGTGGTCTGTTTGTCTCTGTTCTGTGATTTCTCCTGAACAGTAAAGTGAGTTTTGGTACATGTGTAGTGATTAGTGGGCAGGTGAGTAGTTAGATCCAAATATAAACAGGGGTAGGAGCAAACTTGTGAGCTTGGAAACACTTCTAGTATAAGTGCAGTTCTAGTATAAGTGTAAGAGTTTAAATAAAAGGAGGGAGTTCAAAGAAAAGGGGAGCCCATTATAGTCCTTTATACAATTATTTTTTTCCCACTATAATTAGTATATATGACTCAGTCCAGTGACAACCTCCCTCAGTGTACATCCTGCCACATGTATGAACTGGTGGAACAACTGATCCAGAGTCCATACCTCTGTGGCAGGTGTGAGCATGTTGCCTATCTTGAAGCTCAAATTGGAGAACTGGAGAGGAGAATTGCAGTACTTAGTTCTATTGCTCTACTGGAAGGGAGTTGGTGCTCACTGATCACAGTTTAGCTGGGCCTAGAATGGAGGGTGGAGATGGGGTTAGTGAGGATGTCCATGGAGGTAGCTGGGTTACAGTTACAAGGGGAAGCAGGGGGAACAGTAGGAGGAGGCAGGACAGTTCTGAGGTGGCACACACCAACAGATTTGCCAGATTGAGTGAAACTGTTGGGGATGTCCATTCAGGAATGGCAATGCCAGATAGAGCTGTTCCCTCTAACAGCCGTGAGAACAGTTCTACTGGAGGAGAGGGAGGGCAGCATAGGCAGAGCAATAGACAGGTTTTTGTGGTAGGGGAAGGTAGACAGGGTGATTTGTCACCCAGATCCCAGCAATCGAACAGTTTGCTGTCTCCCGGGTGCTCGGGTTCGGCATGTTGTGGATCGGGTAGATAAATTATTGGGAGGGGCCGGAAATGAACCAGTCATCTTGGTACATATTGGAAATAATGAAGATGGAGAGTCCTAAAAAATGATTTTATAGAACTAGGTAATAAGCTGAAGGCAAGGACTTCCAAGTTAGTATTTTCCGAGATACTAACAGTGCCACGTGCTAGTCCAGGGAGAGAGAGCTTCGGGAGGTTAATGCATGGCTAAAAAAGTGGTGCATTAAGGAGGGGGTTTGGTTTTTTAGAGCACTGGGCTGAATTCTCACTTGGGTACAATCTCTATAGCAGAGACGGATTGCACCTTAATGATGAGGGAACTTTTGTGCTAGGGAATAGGATGGTACAACGGTTTTTAAACTAGTAGGTGGGGGGAGGGACGAGATATAAGTAATGGGGTAGAAAGTGTAGAGGGGGTAAGAAATGAATTAACTAGTCAAGGGGGAGGAGATTGGGGGAGGGTTAGCATAGTCAATAGGGAGGTATTGTTAAGTAACTCAAGCACAGTGGCAGGCATGTCAGAACAACAGACTCATAACATAAAGTGTATGCTTGCTAATGCCAGAAGCCTGCCAAAAAAAATGGGAGAGGAAAAATGAGAAATGGGATTTAATAGGCATTACTGAAACGTGGTGGGATGAATCTCATGACTGGACTGTTAATTTGGATGGTTATAACCTATTTAGAAATGGAGCAATGGTAAAAGAGGAGGAGGGATTTGTCTGTATGTTAAGCCTGAATTGATGCCTATAGTCAGAGAAGATATTTATGCTGCAACTAGCAGTAATGTTGAATGTTTGTGGAAAGGGCTAAATAGCAGAGCAGAACATTCCAAAGGAATATTGGTAGGAGTATGCTATAAACCCCCAAATATTAAGCAAGGAACCGCAATTATTTTTTTTATTTTGTGTTGCAAGATGCTTCGGCGCTCATTGCGAGCCTCGAGCTGAGCGCCTTCGGCGCTTATCGCGTGGCTCGCAATGAGCACCTTCGGCGCTCATTGCGAGGTTGTTGATTGTGTGCTATGAGCATTGTTTTTTTTTTTGCAAATGCTAATGAAATAATGAATAAAATAATACATCAATATACTTTACCTATTTTGAAGTCATATATGCAGGAAGCATTAGGCAGAAGAGCTGGCAATCTGTTTTGATGTTGCTGCAGCATACAATGTGTGTTTTGAGTGCTGTGGAGCGGCTGTGTAAGTGTTAGTAATGTGTGCAGTGTATAGTGTAAATAGTGTGCGTGCGCGAGGCAAATCAGTTATGGTACCTGTGTACTTCCGCATTGTGTAAGTTAGTGTTGTAAAATGGCGCCTAATGTGTGTTACGCGTCTGTGGCTGATTTGGCGTCCTTGTTCTTGGATCTCGTCTGTCTTTTTCGGAAAATCCGTAGGTGTTTGGTGGTGTTTTGCGTCTTTAGAGTCCTGTAGCCTCGTTTTCGTTTTTTTGGCTGCCATTTTTTCTCTCGCTTAGGGGATTTTCGGGTGTCTAAACTCTTGTATTTTGAGTGAAATTGAGGTGTAACTTCAGTTTTCGAGGTCCTGGGTGCTCCCCCTTACTGTAGGTAAGCTTTTTATGTATTTGTTGTGTGTATTTATTGTGTTTTTAATGTTTTCATGTGCGCTGGTTTCGGGCGGTAAGGTCGTATTTTTGCAAGGTCTTTTTTTTTTTCTTTTCTAAGTTACGCGTCTCGTATTTTTTTCTCGTTAGTCCGTAAATTTTGCGAGGTCCGCAGTTTCTGGCAAGGAGCGCCTTCTGCTACGCGAGCCTGCAGCGTTAGCAACAACCCGCATGCTCACAACTATATATGTGATTGAATTAATTAAAATTAAACAAAACTGTAAGCGGCCAACAAAAACTATTAATTTTAAAAGGGCAGATTTTAATGGTCCAAGGGCAGCAATACAACACATAGACTGGGACAGAGAACTGGCAGGTAAAAATACTGAACATAAATGGGCAACGTTCAAACCCTTAATAAACATACATAGTTATCATCATATACCATGTGGAAATAAAAGTAGAAGGAGTAAATCCCAACCCATGTGGAGATGAGGAGTAAAAATACAGGCAAAAAAAGAGGGGACAGAGACTGCTTTACGTGAGTTCAAGGAAGTCAACAAGGCTTGCAAAAGGGTTTTTAGACTGGCTAAAATAGAAAATGAAAAGTTAACTGAAAAGGAGAGTAAGACTGACCCTAAAATATTTTTTAAATATATTAATGGGGATAAGGCCTGGAAGGAAGCTATAGGAACATTACAATGTGAAACAGGCTGTCTGACAATTAGTGACCAGGAAAAGACAGATGAGCTAAATAGGTTCTTTTCTTCGGTATACACAAGGGAGGCACCAGTGGTTGGCTACTGCAACACAATGGGGCTACACTACCTTCACCAAATAATTGGTTAACACAGGAAGAAATCCAAAATAGGTTGGAAAAAAATAAATGTTAATGAAGCCCTGATAATACAAGGTTACTAAGGGAACTGGGCTCTGTAATAGCCAAACCATTATATTTAATTTTTCAAGATTCACTCAACACATGGTCTCCACCAGATAACTGGAGAAAAGCAGAGGTGATACCTATATTTACGAAGGGAGCAAGAACAAATCCAGGAAATTATAGACCTGTAAGTCTCACTTCTGTGGTGGGAAAGCTTTTAGAAGGGTTAATAAGGGATAGTATACAAGAATATGTCTATTTAAACAAGATTATAAGTAGGAATCAACACGGATTTATGAGGGATAGGTCATGTCAAACAAACCTAACTAGTTTCTATGAAGAGGTTAGTAGGAACTTGGATCAAGGCAGTGAATGAAGTCTTTTTGGATTTTGCAAAGGCTTTTGATACAGTGCCACATGGGAGACTATTGAGCAAACTAAGGGATACAGGAATAGCAGGAAATATCTGCTTATGGATTGAGAGGAGGCTGAAAGACAGGAAGCAAAGGGTTGTTGTAAATGGAATGTACTCGGATTGGACTAATGTGGTAAGTGGGGTTAAATCAAATAATGATATCCTTTCCATCCAAAGGGATTTGCATACATTAGAGAAATGGGCATCTAAATGGCAGATGAGATTTAATATGAATAAATGTAAAGTTATGCATCTGGGAAGGAAACATAGCCATGCAATTTATATTCTTAATGGAGCAAATCTAGGAGTATCAGATATTGAAAGGGATTTGGGAATGCTTGTGGACAACCACCTAGGTAACAGTGCTCAATGCCAAGCAGCAGCTGAAAAGACAAATAAAATATTAGCATGTATTAAGAAGGTTATCGAAGCAAGGGAAGCAAATATAATTCTGCCACTATACAATTCCCTAGTAGGCCCTCATTTGAAATATGGAGTGCAATTTTGGGCACCACTACATACAAAGGACATTTTAGAGCTGGAAAAAGTAGAGAGAAGGGCAACAACACTAATAAGTGTAATGGAGTCCAATCGCCAGTATCTGGGGTCAGGGAGGATCCCCCCCCCCCCCCCCCCCTTTTGAGGCAATTGGCAAAGTTTTACTGGGGTTGTTTTTCTGTTTGCCTCCCTCTGGATTAAATAACAATTAAAAAGTAATCTGCATATTGCAGTTCAGAAGAGATCTGAAACGGTTGAACTTGATAGACTAAAAGTATTTTTTCAACCTCTATTACTGTGTAACTGTGTAAGTATTTAGAACCTGTGAACCTAATCGATTACATTTTTTATTAAATTTTCTCCTGCTCTCTGCAACAATGCAGTATCTTTCACTTTTGTACTATTCTTAAATGTAATTTTCTATTTGGATTTAAAGGGACTGAAATTGTTCTTGAGTACAACCACCTATGCTATTTTCTGTCAAAAAGTCTTCATTTTGAACTGAGAGCCCATTCAAATAATTGAAAATTGCAACAGTTACAGGTCAATTCAATTGAACAAGCCTGTAACTATTGATTTAGAAACAGCTAATAGTAAATGAGACTGTCATCATGACATCAGTAAAACATGGTGTTTAAACGTCAACCAGTTAACGTTTCGAAGTCTGATATGGGTTCGGACTCGCAAACCGTCAATGTTCAAAATAATAAAAATGAATGATGATACTGTTCTAGTCCATGTGGGTGGCCTGATATGTACTAACTCCTTGATTACCGAGATTGATATAACACGGAAATAAAATGTAAAATAATTCATTTTTATTGCAGATTTGCAAGCTTGAGACTGTTGTGCAATTAATTATAATGTCTTTTATCACTTTCCCTGTCTTTTAAAGTGCAGTATTGATTTTTTTATTTGCTTTTACATTGCTACAAACAGGTGATTGACCCCCTTGCGACCCCCTATCTAGTACTCGTAGGATTTTCTTCCACATTTGCCATTTACGGGTTTGAAGGCAATTGCGGGCTTGAGGAATAGTAGCAATTGAATAGCGATTTGTGATTGTAACATTTACAGGCATGAAAGATGAAAGGCTTAGTTTGTTTGAAGTTACAATTTTAACAACCGCAGGGATTTTGAACTTCTAACCCGCAAACCAATTGCGGGTAGCTAAAAGATGCCAATTGAATAGCAAATTATTTTACAAGCTCCATTATGGGCTTTATTAACTACAATTTGCTCAAATGAATGGAGGAGTTAGTGTTATTTGAAGCAGTGCTGACAAGTGCTTTTACTTAACAAGGCAAGATGATAATATCATCAAGTAGAAGCTTAAATTCGTAGAAACAATAGAAAAAAGGAGAATGAGAATACAAAATAGTATATAACTAAAAATTGCAAAAAAAATTCTGCTTCAAAGTTTAAACTATACTGTAGGGACATGGGATATATGTACTCTGATAGAAGTAGAGTAATCTTGATAGGAAACAGCTGCACCATATTTATGTAATAAAACATTAGTTCGTATCAATGGGAGATTTCATGAATGGATATGATGCAGATGTCCACCAGAATTTTTCGCCTTTTGATTTTGAACAATATGATTTTTATTATTATTCAGAAAAAAACACTAGATGTTAAATGTATCCATCCAGCGATGTGAATATTCACCAGTAATAATTAGTATAAAGAACTCTTACACTTACTGTAAAAAAAAAGAAAAAGTATGTTGACATCTCTTCACTCTCCCATCCATCAGTGACACTGAGCAGGAGTGTAGGAGCTGAATTATTCTGGACGAATATAGCTCATTGTATACAAAGACTGCTCCACAACTTCTCTACACATACATACACAAAATTAAAAATCTGGGGGACTTTCATATCATACTCTGAGGGGTAGAAGGAGTGACAGAGAGCAATATGGCAGCCAACAAAAACTGAGCAAATAAATTAAAGAAATAATAATATAATAAAATATAAATTAATACAACTAAGGTGTTGTACAAGAGACAAGAAGAGTATAACTTACTTTCCAAAGTGGTGGGAGGGGGGAGCTGCGTGTTTGTATATTCTTTTAACTGGCACATACACGTTAGTAGTTGATAAATAATCGCTGGACTGATTTCTTTGAAGTGCTCTTTGGTAATAGGAGAATCACTGTTTTGTAAGAAAATCTTCACCAGCTCATATGCAGAAAAACAAGTCTGTCCCTAAAAATAAAAGATGCATAACATATAAAATTAAATTTTCCAGAAAACAGGCATTTACAAAGTAAAATATGTTCTCAAACATACACCACAATATGACAAATTGTCTTGGATAACATTTGACACTGAAAAGTTATGGGCCATATATACTAAAAGTCGAAGTGATGGAGAATCCTTGGACGTGTTGTTAAACTCATGTCAATCAAGTTACCTTTACCAAAAAGGAGTGCCATATGTTTACTACTGAACTTTGTTTTTGCAGTCTTACTTGGTTCTATTTGTTCAGTAAGATACAAATGAATACTAGCATATTTAATCCATAATAAGCTAACCTTTTATGTTACAACTTCTTATTCAATAGTAAAATCAAAGGATGTCTATCATGAAAAAACAATATTTGATGTTATTGTTTACCTTAATAAGCAAATCTTTAATCCTTGCTATTTGATAACTTGGAGTGATTATCTTAAAAATTACTGTAAACTGTAAATCTCATTTTGTTTACTCACTTTTAATTAAAACATAACTCAAAACTGCCAATCTGTGAAGAAAACTGATTAAATGTCCAGCCAAGCATTCTAAAAATATCTATTTTAAAAAAAAAAAAAAGCAATTTTGATTGCAGATAATCATATAATGTGAATGTGTCCTATTTTTAGACGGCTAAAAAAGAAAAGACAAAATTTTAAACAATTCTGTTATTTTTGTGCATAGTTAACATGTTCTTCCTAACAGGATTAGAGACCTGTGAGAAATAGGAAGGACCCTGGGTTCAGAAAAGTAGGTACCACTTGAAAATAGAACTGAAAGGAAGAGCAAGTCTGGTAGAATCATTCTCCCCCTAAATTCCAGATCAACTAGCAGTCCAGGATGGAAGCATCCATGATACAAACAGAGTAAACAGAGACACAGAGACAGAGAAAATAATCAATCAAATTCGTAGTGACGGGTTCAGATTGAGCCAATGGAAAAATATATTGTAAGCGTTACGTCACTGAAAAATGGCAGGGTAAATTTTGAAGTCCTATGTGATCTAAATCCAGTTTGCGATCGGTCCCAAAGGACAGAAATAAAGCAATATTAATAAAGCCGCAAATATGATATTCTATTACATGCGCATTACAGTATGAGTCGTAACAAATTGATTGCAGGGGTCGATATTACAGATGAAATATTCATGAAATAAAGTATTTTTCGGGGCCGATTTGCTGTATTGAGAATATTGTGGTATTAATTCTAAGACCTAACATCACTTTCCCTAATAATAAAGTACAGTAGTGTGATGTTATGTACAGTACAAGTGCTACTTATTGCACGTAACCCCCGTTGTGGGTGCTCTAGAGCACATGTTGGCGATTTGCGTGTTACGTGCTTGCTCGTGAGTGAACGCGTTGCACTTTGATGAAAGATCAAAATAATTACTTGTGTGAGGTTCATCACGAAAAGTCGGACGCGAAGAAAGTAAAGATGAATCGTAGTATGCAAATCGCGCTAAGAGCACATTACCGAGCTACGTATTGAAATGCAACTCTAATTTAATGAGGCCCTATGTCCCTAAGGTAATATGTTTTTGATTGGATATTCCATTTAAAGGCATTTTTGTTGGACACAGACATTGTGTGTCTACTTAAATGGCCAGATGTACTAAGGTGAGATGATTGGACAACACTTGCAAACACTCTCCATTTCCTACCTTTTTTAATCCTATGAAGATTTACAAAGACTCACATTTCAAAGAGTTATACAAGACCTCTCACTTCATTGGATCCAAGATTTCTTAATAGTGGACAGTTTCCTTATAGTCCAGACACAAACTTCCTGTACATTTCAAGTCTCTTCCCTCCTCAGGAAGTTATCTGCTAAAAGCAATATGCCAGATTCTGCAGCAGCATAAATGCATATAAAAGGTAATAAATTAGAGGCTGTGATATTTGTGTAATTCTTTAAAACAGAAAATGTAAAAAATATGACCACAGTAGTCTTTTAATGATTTACTCATTGGTTTCATATATAGAAAATACGAGCAATCACATATAATAGTTGTCAAACTGCGTTTTGTGGTCACACTTGCGAGCCTCGCAAAGCGAGGAGAGCCATTGAGGCATTGAAGCACGCGGGACTTAGGTTGCAAAGAGCACCAAAGGCGCTCCTGCGGACCTCGTGAGGCGAACAGTTGTGGCACGCGTGCCATAGGCTGCAAGCAGTTGAGGAATGCAGGAAAACCTGGAAAAATACGAATTTAACAGACGAACTGCAATAATCAAAAAAAACGAAAAATAAAATAAACAAAATAAAAACACACTCACACACAGGGGGAGAGCCAGAAAGCCTGGGAGTGAGGTTGCAAGCGAATGTGACCCATATTTGGGGGTTTTCATAAATCCAAAATTGGCTAAGCAAGGAAAAAAATGGCGTCCGAAAAACATAAAAAAATGCTCAAAGCCAGGCACGCGGGACTTGGAAAATGCAGGACGGTAAAGACAGTAACACTTACACGAACAATGACAGGCACACAGGACTTTGAAAATAAAACAAACGGCAGCCGGCACGTGACACGCAAACATACAGCACACACACAGAGGAGAAACACACAGGGAAGGGACATGGTGGAAAGAGACACATGGCGTTCCCAAAGCACAAAACTGCCAGGTTAACGAACCCTGCAATGAGCGGCCCGTACAGCAGGTGGGAGGAAAGGTTGAGCGTCAAAGGCACTCAGCGCGAAACTTGCGATGAGCGCAGAAGTTGCTCAGAGGAGCAAAAGCCTTGCATTGTGTGGCAAACAGCAATGCCTGGCTTACAATTTTAATGCCGTAATTTTTTGATGGGCAATTCGCTAGTACTATATAGTTGAGAACATAAACTCAATACTGGCCAGGGCTATTAACCTAAAATAACTGTGAATAGTAAAATAAAATTACCTGTTTCAAATCAATTTGATATTCCTGAGTTTTCTGGAGTACTTGAGGTCCATTGTTTGGTTCTTCATTCGTTTCTATTGTTTGAAGAGGTAATTGTTCATGGTTTGTTCCAGGAATAATAAGACTTCTCAGTTTTCGTCTGTGTTTGTGCGCGGTTGTGTCACATTCGATCACTGCTTTAACTTTCCTAATAAGTTCATCTATTTCTAAAGATATTATAAAAAACAGACATTGTTTGTAAATTAGATCATTTGTTTTTTTTCTCTAAGTGTTGGAGAGTTTCTAAAGAACATTGACGTGAAACAAAGATAAGAATAGGGGTAAAATCAGAATGACATAAAAAAAAGTCAAAACATGATATTTGAATGAAGAAGCTGCAATGGCATTGACTATAGCCTACAGTTATGAGACTAATTGTATTGTATATATATTTCTACAAATGGTAATTGAAAAAGACATAATGTCTGGTCAGATTTATTCATTTAACACTATTGTATTTTAGCTCATTCTACTATTATTTTATTGTATTCATTATATGCTTTTATTTATTTGTACCTAATGTTAGTGTTTTTACTTGGCTATTGGAGCACGGTGCCTATGTGCTTACCCATATATTTATGTATACAATAAAGAACTGGTTCTATGTGTACCCCTATGAAGTGCTTATGGATATCTTTTTTTTTCTCTATTTTGTTGCTACTTCAATTTGAGTGATTCCAGATTGTGCAGATAAATGGAGAATTGTCCTATATTGGCCAAAACAGAAATATACTGTATAGCTTTAAGCATGGAGACAATGGATAATAGAGCCTTATAATAACAATATTAGATCAGGAGTATCTACACTTAAGATTGGTTGCACATACTGTATTGATATCAAAATGTATTCGAAAGATAGAAGCCAGTATGGCTAAGGGTTGGTGTGTTGGGTAGTGGGTATTGATGGCTGTTTTTCATAGTAAGCTCGCCCATCCATTGAGCTGCAATCTACTATGCTATAACCTCTGTGATCACCGGCTGAACTCTCCTGTCTTACAAGGGGCAGAGCGTTTAACTAAGTCCAAAGTCATGAGTAGGCTTCTGTCAATGCATATGTATAGTGCTCTTAGGAACAGCTTTCATAAGAAAACAGGAAAAAAGATATACTACAATCAAATGTATGAAAGTCTAACAAACAAAAACAAAATGGGGCATTCACAAAAATCAGATGGCTCTACATACTTGTAAGATAATGACACAAAATTCACATTCGGAACAGAGAAATTCAATTATCCAGTTTTTATCTGCGTGTCTGTGTTTTACACAGGTTATGAAGACAAATCCTGCTGACCTTGGATTCTGCTTCTGACTGCAGCCTGTCCTGATCCTTCAGACTAGTAGTTTAGACACCTCTAGCTCCAATCTCAAAATATATATATACTTACTAAACTTATGTATATTGCTGCCTAGTCAAATCTTGATGCTGTTATATTGATCAAAGCACTCCTTTAATGCCACAGTCCAAATTGTTATAATGTATGTAACTATAGTGGTTTTCTTGCTTTCTACTTAGAATATATGCAGTCAAATAATTTCCCACAAACTGTGAGCTACATTAAATTGCAATCCTGCAACTCGATCGCTGTAGGCCATATGTCTGCGGGTGTGCTGCGGGCTCCGGTTTGTCTCAGATTTCTATGCTATTCAATTGCTCAAGCCCGCAAATTACTGTCCCAAAGATGAAACCGTAAACCAGGGGTTTCCAAAATAATGAATAATGAAAATTAATGCCAATGCAGTTCTAGTCCATATGGGTGGACTGATATGTATTAACTCATTTATACCCAAGATCGATTTAGCCCCGAAATGAAAAATAAAAATACATTTAATTTCCTGCCGATTTGTGAGATTGAGACTGTTGTGCAATTAATTAAAATGTCTAACATCTCTTTCCCCTTTATGTACAGTGCAGTATTGATTTTTTATTTGCGTTTACAGTGCTACTAATAGGTATTTAACCCCATTGCAGGTCCTCCCTAGCACTTGTCAGGTTTTCTCCTTCGTTTGCCATTTACAGGTGTGAAAACATTTGCAGACTTGGGGAAATTGAGCAATTGAATAGAGATTTGCCATTTTAGCAATCGTAACTCTTGCGAAAGTGAAAGATCAATGGCTTTGGGAGGCTGTAAGTTACGGGTTTAACCATCAAAATTTTTTCAAGGCCATAACTTGTAACCAGTTCGGAGACGCCAATTGAATAGCAAATTAACTTGCGCCTCACTTACGGGCTACCCGATCACCTTAAACTTCAACTGAATATGGCCCTGTATATTTAGTTGTGAAAGAAGGCAAATACATAATGCATTGAAATAACATCTTCTGTATTTTTATCTCACCTGTAGCAAACAGTTCACTGGTTCTGTTCAGACTTTGAAAAATAAAATCAGTAAAGAAGTCTGCATTTGGTAAGTTTTGTTTTCTCAAACAGGATCCTTGAATGGCTAGTGCAAGAATTTCTTCAGCTAGTTTGGGAAGCATCACTTCATCAACTCCAGTATTGTGTAGTACACCATATTCATTTTTCAGAGAATTTGCATCAATACACTGAAACACAGAAATGGATAGAAATCTATGCTTTCAATCACACTGAAGTTTACTTGGAAGTCTGTCTTAAAAACCCTCAACCCTCCTAAAGGCACAAAAACACCTCAGAGAAGCCTGGATGCTTCCAATCTGACACTATGAAGGAGATGTCGCCTACCGCTACCCCTAGGAGCCAGGGGATCCCTGGGACCCCCCCTCAATACCTGCTACCCCCTATGAGCTTGGGTTTCCCAGATACTCCCCGCAACACCTGCTTCCCCTATGAGCTGGGTATCCCTCAGAACTCCCCCTTAACACCCACTTCCCCTTGAGCCTAGTATCTCCTGGGATTCCCCCATCTAAAGTATAACAAAACATGAACCCATTACCTAAGGACGCCCATGGTAATCTAAAGTATAACCACAGGGTCCCCATTGCATCTAAATACAACCCATTACCATGGGGTTCCCTATAAACCCCAATGGTAATCTAAATTATAATTATAGGGGTTCTACAGTCCAAATGGTATACTATACTATAACCATGTGGGTCCTTATGGACCCCCATGGGCCCTAAATTTACCCATTATAACATGAGTGACCCTATGGAGCCCCATGGCGCCAAATATTAACCCCTATGCCATGTGGTCCCTATGGACTCCCATGGTACCCAAAACTAACATCCTAGCTTGGTGTTCCACATGGAGCCCCCTAGTCCCTAACATTACCTCCTTCAAAACAATACAATACAAAAAAGCATGTAAAATAAAAGAATGCTAAAAAAAATTATAGATTAAAAAGATGACAGGGTCCCCATGGTAACAGGGTTCAAGTAATGTGCCATGGAGGTCCCCATAGTTAGGGTTAAAGGCCCTATTGTGGTTCTCAGGAACCTCCATGGGGTAAATGGACCCAACTACACCACAGCACAGGGCTGTGGGGAAGGGGGCCCAGCCATATGGTATCCTGGTTATTGTAGGGAGATGCTGGGGGGATACCCGGTTAACAGGGATAGCGGCTCATAGATGGATGGGGGTCAAGGCTTTTATTGTTATTTAACCATTTCCCTGTGATTGGAAGGGGTTTATATAGAAAGATAGGGATATTGGAGAATGGTAGGGTTTGCTATAGAGACAAACCCCCTGGATGTATGTCAATAAGTTTTACAGGATTCCTATCACTGCATAAGAAAGGCTTCCTCCCTCCTCACTATCATTTCACTGTATGATACATGCTTCCTCTCTCATCAATATCATATCACTATATAGCACATGCTTAGGAAGTCTAAAAAAATCACTATTTTTTTATTTTCTCTATTTTTGTATTGAACGTACTAATGACATTAAAGCACTAGTACATTTTTTTCTCCTAGGTACCTTTCTACACACGTGCCTCCAATCAAAAAATGTAATATCACCTGGAGCCCTTCAGGTAGTTTGAAATATCGTCTTGTTATTTGCAGGATATCCTCCATCTCATTGTGAGAAAGATAATGATCGTCTTCATCTTGCCGTAAATTAAGTATGCTCTTGAGGTAGAATGTAAAGTCCTTAGTAACAAGAACATTTCTTGAAGTGCAAAAATGATCTTGATTAATGATATAATATAGAAGTACAACAGCAATTTTCTGTATTGTCTCCTCATTAATAGTATCTTCTATTTCTCCTCCAGATATTGCCAATAGGACATCAGATTGAAGACACTGAAAAAAATAATGGTGGAAAAAATTGGCTTAAAACAAACTTTACATATTACATAAAAATGGAAATTAAAAAAAAATTGGATTTTTTTAACCTACAGCCCCATTAAATTCCCCTAAACGTAGCTCGTAATATAGCTCGCAAAACTTATGGCTATGAAATTGGCCTCTTAAACCAGCCCGCCAATGACTTGCGGGGTAGGAGCGAGAAAACCCTACGTGACGTTATAATTTGACTTGGGAGCACGCAAATCCTTTGATCTGTCAAGCCCATAACCGCTATGTTCAAATTGCACTATTAAATTGCATCAAAATCAATGACGTTCAACCCCGTAACTCGCAAATGGAGCCAAGAAGCCATGCACATATACACACACTACTGTACTGTTATTTAAAGGGAAAGTGATATTAGGTCTTAGAATTAATAGCACAACATTCTCAAGCTCGCAAATCGTCCCAAAAACATACTTTATTTCATGTTTATTTCCCGTGTTATATTGATCCCGGCAATCAGTGTGTTAATTCATATAATAGAACTCGCATGTAATAGAATAGCATATTTACGGCTTTATCAATGAATCCCACCTCCATTTTTCAGTGACGTAATTCTGACGATCTCTGTTTCCATTGACTCCATCTAAACTCGTAACTACGAATTAGACTAATTGATCCTGTTCACGGCCGCACATCCAACGAGCAAAAAATGGTTTACGGGTTTGCCTTTCAAGCCTGTAACTCGCAGCATGTTCTAATTTAATAGCACCGTAAATCCGCAAAGTGCCAAGCTTGCAGTTGTTGCGGTTCTCACGTTGCATATACGAATTTATAAATCTGAAAGGGCCCACTTACTTATAAATGCCATTCTTGCGGTTTTCACTTTTAATTAAAGCCTCATAAAAAGGGCCAGTAGGGTTTTACTTTTGGTCAGTAAAAGGATGTAAACTGCAACAACTGATAGATGTCTAAATTTAAAATAAAATAAAAAATATGTTTTAATGAAGTTAGAGCATCAGAGCACTAAGTATTCTAGATTATGGTGGGTAATATTTTGGAGTGTGGAGTGGAACTGGGATAAAGGATAAAAATTGGTATGACCCCTTTGGGATTCCTACTATAGAACAAGTGTATAGATACCCATCTCAGTGAAAATATTAAAATTGTAACTAGATTTACCAAATTTTCTTTATATATATATATATATATATATATATATATATATATATATATATATATATATACTGTATATATAGTGGAAATATCTCAATGATCTTGATTTTAGTCTCCAATTCCTTATCTACTGCTGGCTCTTGACTATTTCCATAGCCCATTGACAATTAACTTTTTTTTATTCATTTTTTATTTTACTTTTTGGTTTAATGCTCTCCTAATTAGAATTCAAGTCATTGTCGTTATGCAAAGCTTGAGTTACTAATCTATCACTTAACAGAGTTAAAAAAAAAGCAGAAAGGGAAACTTTTGAAACTGGAATATGAGGAAATGATCCACATAATTTATACATTGTAGGGATATTCTTGCAAACATAAAAGTGATTTCCATTCAACAAGTTAAAAATGATAATTACTCTATGATTATTATAATTTAGGGGGACCACTGTAAGATAACTCCTCATTAAAGCAAAAAAAAGTGCACTACTAAATTGACATTAATCTTTATCATTCACCTTGTCTGCATGTATTCAGATACCAAATAATTTATTCTATCGGTAAATGTTTACCTCCAAAACCAAAACATGATTTGTTCAGTAATCCTTAACATTCTTTCTATTAATCTGAACTTCCTTAACAGATATAATTAAAGGCTAAACTTTCAATAATACGTTCAACAAGAAGAATGCTGCTTGACATTTACTGTAGTAGTACTGCTTGGGAACTTTGGAGACATGCCAACCAATGCTGACGGACCATAACATTCGTTGGTTGAGAGGTGATTGGAAGGGGGTTGTATGGCCCATCAGCATAGTGAGACTAAAGCGAAACTTTGATTTTGGGGGATGAAAAAGAGTTAGTGAAGGAGATCTAATACCCAAATATTTATTGTGATAGTTGGCTTGTAATGGATTTTGGATTTCTATTTGTAGAAGAGTTGGAAGGCCCAGCATGAAAAGGGAACTGAGTACATTTGTGTAGAAGGGTGCAAATTCTGGTGGTGAATAGGAATGTGAGGTCCATTGATGATTGGTGACCTATAAATAATTTTGGAGTAGGATGTCCTATCTATCAAAAGAAAAGCATACCCACAATGACTAATCATGCAATTGAATATGTTTAATCAAAGTATTAATAATTCCCAAAGAATCAAGCATTAGAAATCATTAATGATGTAATTAATTTAAATGTTCTTCACTTACACATTCATTGTTATGTCTGCTGGCTGGTATATCTTTTTCTTTTGAGGATAATACTTTAAAAGTTCTAACAAATCATGAATTTACAAAGCATGAATGTGAAAAAAAAAACATTTTTCAAAGTAACTATGTAAATAAGTAGTTCTCTATTAACTGTTACATCCACATGGAGGACCAATTGTGTGTACAACAACAAATAAACTATTTCAACCTCAAACACTGAACAATAGAGTACAACAGCAAATAAACAGACATAAAACCTAATTACTTACATAATAATACTTAGTATATTCATATACATCCAGCTCGATTATTGCATGTAACATTAAATATTTTAGGTGACAAACATGTTATTGGGTCTGTTAATTACTGCACAATAACAAACCGTTATTTATCATTTTAAAATGTTACTTAAAATTATATGTGAATAAATAGGCATCCATAAGTACATGCACACATATGTATGTCTGCATTTTTCTTTTAAATATTTCTGTAAAATGCTTCAAAAATAAACATTTTAAAGTAAAATGTAGTTTTCTGTTGCACGTTTATTCAATGCTACTTGATGGAATAGCATAGTAAAGGCACTCTCTTCACATCTAAAGAGCCAGAATGTGAAGTATATGTGATATAATTAATGATGGGTCTTTTAAGGTGAACACACATAGGGGGGCATAAGGAACAGATTAAAACTCCTCAACAGATGTTGATTTTCAATATCAATTAACCTCATCTAATATTCCTATCATGATTTCTAAATTTTAGAATATGATTTGGTAGAATGGAATAAATATGCAAAACAATCTTTCTGTAGTCATTGTTTGACTGCATAAATGAGAGTATTTCTGTTTGTTACCAACTGGGCAATACAAATAAACATTTCCTTTTAATAATATGCAAAAATTGCATTTACTAAATATAAATAGTAAAATATAACGTTTTAATTGTGTCAGAGGAGTGTTACAGACTAACAGAAATACAGAGACACACAAATAAATTATCATAATATATATATACACATATTAACTGACCCGATTACATGTTTCTTGAAGGCCATTTATGGTTTTTGGGCATTCCACTCTGTCCAATAACTCTGTTATGATTTGTCTTGAGTTGTTCTTGTGCAAGTAAGTTTCATTGCCAGTCATAAGAGCATGTAGGCTTTCTAGCAGTCCTCCTTGGCTGTGCGTCTTGTTGGTGTCCTCATGGCGGGATTCTGCTACAGCTCTCATAAAGGATATATTAAAAGTGAAAAGAAATACAGCTTTCCAAAAGAAATGCTTCTTCAACATGTTGACTTCTGTTTGTGGCACAAAATAAAACATCTCAGGATTATTGTAAAGTACAGTTCTCAGGAGTACAGCAAGAGGAATTAAAAGGTTAAAACAAACAAAAAAGCGTTCTAAGAAGAATGACTGGCAATGTGTTTTGAAGGAATTTATTAATTGGTTCACTAAGCTGATTTGCAGTGACAAGCTGCTCCTAAACAACAGGGGTCTGTGAGGAGTTTGCTGCTTAAAACAGCAAGACCCACAATCATCAACGAATTAAAACATTTTTTTTTTAGTCAGATACAACATTCAATATCTTAGAGATGGAAGAATCTGACACACTGAAATTTTAAGCAGTTATATACAACACAATTATTTTCTTTAGTTTAATAAAACATTTAAATTAAAAATGAATATTTTCCTTAAAAAAGAATAATATTACATTTACAGTTTAGTAGCAAATGATAAATACAAATGTTTCTGTATAGCAAATCTATACAAATAAACACATTATACAAATAAATTATAAGTGCACAATAAAATATAAAGTTGATCTATATTAATTTATTATAAATTTGTCATTGGTTTGAATGAGAGGAAATGTGACAACAGAGAAAATAGCAAAACTGCACATACCTTTTCGTAGATGTAGTTCTTTTCTATAATTTAAATTGAAGTTTTCTTGAGAAACTTTTTTGAGGCTGTATAGGCTGAAAAGGATTAGCTAATCTTGCTCATGCAAGTCTATCGTTACCATGGAGAAAGCTTTCTTTAAAGTAACAATAGTGGGAGATATAAACTATTTGTCAGTTTTCAGCAAAATCTTTCGACAGCATGTTTTTATTTTTTTTATTTCCGTATAAATGCTTACATTTAGCATAAATCAAGATTTAGTAAGAAATATGTGACTTTAGATGTTTTCTGCGCAACCATAATCACTCTCTGAGAGGAGTTAGAAGGTCTTTTGTCTACAGAAACGGTGACTATCTGTGGGTAGGTCTTCTAACTCATGCATATTTAATATGCTATGCTTCAGAGCTGTGTTATACAACAGGCATATGCTATAATGAGCCATGTTTAACGGGGTATTGTAAATACATTGTGGACTCATTTGCATGTCTCAGCCCAGTTTTCCCAGAGTGCATTGTAATTAATATTTTTTTGGGGAATTTTGAGCAGAAAAAAGGTTAACATATTTTAGACATTCAAATGTGAACACAAACATATTATTTATTTACTGTCCGCAGATTGAAAAGAAAATAACAGTAATTGATGATTAAAATTATTTACAATATTAAAAATAAAGAAGTTTAGTTGAAGTATATGAAGCATACATCATTGTATATATTTCATACCATATAGAGCTTTATTAGACAGTAATACATATACTGTAATTCCTATACAAAACTATACATGTACATAATCATTACTATTAACTACTAGCAAAAAACTCTGAAAAGAGAGGCCTCTTGGTATTCTCAAATTTGTATTATAACTTATATCTAAGTTAAAGTAAGGCTTTGAAATAGTTTGTGCATGTGAGTGCTTTACTCTAAAATGTAGGGATTTTTCTGAAGTTGTTATACAGTGCCTTGCAAAAGTATTCACCCCCTTGGCATTTTTCGTGTTTTGTTGCCTCACAACCTAGAAATAACATGGATTGTTTGTGGATTTGCATCATTTAATTTACAGAACATGCCCACAACTTTGAAGATGTTTTTTTTTTTTTTTTATTATGAAGCAAACAGCAAATAGGACAAAATAACAGAAAAAGTCAATGTGCATAACTATTCGCCCCCTAAAGTCAATACATTGTAGAGCCACCTTTTGCAATCACAGCTCCAAGTCGCTTTGGATAAGTCTCTTTGAGCTTGCCACATCTTACCACTGGGATTTTTGCCCATTCCTCCTTGCAAAGCTGCTCCAGCTCCTTCAAGTTGGATGGTTTGCGCTTGTGAACAGCAATCTTTAAGTCTGACCACAGATTTTCTATTGGATTGAGGTCTGGGCTTTGACTAGGCCATTCCAACACATTTACATGTTTCCCCTTAAACCACTCAAGTGTTGCTTTAGAAGTGCGTTTGAGGTCATTGTCCTGATGTAAGGTGAACCTCCGTCCTAGCCTCAAATCATGCACAGAGTGGTACAGGTTTTGCTCTAGAATATCCCTGTCTCACCATCCACTTTTCCCTCAACTCCAGTTTCCCAGTCCTGGCTGCTGAAAATACATTTTGTGAGTCTCCCACATGCCTTTTAGCAAACTCAAAATGTGCCATTTTGTTTCTTGCTGAAAGTAATGGCTTTCTTCTGGCCACTTTGCCATAAAGCCCAACTCTATGGAGCGTACAGATTATTGTCGTCCTATGTACAGATACTCCAGTCTCTGCTGTGGAACTCTGAAGCTTAGTTCTCTGTGCTGCCTCTCTGATTAATGCTCTCCTTGCCCGGTCCGTGAGTTTGGGTGGGTGGCCGTCTCTTGGCATGTTTGCTGTTGTGCCATGTTATTTGCGTTTGGTTATGATAGAATTGATGGTGCTCCTGGGGATCATCAAAAATTTGGATATTTTTTTATAACCTTACCCTGACTTGTACTTGTACTTCTTAACAACATTGTCCCTTACTTGTTTGTAGAGTTCCTTGGTCTTCATGGCAGTGTTTGATTAGTGGTGCCTCTTGTTTAGGTGTTGCAGCCTCTGGGGCCTTTCAAAAAAGGTGTGTATATGTAATAACAGATAATGTGACACTTAGATTGCACACAGGTAGACATCATTTCACTAATTATGTGACTTCTGTAGGTAATCGGTTGTACCAGAGCTTTTTATGGGCTTCATAACAAAGGGGGTGAATACATACAGTGGGGGGTGGGGTGGATTATTTGATCCCCTACTGATTTTGAACTTTTGTCCACTGACAAAGAAATGATCAGTCTATAATTTTAATGGTAGGTATATTTTAACAGTGAGAGACAGAATAATAAAAAAGAAGAAGAAAAACAAATGTAAAAAAAAAGTATAAATTGATTTGCAGGTCAGTGAGGGAAATAAGTATTTAATCGCCTATCAATGAGCAAGATTTCTGGCTTTCTTAAACAGAGTGCACCTAATCTCAGCTGTCCACAAAAGCAATCAATCAGATTCCGAACTATCCACCATGGCTAAGACCAAAGAGTTGTCCAAGGATGTCAGGGACAGGATTGTAGACCTACACAAGGCTGGAATGGGCTACAAGACCATCGCCAAGCAGCTTGGTGAGAAGGTGACAACAGTTGGTGCGATTATTCGCAAATGGAAAAAAAAACAAAATAAATGCCAGTCTCCCTCTGTCTGATGCTCCATGCAAGATCTCACCTCGTGGAGTATCAATGATCATGAAAACAGTGAGGAATCAGCCCAGAACTACACAGGAGGATCTTGTTAATGATCTCAAGGCAGCTGGGACCATAGTCACCAAGAAAACAATTGATAACACACTACGACATGAAGGACTGAAATCCTGCAATTCCTGCATGGTCCCCATCTCAAGAAACCACATGTACAGGCCCGTCTGAAGTTTGCCTATGAACATTTGAATAATTCAGAGGAGAATTTGGTGTAAGTGTTGTGGTCAGATGAGACCAAAATCCCGCTCTTTGGCATCAACTCAACTCGCCATGTTTGGAGGAGGAGGAATGCTGCCTATAACCCCAAGAACACCATCCCCACCATCAAACATGGAGGTGGAAACATTATGCTTTGGCTGTGTTTTTCTGCTAAGGGAACAAGACAACTGCACCACATGAAAGGGACGATGGACAGGGCCATGTACCGTCAAATCTTGGGCGAGAACCTCCTTCCCTCAGCCAGGGCATCGAAAATGGGTTCTGGATGGGTATTCCAGCATGACAATGACCCAAAACACACAGCCAAGGCAACAAAGGAGTGGCTCAAGAAGAAGCACATTAAGATCCTGGAGTGGCCTAGCCAGTCTCCAGACCTTAATCCCATAGAAAATCTGTGGAGGGAGCTGAAGGTTCAAGTTGTGAAACATCAGCCTCGAAACCTTAATGACTTCATTCAATTGCAATTTGGCCAATTCAATAGTTCTCTAAATAAGCACATAACATATTTTTTAAATAAGTTTTTAGTTAGTGAAAACCTTGTTTTTGGATAGATGTTTACTAACTAAAAACTTCTTTAAAAAAATATGTTATGTGCTAATTTAGACCCCTATTCAATTGGCCAAATTGCAACTGAATGAGGGCCCTGGAGAGAATCTGCAAAGAGGAGTGGGACAAAATCCCTCCTGAGATGTGTGCAAACCTGGTGGCAAACTACAAGAACCGTCTGACCTCTGTGATTACCAACAAGGGTTTTGCCACCAAGTACTAAGACGTCTGTTGTTTTTGGTATTCTGTCTCTCACTGTTAAAATACACCTACCATTAATATTATAGACTGATCATTTCTTTGTCAGTGGACAAACATTCAAAATCAGCAGGGGATCAAATACATTTTCCCCCCACTGTACGCACATGCCAATTTTCTGTTTTCTATTTCTAAAAAATAGTTGTATGTATATATTTTTCTCATTTCACTTCACCAACTTAGACTATTGTGTTCTGATCCATCACATAAAATTCAGATTACCAAAACATTGAACTTAAGGCTGTAATGTAACAAAATAGGTAAAAAGTAAAGGGGGGTGAATACTTTTGCAAGGCACTGTATATAGGGCCTCATTCTGATCAGGGCCGTAAAATGCCCGCAATTCTGCAATTCCTTGCGACCAAAGCTGGTATTCAATTGGGCGGCGCCGCAAGGAGGTCTCTCTCTCTGATTTTAGGTTTTTGTGGCATGTTAAACAAAAGCTCTTACATTTCACAAAAGTTATAGTCTGTTATTTATCAATGATTTAAAAAGGGTAATAAAGCATCCAAAGCAACTATTACTAAAATTATTATTATTATCATTACTAGCGACTTGCCCTTCAAAAACGACGGCAATAAAATTTGAAGCCTGGCAATGCTGTTTGCCACACAATGTGAGGTCTTCAGCGCTCATTGCAAGCCTCTGCCCACTCTCCCTTCCATGTGTCTGCCCCGTAACTTTTAACATTGCGTGACGACAACTCGCAATTACGACAACTATTATATGTGATATTATCCTTTATTCATAAAGCTTCAGCATTTTCAGAAGAGCTATTTACAAATTGAAATAAAGTACAATGGGTACAATTTGCAAATCACCAATATAGAGAAGAAATGACAAATACATTTTTTTTAGATAATTAGAAATACAAGTACAGATACAATACAATAGAAATATAATGGATCGGCAGACAGCTTGGTGCAATGCAGTTGGTACAACAGGGTTGAGGTTCCTACTACAAAGAGCTTACAAACTAGAAGGTGGAGTGTGATACAAGGGGGTGACATAGGCAAGATGGCAGTAATCATGGCAGTAGACTGATGCAAGTAGAGGAGACCTCAAGGAAGCAGAATGTATGGTAAGTAAATTCAAATTCTCAATTTATTTTAAGAGAAAAGGATACATTTTGGAGATGTTTAACTTGTGCTGTTCACAGGTTTTGATAAGGGATTGGATGTGAACAGTGAAGATGAGTGCTGAATCCAGAGTAATTTCAAGGCATGGACTGTGTGATGGAGCAATTGCCGTACTAGGATGATAGGGTGATGTCTGATAGGAGCACCCCTTTTGATATGTTTATTTTTTAGTTGAGGGAACCCATCCAAGAGTAGATGTTGGGTATAGAAGGGGTGACATGAGATAGTAGGCATGGAGGTAAGTTCAGTAGAGATGATACTGAAACACACATGAGCTTATTACTAAGGAGGAAATGCAGATTGAGAAAAGAGAGAGATTACATAGATAAGACTGGAACCAGGAGAGAGTAGTGTAACAAAGGGCAAGGGAGTTGAGATGCTGGCAAAGTACTTAGTGGTCAGCTGTGTCAGATGCAAAACAAAGCTCCAGCAGGATAAGTTGGGATTCGTGTCCATTTGTCTCAAGAAGTTGTTTTCTTCATTAGGGTGTACAGTTTTATGCAGTGTCCGTTTGAACAGGGAAGTATGTCTTCCAGTTAGAAGGAAACAATGTAAAGGTATTTGTAAGTGAGCTGTATTATCAATGCATCCTGTAGAGGGGAATTAGTAGTGTATGGTTACATTTATGTGCAGGCACTATGTTTTTTTAGCTTTGCATTAAAAAAGAACTGTTGGGAGTGATGTTTACACCCACAGGATTGAGCTAGACTCCTGAGAGGGTTCATTTTTGTAAAAAATGTACCCTGTCTCTGTGAGCATGCTCAGCTTTGCAGCCAGCTAGATGAGGCTGCTACACTGGGTACTTAAAGGACCCTAAATCGACATTCAAGCAAAAATGCTTGAGCAGTTATATGGTTGTTCTTTAGACATACACCCTCTCCTTGATAAATTCTGACAAATTATATTTGTACTGAAACCAAACATTTCAGCTTCTTCTTCCCATTCTAATTTATCTTTTAGGCAAATGAGCATTTATGCTTGATTTATGGTCCTGCAATGACCTGCACATTTTTTTCTGTGCATGTGTCTATGTGTGAGTGAGTCTATGCAATTCACTGGGGCTGAGAGAGATCTCAGTGGCAATTCACTGGTGGTTGGGGGAGGTAATGGGGTAATTCACTGTGGCTGGGGGAGGTGATGGGGTAACTCACTGGGGCTGGGGGTTTACAGGGGCAAGTCACCGGGGCTGTGGGGAGCTTCACCTGGGATGTAGATAAAACAATCAGTGAATGAAGGGACACAGACCTTGTTCTGGGTATTACAGAAATCCTAAGGAAAGAAGCATCTCAGTTCACAGACCAAAAAGACAAAATGTATTATGTATGCTAATTTTCACTGGGATATTCAGGGGGTGTCAACATTGATAGGAAACTGTTTGCAAATGCAAAAAATTCAGCAAACTTTAGGATAACTGTTTACATGTCTGTTTTGGTATTTTTTCATGCAAATAATTGTTTTCATGCACTACTAATTCTGCTCTATTAGATGCATTCATAATCCAGCTCACTTGCATTTACCTTTAAGAGGTGGGTTAGCACTGTTGATGGGATAGTAGAGACAGAGGGAATGACTTGTAAGGGAATAGGGTCAGGTTGCAAGACGAGAGACTCAGAGGAGTGAGGCATGCTCATCCTCTGTGACTGGGATGCAGAGGCTGAGGGAGGCTTTGGGACCGAAAACTGACAGAATTAAAGAGTATGCAGTGTTGTGTAAGGATACACCTTGTTTAATTATATCTGTCGCATTCCTGAAATATTCAGTAATGTCTTAGGCTGGATAATTGTTTGTAAAGGTGAAGCACAGCATTGTACTTTTGATGCATGACTTTGTAACAAAGTCTGTATAGGTGATTGAGATGGGGTGTGGCTAGTGTATTGATGAGGCTACAGAATAGGAGGCATGGTCAGAGAGAAAAGTGGGAATTGGAGAACCGAGAGACAGTGTAGAGAAGACAATGTCAATGTCAATTAGTCCACTGTGATAGTGAGAGTAGCTTAGGCAAGTTAAGCTGCAGCATTATTACGATTTTTTTTTTAAAACCACCCAGGATTAAATATATCATGTTGGGAATGAGAAAGACAGAAAAGTGCTCCAAAACCTGGGGAAATAGAGCTCCATACCAACCTGAAACGTAGTGAAAAATGGCTCCCTCGTAACTGCGGGAGCATTTTTTTGCATACAAGGGAGCCATTCCAATGCTGCTCTCCTAAAACTGCCCCTCAATGTAGGCTAATCGCATCAAGTCCTGCTTGTTGCTCTCTTGCCACAGCCTGCTAGCAGGAGACTCTGACTCTGAGGCTCAGTAGTCTGCATAGCAATGCTGTAGAATGGTACCCAAATATTAGTGAATTCTGATTGGCTAGACAAGTACCCATTCATAATTAAGCAAAGTAATGTCCACTTCTCGATTCTGATTGGCTAAATTATGACATTTTTCAGAAATCAGAAGCTGCAAAAAGTCTAAGGCAGGTAATCGTGCCAAAAGTAATCAGTCGGCAGAGGAGGGTTTATAATGTTTTTTTTCCATCAAGATAGAAGAGGAGACGAAGCTACTATCAACATGGATCTCCCACTAATCCAGGGCAGAAGACTGAGGACAGGGGCATCCTTGATCATCACTGGAGGGCATTACAAGGTAGGTTAGTAGCTATTTGGAACCATTAGGATTTATAGCAAAGACAAATAGTAAGGATAAAATATTTAACACATGACAATACAATAAGAGAAAAGTGCTCTATTTGTCTTGTTTTCCCAACAATACCAACTAGGTAACTGAAACTGTAGAAGTCTAGCAATCTATCCAGTAAGGAATGCTCATAGACATGAATAAAAAATGTCACTGAACATTTTTTTTTACCTGGGACCGTAGTGAGTCTAAAATAGAACATCTCCCTACAAAAATACATGGCAGTATATATCTGATAAAATGATTGATCTTTTACAATTTTTATATTTAAATATTACTTGCTGTTCATGAGAGTTTCTTTTCAATTATTAGTCACCACCTGATGAACCTCATTTGAAGAAACAAATTTGGCAAAATTATTCTTCAGCACTGTTTAGGAGATGCAAGATTAGATATTTCTGAGTTTTATACGTAATCCCTTGCTAGTTAATTCTATCACTTTGCTGAGTGGTTGCACTGTGGATATAAATAAAATATTCTAAATATTCTCTAGAGAAAATATTGGAAAATATATCTCAATTTGTTTTGGTTAAAAAATCATATTTGCCCCTCTAATGTATTAAAACAATGTTGAAAGACTCTTTAAGCACCACATGCTTGAAAAAGTAAACCCATTCTTTGGGAATGAAATCTCTTTTGGAAATATTAAAATAGCAAACTTTACACTCTGAGGTAGTCACAATCCAGACATTGGGTTTATGACAAAGGATGTCTAAGGTGTTATTCTAGGTCAGAAAAGCAATTATACCTATTAGTTAGGTTGGAAATTAGACAGGGTATACAATAGTGGCTGAGGTATGAATATGCATACAGTAATTTTATTCTCTTATACACACTAATTGTAGCCTTGAAAGAGAATATTGTGCCTAATAGGTAAAGGATTTTGTAACATAATGAAAGTAGAACCTTGAAAACAAAAAGAAACAGAGGCGCCCACCCTAGTGCAGGTAAATTTATGACATCCAGAAATCAGGGTATATGGAAATAAAATAAAGCTCCAAATAGTGTACGAAATGCCAACTTACATGTCTTTAACCCACCACACGAGGTATATTAAGCATATAAGACAAGTGCTTGATTTACACCCTTCTCCTCAATGGGTTTCCAGCTGGTATGCCTCCAGAGGGTGATTTTGTGTGGTAAAATCCAATCCTCAGATACTCAGCAAATATCATGGAATCCAAGCAAATATATATTCAAGAACTTATTTTTATTAAAGGTTTGTTTCTTTTTGTTTTCAAGATTTTGCTATTTCGGGACGCAGTGTGTACATCTAAGAGGCAGCTGAACCCTAGCGGCGGAGAAGATACTGGAGTGCATAGCACTGTTTATATATCATTTATGCGACTGGGATACCCTTTAGACTTCTATTGTCGTTTGAGGTACTATTTCATTTTTTGACAATGAAAGTAGAGCTAGGGTCATGATAAGATAAGGCTAGAGTTAGGGTATTTATAGGGATCTAATATTAATATGAGAAGGGGTGGAATAAAGGCATCAGGCTATGGCACAGTTAAAGTAGTGATTGGAATCCACTAAGAAAGTAATAGGTTAAGAGTATGAGTAGAGTTATTACTGTTTATGGGTAAGAGTGAAAGTAAGTATATACGGTAGTTATAGCATGTTTAGGGGTGTGGAAATACTGTAGTAGTAAGATTACTGTAAGAATAGTGTTACATTTATAGAAAGGATAACTTAGTGATAGGAGTAAATGTGACATATAATATAGCTGATAAAGGGGTAGCTTATAGGTTGGAACATTATTATGGTTATGTTTATGGTGGCGGTGTTACTGTTAGGTATATAGTATGGTTAATGTAATGGTAGCTAAGGAACATTAGCCAGGAAGTAAGCACCTTTAGTATGGGTGCATGAGGCAATAAAGAACAGAATACACAGAGGTTCAAAAGAAACATTTTATTTCATACATCATCTGATTTTTTTTCACAATTGTTAGATAGCAAACAGTCATCTGTAATTCATGAATATGGATACAGCAATATAACATACTTAAAAATTAAACTGGTGTAATCTGAAGTAGTAGGTTATATGGTGTAAAATCTTTGCATACATAATAAGCTTTAAGTGGCTGTTATGAGGTCTAATGAAAAAAATACACTAGGAAGAAAAGTTTTTTTTTTTTTTTAAATGTTGTGATTGTAAATGTTAAAAAGAATATTGCCTAGTGTCGCTCCTTTGCTGATGCAGGTTTAGTGCGACATAATATAGTTTGACTGTTTGCTATCACAAATATTTAATGAATAACACACAGAATCACTGACTTATTTCTACTATGTAACAACTGTAAATTATGGCACTGATTTCAAAACTGTCATAAACCTTAACTATTTTACATGTAACATTTACTATTTAATGGCACTATGATACAGCATGTTCATTTTGCTCAATATTTTCCACAAGAACATTTGTGTCATTCGATGAAGGGGCACGACCACCATTAAAATACAATGAGTTATCAAAGCTATTGTCTGGATCTGGTTTGACCTGTCGTCTTCTGTACACATAGTAAAGTGCCAGAGTGGCACCTGACACCACCAGTATGACAATAATAACTACTCCAGCAGCAGTGCCATGTGAAGCTGCTATACGTGGTTTTTCTGAAAAAGAAAATGAAATAAAAATATTTAGATGTGTACTGTAGAATGGAATTAGATTAAATGGTAATGAAATAAGGCTTGAGATTTTTACCAAAATTTGGAAACATAATGTTTATGGATATTAAGTAATTCATTTTCTAGGTCATATGCTATCACTGGTGTACTACTGCCCATGGCAATAAGGTTCCTAGTGCAGCAAATGATCAGGGTGCAGCAGCTTGAGTACTATGGAAATGTAAGCATAACTGTTTAAATAACATTTAAAGTCAATAGGTGGACTTTTTACCCAGCAGTAAAATCTTAACATAATTCTAAGTAATATAGCATTGCCTCCAACGTGTGCATCATTACCAAATATGTAATTATGTAAGACATTTTATAATATATATATATATATATATATATATATATATATATATATATATATATATATTCAGAAATAATGAAATGACAGTTAGATATATCTGGTATTTTACCAAAAGGTTCAAGACATGGATAACAACTCCCATTAGAGTAAAGACTTGTAGGACTACAACAAACATTCTTATTGGCATGGCCTAAGACTGGTAAAGAGATGCAATAGCTGGGTACGTGGCAATCAATTGTTTCAGTTGAAATGTCTCATATGCATGCTGCATTCATTAAAAGTTCCACATATTAAATATAATTATTTTTCTGGACACACAGTCTAATTAAATAAAATCCTTAGTGAGTGTGAAAGATATTAACTTAAAGGGCCATCATTGCCATTTTTTTCTATTGATATTTTAATAACTAAACTTGATAATGTAAAAATATTTTTGGAAAGCAAAGAAAATAAACACAGCCTTTAGCTTTAATTTTTAGATGTAATTCCTGCAGAAATCCATATAACTATAAATTAAGAATATGTACACAGCAAGGTTAATTACTTTATGATTGTAACAGTATTAAACATCAAATAGATGCAAGAACTAGTAGGATTAATGTGCACGCATTTGCTTCATGTCATGATTGTAATAGTACCACACCTATTTACTATACTTGAATATTTTATTAATCTATTTGGCATATCAAATACAAGGTTTTAGAATGAAAGGAAATAAAACAAGATTATAATTTGTGTGGATTTTCTTATTATATGATTGCCAATTTATCATTTCTTTCCAGAGTGATTTTTATTCTAAATACAAATTGCCATTATGGGCATAGGAGCCCCCAAAAATCTGGGGGGGGGGGGGGGGGGGGGATAATTCATCTCTACTCCCAGGACAGGAAGCAGTGGCAGAACTACCGCCAGTCTATATGCCAACTTATATATATATATATATATATATATATATATATATATATATATATATATATTATAAAATGATATACAAGGGTCAAAGCTTTCATGGGAAAGACCTACTGCTCCATAGCACTGGGCCCTCTAATTTTCCTATTTTTTGTGTCACTTATTCATTTAATCTGGGGGGCATTTGCCCCCCTATCTCCTCCACTTCCTATGCCCCTGATTGCCATTGTGCAATCTTATTATCATAAATGTGTGAGATCTTGAAGAGGACCAGTAATGTTATTTTAAGTGGAAACAAATGCAGTGGCATATTTTTGCCTGTGCCTAAAAGGGCTAGAGACACATTTTAAAGGGACTGGAAGTTCCCTTACACTGCCTGTGCAAAAATGTCTATATGCAATGTCCCTTCCTGCTTTTAGTGTGACTAACATTTTCTGATGTACTTTACATAAACTTATGATCTGATGTATATCTTGTATGAAGAATAGAATTGGGACATAAAAAGGGGAATGGAGAAGGAGTAACTGGGAATATGGATATGGCATGAAATAATTGGTCCTAGGGCAGATAAATCTCTTTCTGTACAAAAGACAAATATTTATCATTACAAGTGTTCCATTATTTCATTATATGAAAACTGCCCTACTGTACCTGTAGCCTTGGTAACTGTTTGAGTTGGATCGATAACTGTAAATAAAAAGATATAAATTATTACACAGGATAAAGGAACAATTATTATGTAGTTAATTGACAAGTTAATTAAGTTACTTTGAAATTAAATAGCTTAATCACACGAAAATAATTAATGTTATCAGAAATTCTGGGTATGTCCATCTTAGAGTGTGCTTGTCATCTGTTTATTTAATCTGAACACTGTGGATTGTTAGTCCAACTGGCACCCAAGATATTGATTGTAGTAGAAATGCACATAATTGTCAGCATACCTGTGTAATACCTGTGTAATATTTAAAAAAAATAGAGGGCCTCATTCAATTGAGGCCTCGGGATATGCAGGAGTTCGTAAGTTATCATAAGTTGTTTTGCTATTCAAGTTGAGTTTTTTTGCAGGCTCCGACTGGGTTACGGGCTCCGGCCTCCGATTACATGTGATGATTAACATCGCAAGTTACAGCAAGCCTTTGATCTTTCATAGACGCAAGAATTACGATCGCTAAAATTGCAAATTGAAGCTGCAATGCCTCCAGTCCGCAAATGTTTTCACACCCGTAAATGGCACAAATCCTACGATTACCAGATAGGACCCATAAAGGGGTTACAGACATGTCTGGAGCACTGCACTGTCAATGACGTGCAACACAATGGAAGACATAATAATTAATTGCACGGCAGTCTCAAGCCCGTAATTCTACAATAATAACTATTATTTTATATGTATCATTTTGTGGTTATATCCATCTTGGGAATCAATGAGTTAATACATATCAGGCCACCCACATGGACTAGAACCTTGACTTAATTCATATTTATTATTTTGTACTTTGCAGGTTTGCGGGTCCGTTTGCATATCGGACCTTGAAACGCTAGTTGATTTGCATGTAACCTCCATGTTTTACTGACTTCATGATGATGAGCTCCTTTTCTATTGGCTGTTTCTGCATCGGTAGTTAAGGTTGTAAACTACAAAAATATATTGTAGACAGTTTTCGCAACCTAACATCAGAGATAGTCAATAGATGGACCTCCACTCTCTTGCTTCAAGACCTCCACTAGCCCATTACACTTGTTATTTATGGCTCCTGAAGCTTTTACATCTTAATTAAAATTAGTCCTTTATTTTGTTTTTCTACAATATTTCTACAATTTCTACAATATGTATAATTCTTTCATGTGCCGTTCTGAATTCAATAATGTTATTTGCGTGCCTATCAGTGGAAAAATAGGTATAAACATTCGCCTCAATTTTACAAATAATTTTATACTTTGGGAATTTTGTAAGCAATACAGTAATGGACTACCTCTGTTTCACAAGCTTAATATTATTGTTGATGACAATCAAATATTTATAAATTACTAATTTTATTTAATACTTACTTTTTGGCATTTTACAGATATAACCTTTGTATGATGAGCAGTACATGTTATTCCAAGTCCCCTTTGTTGAATACAGCTCCACACATGCCTCATCAGATTCCTCAGTGGGTTCTCCATCATTCCAATTTACATAGTCCACAGGAGAATTGTCTAACCACAGCCACTTTTCTAAAATTCAACACACATAAATACCTTATTTTCCAGCACAGAACTGTAAATGGGAATACATATAGAAGTGGTAGATCTTAATCTACTGGTAGATCTCCATGCAATAACAGGTAGAGGTATCTTAGTAGCAGCTAATACGCAGTTTCAGCCTTCCTGCAGATATAAATTTCACTGTGCAGGAGTGGGAGAGAAGAGGACCCATACTCAATACTCCAAAAAACGCTGTATTAAAAACCATGAAGCCCCTGGTGACCTAGTACACAATACTATAGGGATCAATATTTGGAGTTCAATGATATGTGGAACAGTACAAATTTTGCAATTTCTTGCAATTGGTATTAATAGAGCCTCTCAATGTAGGGAAAAATATTGTTATTAAACAATGGAGAAGAGCCCTTAATCAAGCATGATAACCTGAGGGCAAACCTATGTTAATACCCCATTTCTGACCTATAGCCCTGCAGCTAAACTACAAAAAATGCCTAAATTGCAAAGAAGAGAAAATCATTGACCACAACAAACAATAGGGATATCCTCCCAAAAAAGACTAGTGTACTCTAACTCACTATTTCCCATTTATTTACCAGATTACCTATCTAGGGTTAGATTAAAACAAAAACTCTAAAAACAGTATAGACCCATTATTGTGGGACAGCATAGGCTTGCATGTCAATTAACTAGCAAGGTGACTAAATTATCCAATTTCATTAGATGGAGATAATAGAAATGCCTCAGAGAACCAGGGGCTTAAAATCACATAAGTGCCATAAATAACCAAGCCTACAACAAAGACCCTACATTAAAGCCTAAAGGCTGGTGGTCTAAAGATTACATCACCAGCCTTTGACAAAGCAGCTGAAGCTGTGAAACGACCTGTTAGGCTTTAATGTAGGGTCTTTGTTGTAGGCTTGGTTATCTATGGCAGTCTGTCTTCCCACGGAAATACTACCAATAAGAATTTTTGGTAGTGTTGTGGGATTTGTGGGTAAAAAGACCATATACATATCATGTCTACCATATGCATATATTATCTACATTATATGGTTGTCTGTCAGTTTTGCTGTTATCACGGTAAACACATGCAGGTACTTATAGTATACTCTTTTATATGGTGAAGGGTTAACCATTTTCCTTTCTTACAAAATATATTTCTGATTGTTTATTAAACATGTCATATCAAGTAAGAATTGACCAAGCCAATACTAGATATGTTAGACGGTTAGCACAGGCCTTGAGAGTGAAACATTACAATGATCTCAAAATAGGGTGTTCTTCGGCATACACATTTCAACTTAATTCCCCAATGTTCCTCACCAAAAGTTATCAAAACAGGTGTTAGATAAAAACACACACCATTGTGTCTAATCAAAGAAATATTTGGCCAAATTAATTGGAACAAAGATCACATATATTCTCTAATAAATGAATTTTAATACAGAGAGCTAGATTGCCCCCCAGCAAGCAGAAACAGATTTACACAACCTGTTTAGTGATACATTATAATTATGCATATACGTACAAAGACACACTGTAATTGGTGGAACAACCCTGTGACGGGGAAAGAGAAATAGTTTATCTAATAGGCAGAGAGAGGGATCGGGGTCTTTTGCTGGTCTTTTCTTGGTTTTCTGACTGTCATTTTATCTGGGCTAATTTCTGTCTGTTACTCTCTGGCATACACTTATGTATATCAGTCAATATCCAATCTCTATACTATCTTTCCTACAAAGAAAAATACCAAAAAAGATAACTTCAAATTATTTTGAGAAGGGGTCCTATAGGAGACAAGGTTTTACCCTGAAATCCTATACCTGGTAACATATAAAATTGCTTTACTTCATATTTTTAATGTAGATAAAATAGTCCAATATCCACAATCATTCTCTTACATTTCTGGAATGGTCACAGAACAAAGACTAATTAGCACCTGCATTCCAGACTGTAGGTGTTAATCAATATATTACACTATATGTACCCATTTTCCCCAAAACAGACTGATTGACTTTATCAAATTAATATAATCATTTAACTCTGTTACAAAAATAATTATTAAAGACTCTTATACACACAGCATTTCTCAACACATATCTTCTTTAATAACACAATCAACAAAACTGTTTTCTATCATTATTGATTGAATTTAGGATAGATTGCTAACCAAACTTGATAAGATTTTATACACTTCTTATTGATTTCTATATTGTATTAACAGAATATAAAATGTGTTAAAACCACTTGTTATCCAATCATTCACAAGAGATTGTAATAAACATAATATACATTTTATATTGTGATCTATGTAAAAGAAGTAATTACATCCAATTGTTTATTCCTGATTTTACTATTGTCCAAATAAAAGCTGTTCTTTAATAGAGTGTATATTTGTCTATAAATTGATCATTGAACTAAATAAACTTTATCAAATCTAAACATTGTAATATTTTTGTCATATCTTATATGACAGTAGCAATATCAAAAGAGAAAAAGTATACCATCCTTGTGGCTCAGCCCACTTAAAATTTGGTCCACTTAGGCTTTATGTGTGCTACTCTCAAGCAGCCTTCAGAACATAGTCTTGGCATAGGCTATAGTGACAGGAACCAATTCATAAATTACTTGTTTCACCCGTATATGGGGCTCATCAGTGTTAAACTGGATAGAGAGCTCAGACCAGTGACTATGTATGTTATGGTGGGTAGAAAGGGGATTGAAATACCAATCCCTGTATATACAATATTGAAAGAAAAAGCCATTCTGAGTGGAAACCTGCTCAATTAATAATTCTGTTGGAATGTGGTCCTGACTTCATAATCCAGTGCAGCCTCACAGTTTAGTGCATGCAGGGACATTTCTGTCTGTAAGCATATGTGACATTTTCTGAAATGCTGTATTTGTACATAAACACACATTGCCTGGAATGGAGGAGTGGGCCCATGTTAGCACCAAAGCAACGTACACTTCTGCAAAGTGGCTCTGTTGCAGTTTTGCAGCTACCATAGCACCAATTTCACAGCAGCCTATTCCTTCAGCTGTTCTACAATTATTACAATACTGTATATTAACCAATCTCTGAACTTCTCCAAAGCACTTAATCAAAGGTAAACTACATAAAAAAATTGAAACATGTAAAAATTACAAAAATGTTTACAGTGTCCTATAAGCTTCAATGCACAATTCAAAGAAACAGAGTGGTAGTTTAAAAACATAAAAGTAAAATTAGCTTTCAGTGGACCACACTTGAAAAATAAAAACTTACCCTCCACATTTTTGTACATTCCTATCCAGAAAGAAGTGACTCGATCATTCAGTTGCTCTACATGATGCCATATAAAATTTGTCTCAAGGTTATCTTCTATTGAAGCTAATGAGCCTCCTGGAACAGAACAAAAATACTGATATTTAAACAACTTGTTTATGGTTTTGTCATTATACTAACAATATTACGAACTATCTATAGATTATAGTTTCTTAAATGCATAAATAATTTGTAGTTCAAGCATAATAGCTTTTTATTCTTGTTTGAAACCAGCAGAAAATTCCAAAGTATAGAGTTGTACACAGGTACATATTATGTAAAGGGCCACTAAAGTCATTAGTTTTGTTATGCACAATGTAAAATTGAAATTGATCTGGTAACTACTCTGTATATATAATGAGGCTGGATTAACCAAGGCACTAGAAGCTGCTATGCATGGTTGAGTGATACAACTATTGGTATATATGGTTTTAGTCAGTATCTATCATCTGTGTAGATGGCTTAGAGCCGCTTAAAGGGGCTAACAAAATAATTGTACATACCTAACTTAAGACACTCCAAAGACGATTGAGCCCAGTTTCTTGTGTACGATGAATGGAATGAGTAACAATGACCACGGAAAGGAATCCATGTATATTGATCTGATTCTGGGCATTTTCCAGGTCTTTGAGGTGGATCCGTGGCAGGAAGAACTGTAAATATTTAACCAGCTAAGTTAACATTTCTAAAATGTTTATCACCGAATTGAAAGCAAAATGTGTATACTTTTGAGAGATTCTACCATTGCATGTTAATCTGTAAGAGTAATAATTTTGTTAAATATATACATACTAGAGACTTGCCCGTCAAAAATTACGCCAATAAAACTTAAAGCCTGGTAAAGGCTGTTTGCCACACAATGCGAGGCTTCCCCCCCCCCCCCCCCCAGTGCTCATTAAAGGCCTTGGCATCCCCACAACTTGCAGGCACTCATTGCGAGCCTCCCCCGGTGCCTTTGGTGCTCATCGCTTTGCCGCTCATTGCAGGCTGTTTCATGAGCTGCACGCATGCGCAAGCCCGTAACTTTGTGAGCCCTGCGTCTCTTTGACCCCCTGTCCCTCCCCTGTGTCTCTTTCCCCCACTCCCTCCCCAATGTCTATTTCCCCCCTGTCCCTTCCGTGTCTCTTTGCCCCCTCTCCCTGACCTGTTTTTCCCCTTATCTCCCTCCCCTGTGTCTCTTTCCCCCCTCTCTCACCCCTGTGTCTACCCCCACTCCCTCCCCTGTCTCTTTCCACCCTCTCCCCCCTCTCTCTCCCCTGTGTCTTTCTCCCCCTCTCCCTCCTCTGTGCTCCTTTTTCCATTTACAGGTAAAACCATTTGCCGGTTTCGGAAGTTGATCAATTTCCTTAAGACTGAAATATTCTTCCGATTTACGGGCTTGAAAAGAATTACAGCTTTAAGGCTGACATTTTTTTTTCTCTCCTAGCTGTTCTGAGACGCCAAGAATCGCCATTTGAATAGTAAACCTCTCTCACAGGCTCCCTGCCTCTCCCCCTGTGCTGTGTGTGAGGTTGTAAGCTAATTTTCTAATCAATTGGCTTCTTTTGGTGGCCTCCGAACGGCTTTCGAGTAACAGGCTTGCAAAAAATGGCAGCCATTAAACCCGTATTTTTTTTTTAAGTCTGTAACACGGAAGAACCTAGGCTGATTACTTACTGTATTTTCCTTTGTGAATATCTGAAATTTGTTCATTTGTATATACAGTACTAATTTATATATTCAGGTAAAGAGAACA
The DNA here is from genome assembly GCA_027410445.1 of Discoglossus pictus. NCBI lineage: Eukaryota > Metazoa > Chordata > Amphibia > Anura > Alytidae > Discoglossus > Discoglossus pictus. The sequence continues at coordinate 385,859,811 of CM050166.1, read as the reverse complement.
AACAACCCTCTATAGACTCCTATACAGAATATTGCAATATTGTGGATTTCATTTTGTATAAATTAATTACAAATTAATTACAGCTTATTTTCTCCCTTTATATGTACATAAATTAAAACAAGCATATCTTACCATCACTCTTCTTACAGATTGAGAAGTTATCTTCATTACAAAGTGTTGTTTTCCACTGCCCATCCACGTCCATATAAACACATGCAAGTCTTTTCTTAGGTTCTCCAACAGACCATTTAGTATATCGAAGTTTCCAATGATCAATCCATTTGTAATGGTTATCAGTCTGAATAAGGCATTACATTGATAACAAAAATATGTTTAGTTTAAGTAAGTGATTAACGTAAAGTGACATTTAGTTAGTCAGTCAGTAAAATTAAAAGGATTTTGTGACTCCAGAATCAAGTTATTCTTAAAGAGCTAAAAAAAAACAGATTTTATTAACCATTTTATGTAAATATTTCTAGAGATATTCAGTATTATTTGTGCATCATATTTAAATACTAATTAGCTGATATGATGTGCTAATTAGTAACACAACCTATGTGCTGCATCTTGCGATATCTGGTTAAGTGATGACAATAAGGTTTAGCACTAAATGCTTGGATTCAAAAAAATTGTCTTTGAAGATTTTAGCTATGGATTCCTGGCCCGTTGTTTTTTTTTAAAAACCCTTGGTGTGTGGTAGAGCTGAGATGTTCCTCATGCATGTTATTTAGGATATTTGTAAAAAAAATATATAAACTTTAATAAATATGTCTATGTATCATGAACTGCAGTGCACTATATATATATATAAATATATATATACATTCCCAGAATGCAGTGTAATAACTGTTTTTCTCAGAATTCTGAGCTGGAAACAGGTTTTTAACTTGTTTTAGACATTCAAATGTAAACACAGATGTACTATTTATTTACTGTACTACTGTACTGGAGGGCTTCTATTGCTCTTTTGCCCACCATATTATAAATGATTGTTGTGGTGAACTACCTATTTATAATTTCTACAACACAGGCTGAGATCCCGCTCCATGTTGATTATAGCCAGTAAGCTTGAAACAGCTGTACATGGATAGGATTCTCGGCTTGTGTAAAATCCAACCTTGGCTTTGCATTAAAGCGGTGTAATACAGCAAGAATAAGCTTAAAGGAAGCCATGTTTTATAATGGCTATGGTTTGAGAACAAGGCAATTGTAAGCACATTTGCATGTCCCAGCTCAGCTTCCCAGAATGCAGTGTAATAACTGTTTTTCTCGTAATTCTAAGCTGGAAGACTTTTTTTAATATGTTTTAGACATTCAAATGTGAACACAGATGTACTATTTATATATATCATATTGATTTTTCAAAAATTCTCCCTGCAACTTTAAAAATTTGCAGACATGGAGAGTTTGGCGTGGGGACAACCTTCAACCCCAGTGGTGCTTCAGAGAGAAAAGAACCAGTATATCTCACCGTTTTCTCTCTGCTTTCTGTAGCACAATGTTATGTCTTACTTAATCATGGAGAGCAGAATCTGCAGTGTATTAAATGTAGTATTTGGTGATGATCTCCCAAATGCAAGGGCTTTGAAGCAGTTCGCTAAAGACTGAAGCATTTTGCAGCCTTGTGAAGCTCTTTATTGTCCTTATGGTATCCTTGGAGAACCATGATGTCTTTAGTTTCATATATTGTTTTTCAACGATACATTAGAAATATTATATTAAACCAAAACATGCATTAGGATGTTCTGTTAGGACATGGATATGATTTTTTGGTATTCTAGAGTGTGGTTGATACCTCAAAACATTGTGTGTTAACCAGGCTTTAGACTTGACTCTACATCTTCCTATTCTTGGAGTGCTCTGGTTTGGCAGAAAGCATCTGCTACTAAGGCAGCTTAACTACAGAGAAATGTGGGAATGGTCAATCAGTCCTGTCTTCAAGAAAGTCAATTTCTATATTGTTTCTATCCAACTCCAACCAGATTTGTTTAAAGGACCACAGTAATTGTAAATTCAAAAGTATGCTCAAGATCTGATAACAGGCAAAAATACTATACTGTATTTGGTAGTGGTAATAAGCTAAAGTTCTACAGAAACATCCTAATCATTATAAGCATTTAAAAACATTGGAAAGGAAATTCTTTATTTGTTGCATCAGAAATAGGTTTTTGATAATGTATTAAAATTCATTTTTCAAATAAAGGTCTCAGATCAAAAAGTTTAACTGCTGTTGGAAACTTTCCATCTGCCATCCAATCTACAGATCTACAGATGTATTTAAGTTGTTTGTTAGTTTCAATGAAGATTTAACAGGTTTTGCTCAATAATTTACATTTAACAAAATATTTTAGAAATGTTTAAAACATGCTCATTTAAATGTCCCTTCAAGTTCTCCTCCCATTTAGAGAAGAAAATAAACAGGAACAGCAATGACTGTTCTCAGTGCAGCATAATTGTATTTAATAGTTAAGAAATTAAAATTATTATTTTTTTTTTTACTCCCTTAAACATTCTGTACATTAGTGGTCATCCTTTGCCAAAAAGCATACTACAAACACTGGACTACGGTCGTATTTTAAGGAATACATTCTTATTTTGGTTTCTTCCATGCCTAGAAAAGATACATTTACATTTCCTTACACAGGAGCGTAACTTGTTATACTATTGTTCTATTTTACATTGCCTCTGCAAATATTTATTAAGAAGGGGCAGACATTATTATTATTATCGTTTTATTTATAATGCGTCAACGTATTCCGTAGCGCTGTACAAAAGATAAGTTCAAGACAAGGCTAAATACAAAGTAAACTTAACAAAGCATGAAGGGCCCTGTGTTTGAGCCTTAAATCCAGTGTCCATAATGCATTCCCCAGTCATGCTTTATACATACCATATTACTGTTCAGACCAATCCAAAACTTCTCCTTATGTTTGCTGGTGTGCAACTTTAGGAAAGATAGCTCATATTCATCTAAAATGCTGACAAGTTCAGAATCTGCGGCTTTGCATTGCCGACGTGCTTCATCCCACTTCATTTTGATAGTAATAATCTTATAGCTTGAACTACCAAATCTAATAAATTTAGATCCAGGTACAGTTGTTGGCACAACAGGTAATGCAGGATCTATATTGAAGAAAAATAAGACAACACACATTTTAGTTACCAGATAACATACCAAAAAAAAAAAACATATTATATCATCAGCAAAACATCTGAATATACCTTTATCTGTCTGGCATATGTATCCTCTTAAGAGATCACAGTCGTCTTCAACCCAGGTTCCTGCATCTAAAACCTGGCCTCCTTTCATATAAACACAATCAGTCTGAAAGCAAATGATATGACATTTATTATTATCACAAAAGCTAGCAATCCCTTTTAACATTTTTAATAAGAGTTAGTTATTTTTGTATATATTTTTTAAACTTTAGATTTTCTGTGTTTTCTTTCAATTCATTGAGTCAGAAAACATACTCATTCCTACACTCGGGGGGTTGCTGTTTCTTTCATGCAGAGGAGATTAGCGTGTGGTACAGGCTACTAAGTGGCTTCTGTTTCTTATGTGTGCTTTTAGCACTTATTTTTGTCTAACATAGTACCAGACATTCTTTAATTCAGTGATGATCAAAAGGTAGATAATTAACAGGTTGAAACGTAACCTGTGGTTGTGGGAGGGGCTGGAACTCCCCCTCACCCTATAAATACCTCCTTCATTAATCTCACCCCAGCTGGTGTCAATCTACAGTCATGCTGAGCCTCTATACTGTTTATGCTGCATCTGCTTCCTGGTGAGACCTGAACCCTCTTTCCTGCCTGTTCTCCTGTCTCTGGGGCTCCCAGACCCATGTTTGCCTTTTGCTCTTTATCTCTGTTGGTCACAATCCGCTCCACTACTGCTCTTAGCAGCTTCCCACTCCTACTCCTGCTGCTTTTTGCTGCTCCTAGCGGCACTTCATGCTCAGCTCCTCCTGCTGCTGCACCTGGGGACCCCTGACGCTCATCTCCTCCTGCTGCTGCTCCTGGCAGCCCCTCCCGCTCGGCTCCTCCTGCTGCTGCTCCTTGTGGCCCCTCTAGTTTAGCTCCACCCGCTGCAGCTTCTGGCGACCCCCTTACGCTCGACTCCTCCCACTGCCGCTCATGACTGCTCCTCACGCTTTGCTCCTCTCGCTGCCACTCCTGGCAGCCCCTCCCTCTCGGCTTCTCCCGCTGCCGTTCATGGCAGCCCCTCACGCTCGGCCGCTGCCGCTCCTGGCAGCCCCTAACACTCGGCTTCTCCCGCTGCCGTTCCTGGCAGCCCCTCGCGCTCGGCCGCTGTCGCTCCTGGCAGCCCCTAACACTCGGCTCCTGCAGCTGCTGGAGGCCACTCACGCTTGGCTCGTCCCGCTCCTGGCAGCCCCTTACACTTGGTCTCTCCCGCTGCCACCCCTGGCAGCCTCTTACTCTTCGCTGCTGCTCCTCCTGGTGGCCTCATTCTCCACTGCGCCTCCTGCTGCTCCTGGCAGCCTCCCTCCTCCTCGTGCTCCAGTCCTCCTGCCGCACCTGATGTCGCCTCACACTCCACTCCTCCTGCTGCTCCTGGCAGCCCTCACACCCTGCTCTCCTGGCAGCCCCTCACACTTGGCTCCTCCCGTTGCTGCTTCTGGCAGCTCCTCACGCTCGGCTCCTCCCGCTGCTGCTCCTGGCAGACCTTCACGCTCTGCTCTCCTGGAGGCCCCTTATGCTCCACTGCTCCTCCTGCTACTCCTGGCAGCCTCCGTGATCCTCGTGCTCCAGTCCTCCTGCCGCTCCTGATGCCTCCTCGCGCTCCACTCCTCCTGCTGCTCCTGACAGCACCTCACGCTAAGCTCCTTGCGCTGCTGCTCCTGGCAGCCCTCATGCCCTGCTCTCCTGGCAGCCCCTTACACTCAGCTCCTCCCGCTGCTGCACCTGGCAGCCCCTCATGCTTGGCTCCTCCCATTGCTGTTCCTGGCAACCTCTCATGCTCGGCTCCTCCCGCTGCTGCTCATGGCCGCCACTCATGCCCTGCTCCTCTCGCTGCTGCTCCTGGGGCAACCCCTCGCGCTCGGCTCCTCCCGCTGCTGCTCCTGGCAGCCGCTCATGCCCTGCTCTTCCAGCTGCTGCTTCTGGCAGGCCCTCACTCTCTGCTCTCCTGGCGATCCTCATGCTCTTCTGCTGCTCTTGGCAGCCCCTCATGCTCCGCTGCTGCTCCTCCTGTTGCTCCTGGCGACCTCATGCTCTGCTGCTCCTTGCAGCCTCCCTGCTGCTCGTGCTCCAGTCCTCCTTCCGCTCCTGACGCCTCCTCACGCTCCCCTCCTCCTGCTGCTGCTGGCAGCCTCTCAAGCTCAGCTTCTCCGGCTGCTGCTCCTGGCAGCCCCTCACTTTTGGCTCCTCCCACTGCTACGCCTGGCAACCCCTCAAGCTCTGCTACTCCTGGCAACCCCTCACGCTCTGCTCCTCCTTTTTTGGCCCCTAAACATCTGCTCTGCCTGCATGTCGAGCCACGTCATATCGTACCTCTGGCATGTCGAGCCACGTCATATCGTACCTCTGGCATGTCGAGCCACCTCATATCGTACCTCTGGCATGTCGAGCCACCTCATATCGTACCTCTGGCATGTCGAGCCACCTCATATCGTACCTCTGGCATGTCGAGCCACGTCATATCGTTCCTCTGGCATGTCGAGCCACGTCATATCGTACCTCAGTTCAGGGGAGTGACCTGTGCCTGTACTGCCAAGCAGCAATGTACTACAGGCAAGGCAACCAGTTCCAATGCTTCCAATTTGTCCCGTGCACTGAAGTCGGGGTGCCGTGTGTTGACGGGCACGCTTTTGGGTTCCGTGCTATTGACGGGCGCGTTTTTTGGTGTGTCATATGAAGTCGGGGTGCCATATCCCTTGCATGCCAAGCCACGTCATACCATACCCCTTGCATGCCGGGCCACGTCATACCGTACCCCTCTCATGCCGAGCCACGTCATACCGTACCCCTTGCATGCCGAGCCACGTCATACCCTACTGTAATCATTGCAGGCTGAGCCGTACCATGTCATACCGAACTGTACCCCTTGCATGCCATTCCACATCATTCCTCTTATAAGCAGAGCCATACCGCACCATAACGTTTGCTTCAGCACACAAGCTATATCATGGCATAACGTACCTCTTGCATACCAAGCTTTACCTTACCATTACGTTCCCCTTATATCCTGAGCCGTACCATACCATAATGTACCCTCGCATCCCGAGCCCCACCATTCCAAAAAACGCGACACTTGAACTCAGTGCCATACCCTAACGTACCCCTCGCATGTCGAGCCTATCATACCATAACTTATTACTCGCATGCCAAGCTTTGCCATAGGTTAACCTTCCCAAGGACTACCGAGCCTTACCATACCATAAACGTACTGCTTGCATGCCGAGACATGTTACATTGTACCCCTTGCATTCCATTAGTCTCCATTCAGCTTTGACCGCCATAGCCTACCAATGAAATCAGCAAGCATTCCAGGGTTTCTCAATCCAATTATCTCCTTACCTACTACTTTGTAAGCCTAATCCGGCTAGGAAGACGTAGCTAAAAATGCCAGCATGGAGACAGAGAACAATTTTTATCTACTTCACAGTGGGGAAGGGGAGAAAGGCGATGGGTAGTGGATTTGTTAAATCATTGGAAGATTTTGGCATTTGACACCTACACATATCCCCCTAAGCATGCTCAGAAGCAGGAAGCACATAGTATCTGCAGGACCTGGCTAGCAGAAATATAAACACTCTTTACACAAAGGCACCCTTCACCAGAACATCATGCGTGACTTAGCACGGGCATCAAATTTTTTTATGATAAAAAAGAAAATAGTATTTAGTTAGATTCAAATGTTTCAAACACACATATATATTTTTTATATATTTCTCCGAATTCTGAGCTGAAAGCAGGTTTTTTAACTTGTTTTAGACATTCAAATGTGAACACAGATGTACTATTTATTTACTGTATGGTGGAGGACTTATATCGCATCTTTTGCCCACCATATTATAAATGATTGTTGTGGTGGAACTACCTACTCATAAGGTCCACAACACAAGCTGAGATCCCGCTTCATGCTGATGATAGCCAGTAAGCTTGAAACAGCTGTACATGGATAGGATACTCAGCTTGTATTTAATCCAACCTTGGCTTTGCATTAAAGCTGTGTAATACAGCATGCATAAGCTTAAAGGAAGAGATGTTTGAAAATGGCTATGGATTGAAGAGCGAAGCATTTGTGGGCACATTTGCATGTCCCAGCTCAGCTTCCCAGAATGCAGTGTAATAACTGTTTTTCTCTGAATTCTGAGCTGGAAGCAGGTTTTTTAACTTGTTTTAGACATTCAAATGTGAACACAGATGTACTGTTTATTTACTAATATATATATATATATATATATATATATATATATATATTATCATCTCATCTCATGGGAGGTGGTTGGTGCCAAAAGGTTATGTAGGTTCTATACATTTAAATTTTTGGAATACAATACAATAGCATGTGATTCTTTGCCACTATGATGGTACAGGTGCTATCCTAGTTAAACTGATCATAAGGCCAGTTATTAACTGAAGGGAGGAGTCTACAAGATTGTAAAATGTTAGTATACCTTGAATAAATAATCCCTGCCCTTTGGAATTTTTGCACAATTTGTAGTGTTGATTTGCAGTAAATACCTAAAGGACCACTGTAATGCCTTTAAAAGTAGAGCGTATGTGTTTGTTTGTTGGACAGATAACCTTAAATATAGGTTACAGTTCAGAATAAATACAACAATATTTTCTTACTTTTTAAATTGCCTCTTTTCTCTTGAAAAAGGAACTGCTTATCTCTTTCTCTATGTGCCTTTTCAAAGGGCATGGCCAGCTATCATGACCCCATCATGGAGCTTGGAAGCAGGCTGGGTTATGAAGTCACAGGTCCCACCCTATGACACCATTTGCTCTACCTTCACTTTCTACAAATAGTACAAATAGGTAACAGCTGTACCTGCTTGCAGTTGCAGAATAGGCCCCACCCAGTGACAGTGCATGATTCATCATAATCCCACCCCCTTTACTGAACATGATCAGTCTGAATGACAGTCTGACTGGTCAAACTTTTCTTTTTAGTCCAGCTTCTAGACAGTGCTGACACCCCCGATAAGTAGGGTGGAATAGGTGGAGCTTAGCAGCTCTGCTTTAGGGAAAACTGGCACATTCAAAAGAAAGAAAAAAATTAAACTTAATTTTGTTTTTTAAACTGAATACATTTAATAATAGTCGATGCCCTATAATGAAACATATGTGCTTTACTTGTAAATGCACTACAGTGGTCCTTTTACACTTTAATGGTGCTAAACACAATAACAAGCAGACATTTGTTTTGTTGCATAAGTATTTACCCCCTCAGTCAATACTTGGTTGCACCACATTGCATTGCAATTATAACTGTTTTCAGGGGTAAGTGTCTGCCAGCTTTGCACATCTGGATATTGTACATTTTATCATTCTTCTCACCATTGGTGATCAGGAAGTTTTAAGTGTTATCACAAATTCTCAATTGGATTGGAGGCTGGGCTTTGACTGGGATATTTAAAGGCATTAAGGTTCTTGGTTTTAAACCACTCCAGTGTAGCTTTGGCTGTGTGCTTATTGCCCTGCAGGAAGGCTAATCTTTGCCACATTATTGCAGATTAAAATAGGTTTTCCTCTAGAATCACTCTTTATTTGTATTTATATTTTTCCAATTTAGCATTATGAAAAATGTTGTGTAGCTCTGTGATCTAAAATTCCAGGGGCCTCATTTAATTGAGCAATTGTAAGTTACAGGAGCCAGTAATGGAGCCCGTAAACTAATTTGCTATTCAATCTGTCTTTTGCGAGGCCACAAATGGTCCTACCGTTTATGGGCTGAAAATATCTGCGGTTTTACAAAACTGTAACTTACACCCCATCTAAGCTTTTTTTTTAAATAAATGTTATTGATTTTTCCCATACATTACAATAAAAAAAGTCATATGAAACGTGACATCAAATAATGTAAATACATTAATAAAACATGCAACTTCATACTTATAAATAGAATCACAATATACATTTACTCTCATTTTAGTTGGCAGCACTGCGGTTGAACCTAGGTTACCAATAAGCGGGGGCGGTCATGGAAGGCATAGTAGGAGGAACACATTCTATTCCAATTTAACTATGTAAGGGTCTTAGTCAGTCTTTGTCCAGTGGCTCATTAAGTTACAAATATTTTATACTTTTCATTTTTTCCCAGGGTTATCCATTTTCAATGGGATTTGTTCATTAGTCCCCATTTCAGTGTTAGTTTTTCTAATTCCAGTTGTTGGTCTATCTTTTTAGCTACTTCAGTCCTCTATCAAAAAGGCTTTTACTTCCAGGCTTAGGTCTGTGGGAAAATGTGGAGAAGGGCCAGTACCTGCATGATTTTGTATTTCCCTTTAATTAAGTCTATAAATGTGTTGTTAAATCTCTTCCCCAAAATGTTTGGAAAAAGGTGGTAATCCCTCATATTTTGATTGAAAAAGCCACTTCTCCATATTCTCTCCAACAGAAACCATCACTTACTTGTCTTGTAATGTGTGACAACTTTAATAGGTCTAGATACCATCTGCTGTATATCTTATAATGTAATTCTCTATATTATAACCTATTTATATATTTCCCGTAATCGGAAAGGCTCTATAACAAGTTTTCTAGTGAAATGCTTGTTTTTGAGTTCCTTTTCCCATTTTAGCATAAAACGTTTGTTTTTATTCAAGTTCTCTTTTCTTAATCAATTTGTTTGATTTAGATATCAAATGTTTTTATTTTGATTTAAGATCTATTCTTACATCAAAAGGCATTAAGCTTCTGATTGGAACAAGTGGAAGTTTGAAAATGTTAAGGTTTTCACAAAAGGATTTATAGTGAAGCATGCACCACTTAATTTAGCCTCCAGTCTTCTTATATCTTCACATTTTTTTATCTCATTATCAACGTATACATCTGAGATCCACAATATTAACTTTCCTCAGTCTTTTCAGCCATGGGAATCCCAAATAGTCAGCTAAAGTGTCTAGAGGGGTAATGGGGCTAGGAAGGGTAGACCAGTTGGTACTTTTTATTTATTTGTTACCATCTTTTAAACATTATTTTTTTATTCTGGAAGATCCTATTAAAGATTTAGGAATTTTATTTTAGGAATTTTCTCTTGAAATATCCATAATTTTTCTTCTTCTATTATTAATTCCCTTTCTATTTCTACCCATTCAACATTTGAGTTGCTATCATTTAGATTAATAATATGTGCAATCAGAGCTGCATCCTGGTAATTCCTTTATGTTTGGATATCCCAAGCCCCTGTACCAAAGCTACGACTAAGGTCTTGTTTTTTTTATCTCAGTTTTCTTACCCATCGTGGATAAATGTATCTATTCTCCTCTGTAACCCACTCATGATCGATAATGGCATCTCAAAAGGGATACAACTTTGTATATAACCTATCTTTGGGAGCAGAGTTATCTTGGTGGCACCTATTCTTCCCATCCAAGAGATTTTAAGGATCTTTCCATTTCTTAATTATTTATTCCACATTTTTTCATAACATTTTTTAGTAATTGATTAATTCCTTTATTTCTCCATGTAAAATAATTCCAAGTATTCAATTGTTTCTTGCCATTTACCCTCTAAATTATCTTTTTAAACATTTTTTAATCTTGTTCGCCTATATTAAGAGCACAAAACTCAGATTTTTCTAAGTTTAGTTTAGAATTGGAAATCTTACTATATTCTGTGATACATGAGAATAGATTTTCCAGAGAAGAGGATGGCTGTTCCATTGTTATTATAATATCATCCACCATGGCAGTAACTTTATGTTGTTTAGATCTTATTTCTATTCCTTTAATTATTTCATAATTTTTGATCATTATGAGTAATGGTTGAAGTGTAAGTGCAACTATTGAGGGGGACAGGGGACATCCCTGTCTAGTCCCATTGCAGATACCAAACTCACTTGATGTATAACCTATCCCTTTGACAGAGGCGGCTGGGGATCCATATAAAGCACGTATGGCTCGAGATCCAAATTTGCCAAATCCGAACCTGGATAGTGTTAAGTCCATAAATCCCCAGCCGACCCTGTCAAAGGCCTTCTCAGCATCCATATCCATCAGGACAGATGGTATCTTTTTTCGCTTAATATAAGATATTAGATTGATCAATTTTTTTACTCCATCTGGACCCTGTCGGTTTGGAACGAAGCCTTTTTGTTCCATTGCCACCAATCTCCCCAACACAGAGCCCAATCTCCTCGCCAAGATTTTAGCATATATTTTGACATCCGTGTTGAGAAGAGAGATGGGACAATTTTTTTTGCATTCAGGACATTCTAATTCTTTCTTTGGGATAGTCACTATTTTCGCCTTCAACATTTCTGGGGGGACAACGCCTTCAGTTTTAATTTGATTAAGAGCATCTTTTAGTGGCTCCACTAGTTCTTCCTGGAGAACTCTATAATACCAATTCCGAAAATCACCCGAGCCAGGTAAAGAACCCAATTTTAATTCCGCTATAGTTTCTTAAACTTCCTTGATTGAGATTTATTTGTACAAAAAAAGCTAATTCATCTTAAGTTATCTAAGGTAAATCTACTTTGTCTAGAAATTGTATTATCTCGTCTTTAGTCAGAGCTATAAAATCTTTTGTTGATTCTAGATTATATAATTGTTTATAACAATTCACAAAAGTTTCTCCAATTTACTTGGGTTTAGTTACGACTCTGTCTTTATACTTAAGTAAATCTATTATTTTATTCATTAGCATTTTAGTTCTTAAACTATTAGCTAGCATTTTGCCTGCTTTATTGCCGAATTGATATTGCTTTTTTTGGGTGACCCATTTGGATTTATCATTGATCTCCTGCTCAACTTTTTTAATCTTTAGCTTTAATAGTCTCACTTGCTCTTGTAGTGTTTATCTAAAGTTATTCTTCACTTTGTGACCTAATTTGGCCAGTTCTATGTATAGATCTTTTAACAGTTTTCCTTTTTGTTTTGCCCAATGGTGTTGCCAACTGATCAGTAGACCTCTTATAAAGGCTTTATGTGTAGCCCATATCGATTTAATTGACTTATTATTTATTTCAAAAAATGTTGTTACTTCTTTTTTTAAGTCTATCTTTTATCTTTAAATTCTTGTACTAAATTTAAGTTTAGTTTCCATGAAGGTTTCTTCATTTGAAGTTTGATTCTGTAGGATCTTAATGGGTACTTGTTCATGATCAGACCAACTTATTGGATCTATTTCTGTTTTTACTATTTTTCCTAAGATTATTTCTGAAACTAATATATAATCAATGCTTATGAAAGTTTGGTGTCTGTTAGAATAGTGAGTGTAAATCTCTTTCCCTCACTTGGAAAGTCCTCCATGAGTCATAAAGTCTATGTTTACAAAAACAGTTGATTTTTTTTTTTAAATTTTCTTTAACCTGGGAGTCCGGGTTCAGATGTTTTTCTGATTTCCCATCTATTTCTGCATTTAAGCAGATAATGAGGTCTACCACAGATTATTAGTTTTTATTATTCCGTATTTATTAATCATTTTCATCAATTATTAAGAACTTATCTGGCTCGCATTTTGGGCATAAGCATTCCACTATCGTATATTTCTTCTTCCTCTATTGATCCTAACCAAATAATGTATCTACATTTTGGAGTTTTTATTACCAGTTGTTTCTTTTAATTTTAGTTTTTTATTAAAAATATATTGACACTCCCCTTTTTTTTGTTTATATGTTGCATGTATAACCTTCCCCAAAAAATTTCATCTTACAATGTGGAATCTTCCCTGCGGCCCAATGAGTTTCTTGGAGAACACACTCAATCATATTGGCTATCATTATAATTCTTATTCATCAAATATCTCTTAAAAGGAATATTAAGCCCCTGGACATTTTGACTAGCTATATTGAGAGTCATCTTTTCCTCTCTTTATATCTCTCTTTATCCTTCTTCTTCTCCCAAACCTCCTCCCCCGCCCCGCACCCCCACACCCCCAGCGCTGGGGCAACCTCACCATGATCCAGAATTCCTCCCTATATATTTTCTAAAAATACTTCAATAATATCATCTTTCCACAGCCATTCAATTTCTCATTCATACATACCCCCATTGATAAATCTTCCCAATTCTCCCCACTTTGGAAGGGCAATATTCTGCCCCTTCCCAGTAGGGGAGATAAGAAGTCGAACTCCAACATTCAAAATTCAGGCCTAATAGCGATCTAAACCTTCCCACTGTGATTGAGTCTATCTATATAGCAGAGCAACAGACATGTTTTGGTGGTAGGGGACTCTATTATTAGGAAGGTAGACAGGGTAATTTGTCACCCAGATCCCAGCAATCGAACAGTTTGCTGTTTCCCTGGTGCTCGAGTTCAGGCATGTTGTGGATCGGGTGGATAAATTATTGGGAGGGGCTGGTAATGAACCGGCGGTCTTGTACACATTGGTACAAATGAACAAGGTTAGTGGAAGATGGAGCGTCCTAAAGAAATGATTTTAGAGAACTAGGGATTAAGCTTAAAGCAAGGACCTCCAAGGTAGTATTTTCTGAGATACTACCATTGCCTACGTGCTAGCCCAGGGAGGCAGAAGGAGTCTTAGGGAGGTTGATGGTAGTGCAGTGCAGAGGGTTTGGGGTTTTAGAGAGCTGGGCTGACTTCTCACTTGGGTACAATCTCTATAGCAGGGATGGATTGCACCTTAATGATGAGGGAGCTTTTGTGCTAGGGATAGGAATTGGTTAGAACAGCTGAGGAGTTTTAAACTTGTAGGGTGGGGGGGGGGGGGGGAGGGACTATATAAAAGTATTGGGGGTAAATAGTGGTTAGAGAGGGAAATGGATGAATTAGTTACCCATACAGTGGGAGGGTTACAATAGACAGTAGGGATGTATTAATAGGGGCCTCAAATACAGTGGCAAGAGCCATAGCAACATAAAGTGTATGCTTGCTAACGTAAGAAGATTGCCTGGGAAAATGGACGAGCTAGAAATATTAGCAGTACAAGATAAATGGGGCTTAATAGGCATTACTGAAACATGGTGGGATGAATCTCATGACTGGGACTGTTAATCTGGATGGGTATAACCTATTTAGGAAAGATAGGGGAAAAGGTAAGAGAGGAGGAGGGATCTGTCTGTATGTTTAAGCCTAAATTTAAGCCTATAGTCAGAGAAGATATTTATGCTGGCACTAACGGCATCATTGAATCTTTGTGGGTTGAGCTAAATATTGGAGGAGCTAATTCTAAACGCATATTGGTGGGAGTATGCTATAAACCCCGAAATACAATTATTGTTACAGATTGGAAATGCAGCTAAGCATGGGCAAGTTCTAAGAATGGGAGACTTTAATTACCCTGAAATAAACTGGATAAATGAGACCAGCAGCTCAGCTAAGGGGAGCAGGTTCTTGAGTACACTCGGGAATCATTATCTGGTCCAGGTAATACAAGAACCTACTAAAAATGGGGCCATCTTGGATTTAGTCATCACAAGTAATATTGATTTAATATCAAATGTTAAAATAGGGGAACCCTTGGGGAACAGTGATCACAACACAGTATCATTTAAATTATACCAGAAGGAGGGAACAGAAGCAGCTTTATGTGACTGTAAGGAAATCAACAAGGCTTGCAAAAGGGCAATTAGACTGGCTAAAATAGAAAATAAGAAGTCAGTTGCAATGGAAAGTAAGACTAACCCTAAAATATTTTTTAAATATATTAATGGGAAGAAGGCCAGGAAGGAAGCTATAGGAACATTACAATGTGACACAGGCCATCTGATAATTAGTGACCAGAAAAGGCAGATTAGCTAAATAGTTCTTTTCGTCGGTATACACAAGGGAGGTACCAGTGGTTGGGACACCGCAAGTATAATGGGGCTACACTACCATCACTAAATAATTGGTTAAACGTAGGAAGAAATCCAAAAGAGATTGGAGAAAATAAATGTTAATAAAGCCCCAGGTCCTGATGGAATACATCCAAGGGTACTAAGGGAGCTGGGTTCTGTAATAGCCAAACCATTATATCTAATCTTTCAAGATTCACTCAATACAGGGTCTCTACCGGATGATTGGAGAAAAGCAGAGGTGATACCTAGATTTAATCCGGGGAATTATAGACCAGTGAGCCTCACATCTGTAGTTGGGAAGCTTTTAGAAGGGTTAATAAGGTACAGAATATAAGAATATGTCTATTTGAACAAGATCATAGGTAGCAGTCAACACGTATTTATGAAGGATAGGTCGTGTCAGACCAATCTAATTAGTTTTTATGAGGAGGTTCGTAGGAACTTGAATCAGGGCAACTCTGTGGATGTAGTCTTTTTAGATTTCTCAAAGGCATTTGATACAGTGCCACATGGAAGACTAGTGAGCAAACTAAGGGATACAGGAATTGCAGTAAATATCTGCTCATGGATCGAGAGCTGGCTAAAAGACAGGAAGCGAAGGGTTGTTGTGAATGGAACATACTCCAATTGGTCTAATGTGATAAGTGGGGTTCCTCAAGGTTCAGTATTAGGTCCTCTCCTTTTTAACATATTTATTAATGACATAGAAGTAGGACTCGAAAGTAGTGTCTCCATTTTTGCTGATGACACTAAGTTGTGCAAGGTAATAAAATCAGATAATTATGTACTTTCCCTACAAAGGGATTTGCATAAATTAGAGAAATGGGTGGCTAAATGGTAGATGAGATTTAATACAAATAAATGCAAGGTTATGCATTTGGGAAGTAAAAATAGCCATGCAATCTATAATCTTAATGGAGCAAATCTAGGGGTATTAGATATTGAAAGGGATTTGGGAGTACTAGTGGACAACCACCTAGGTAACAGCGCTCAAAGCCAAGCAGCAGCTGCAAAGGCAAGTAAAATATTAGCATGTATTAAGAAGGGTATAGAAGCACGGGAAGCAAATATAATTCTGCCACTATACAAAGCCCTAGTACGCCCTCATTTGGAATATGGAGTACAATTTTGGGCACCACTTAATAAAAACTGACATTTTAGAGCTGGAAAAAGTACAGAGAAGGGCTACAAAACTAATAAGGGGAAATGGAGGGGCTAAGTTATGAAGAAAGACTAACCAAATTAAACTTATTTTCGCTAGAAAAAAGGCGTCTACGAGGGGATATGATTACATTATTTAAATACATCCAGGGTCAATATAAGGCTTTGTCAAGTGAACTTTTTTTAGCAAGAGATTTTCAGCTGACAAGAGGACATCCTTTGAGGTTAGAGGAAAAAAGATTTCACCTTAAACAAAGAAAAGGGTTCTTCACAGTTAGGATGGCTAAACTGTGGAATTCTCTACCAAAGGAGGTGGTAACCGCAAATTCGATAGACAACTTCAAAAAGGGGTTAGATATATTTTTGAATAAAGAGGGCATTCAAGGCTATCCTAAATAACTAGCGAAGGAATATTGATTCAGGGAGAAATTTGATCGCCAGTTTCTGGGGTCAGGAAGGAATTTAGTTTTTTTTCCCCTTATGAGACAATTGGCAAAGTTTCAATGTTTTTTTTTTTTTCTCTTTTGCCTTCCTCTGGATCAATTAACAATTAATAATAAATAGTCCACATTAAAAAGATCAATAGAGATCTTAAAAGGTTGAACTTGATGGACTAACTCTTTATTCATTCTCCAATACTATACTATTAATAATTATTTAATCAACAAATTAATTAATAACTAATCCGCATATTGCAGATCAGAGGTGATCTTAACAGGTTGCACTTGATGGACTGAAAGTATTTTTTCAACCTTAATTTAAAAATATATATATATTGTCATGCCCATTATTAGTTAGACAAGTATTATAAAACCAAGTATGGGAGAGATCTAAAGAAAATCCAATATTATAGATGTCTTTCCCTGATTTTTCAAATCCTAGTTATTTACTAATATTTTTAGGTTAAGACTAAGGGACTATATCTTCCTGACCTTTATACTATGCTTCTACTAAAATCTAGAAGTGCTGTGAGTGTATCATTCCTCTATAATTCCATGTGAAGGAAACATTCTTATAAATAAATAGTGCCTAACAATTAATTTATCTTCTTTATATTAATCTCCAAATACAAATCTATCCAATCTTACAGTTTTCTATTATCCACTGAGAAAACAAGGGTGCCAATATTTAATTTCTCCCGAAATCAAATAAGTGTCTCTTTCCCATCTAAGCCTTTGATCTTTCACGTCCGTAAGAGTTACCATCACTAAAATTGCAAATCGCAATTAATACAATTCCACCCGTAACTTGTGGGTTTGCTCAATTGAATCGCTCTGTAATTGTAGCAGAGTGCAAGCCCGCAGCACGCCAGCAGACATACGGCCTGTATACCATGAGTTGCGTCCTTGCAATTGAATGAGGCTCCAGGTATACAATAAAATGTGGAAAATCCAGGACGGCCAACTAGTTATACATGGTACTGTATAAGTATTAGTAGTCATTGTCAATTTTTTTGCAAATAAGATTAATATAATATTACACGTACTTCTTCATCACTTACATCATCATCCATGGCATATATGTGACTCCCCGATGGGTGACCTTTGGCCCAATTTGTATAGTACACGCCAGTTCCAGCAGTCCACAGAAACTTGTGCTCAGCATTTACATCATTCAATCCAGTCCACAGATCAACACCTACATCCTTTGAATGGTAAGTTAAAAAAGCTGGAATAAAAAAAAAAAAAAAGAAAAAATAGACACTATTTTACCAAGAAAGATCACTCCATCCAAGCCCTTAATATAGAAAAATACTTGGACAAAATGTCAAACATATAGGATGCAGCATATTTGAATTGAAAATAATCACACACTTCGAAACCAAAGTTACAGAATTTAATATTGGTTATGTATTTTCCAAAATATGAAAATGTGATGTTTGTTCATGTGAGTGTGTTTAACGTTAAATAAAAAATGTGTTATTTTTCTTTTGTGAATTGTTTTAACTAAAATAAATAATACTGTGTAAAACACATTATAAAACTGGAAAGGCCACATACCCGTATATTTCAGCAGACCATACATGTTACACAAATATTTGTTATGGAGGCACATAATATGTATATATGCAATTTGCTAGGTGTACTTAGATGCTGAGTAGGGACTGGAACTAGGCCAAGGTGCCTGCCTCGATGGGTCAACATAATGAACTAAGGGGAGTCAGGTCCTTAAATGAGCATCGACAATAGAAACATCCCCTGTCTCTGTTTTGGCCAATTAGTGTATGGAATCTGTAAAAAAACTGTTAGGTCTTCCAGCTTTTAAAAGTATTATAAATTATATAATGTACAAAAGAGACAGCTCTTTGTCTAAGTAGTTTTTCCAAACTTGCCATCTTTCGATGTACAAAGAGTTACTTTCATGGTCCTTAGCAGGAAATGTGCCCATTACTAATATGTTAGTAACTGTTAACACGATAATTGATTGTAGGAGGTAAAGATTTGTTCCAGAGGGTTGATAGAAGGATATCAAGTCAAGAGCAAGAGAGGCCATCAGATGTGATGTTAATGAGTCAAATACTTTGGTCTAAGGGGATCTCAAAAACAGAAAGACAATGGTGTTATTTTAATGTAATATAAATCTATGCATATTCCTGAACATACAAGTCCAATGTTTCAGAAACTCAATATGTTACTTTTGGGATCTCTGCAAAAATCTATGGGCTTCCATGAATATTTTATGGTTATCCAGCCTTGGGCAAATTCATCATTATGCCTAGGAAGATCCCCTTCACATCACAGAACATGGCTCACAAATGCTGGTATTTGAAGGCTAGCCTCTTCTTGTGGGCAGAGTAATGTTGTACAGGATTTTGTTCTTAAGAAGGCACAAGTGAGTTAGAACTACCATATATACTCGAGTATAAGCTGACTTTTTTCAGCACATTTTTTATGCTGAAAAAGCCCACCTCAGCTTATACTCGAGTGAGGGTTCCCTCAGCACACCATTCCGCTTCCTTCCTCCAACCCCATTGTCGTCTTCCCCATCCTCCTCCTCCCTCCTCTTCCCCATCCTCCTCGTCCCTCCTTCCCCCTTCCTCCTTCCCCCATCCTCCTTCCTCATTCCCCCATCCTCCTTCCTCGTTCCCCCTTCCTCCTTCCTCCTTCCCCTTCCTCCTTCCCCCTTCCGCCTTTCCCCCTCTCACCTCTTCTCTGTAGCCTACGATTAGCTCCTGCTGCTGATCGGAGCCCCGCAGCGCATATTATGCCTACCTATGGAACCGGCATATATTCCAGAGAAAGGCATAAGACATGCTGTGGGGCTTCGATCAGGGGATAGGGGGGGGGGGGAGGAGGATGGGGGGGAAGAAGAGGATGGGGGGAAAAGGGGGAAGAGGAGGATGAGGGGGGAAGAGGAGGATTAGTGGGGAAGAGGAGGATGAGGGGGAAGAGGGGGATGAGGGGGGAAGAGGTGGATGAGGGGAAGAGGGGGATGGGGAGAAGAGGGGGATGAGGGGGGAAGAGGGGGAAGAGGGGGATGAGGGGGGAAGAGGT
The DNA here is from genome assembly GCA_027410445.1 of Discoglossus pictus. Lineage (NCBI taxonomy): Eukaryota > Metazoa > Chordata > Amphibia > Anura > Alytidae > Discoglossus > Discoglossus pictus. Next base: position 385,840,217 of record CM050166.1, on the reverse strand, counting down.
GGATGGGGAAGAAGATGATGAGGGGGATGAGGGGGGAAGAGGAGGATGAGGGGGAAGAGGTGGATGAGGGGGGCAAAGAGGTGGATGAGGGTGCGAGGAGGAGGATGAGGGGGGAAGAGGTGGATGAGGGGGGGAAGAGGTGGATGAGGGGGGGAAGAGGTGTATGAGGGGGCGAAGAGGTGGATGAGGGTGCAAAGAGGAGGATGAGGGGGGAAGAGGTGGATGAGGGGGGGAAGAGGTGGATGAGGGGGGGAAGAGGTGGATGAGGGGGGAAGAGGTGGATGAGGGGGGATGAGGTAGATGAAGGCGGGGAAGAGGTGGATGAGGGGGGGAAGAGGTGGATGAGGGGGGGGAGAGGTGGATGAGAGGGGGAAGAGGAGAGTGAGGGCAGGGGGGGAGGAAGGGTAGAGGGGAAGGGGGGAAGAGGAGGGTGAGGGGAGGAGGGTGAGAGGGGGAGGAGGGGGAGAGTGGAAGGGGGGAAGATGAGGGTGTAGGTTAAGGGGGGGAAGAGGAGGGTAAGGGGAGGAGGGTGAGAGGAGGGTGAGAGGGGAAGGGGGAAGAGAAGGGTGTAGGGGAAGGGGGAAGAGGAGGAGGATGGGGGAAGGGGGAAGAGGAGGATGATGGGGGAATGGGGGAAGAGGAGGATCGGGGGGAATAGAAGGGTGAGGGGGATGAGGGGGGAAAGGAGGAGGATGAGGGGGAAAGGAGGAGAATGAGGAAGAGGAGGATGAGGGGGGAGGAGGATGAGGGGGGGCTTAGGGCTCATAATATATGTTTTTGTTGACCCTATTTTCTACTTACACAGCTAGTTTACTGTTTTTCTTTTAAATAAATATTCAAAAACATTTAACCTACGGATGCCTCAATTAATGTAATTTTATTGGTATCTATTTTTATTTTTTACATTTATCAGTAGCTGCTGCATTTCCCACTCTAGGCTTATACTCGAGTCAATATATTTTCCCAGCTGTTTATGGTAAAAATAGGTGCCTCAGCTTATATTCGGGTTGGCTTATACTCGAGTATATACGGTACTTTACATTCTGTGGTGTAAAAAATAATTATGTAAGCAATTTTAAATAACTAAGCTTGAGTATGGTCAAATTACTAAACACTTTCTCACTTGAGAGAAGGTAAGAAGGACTGAGATAAGGTGAAATGGGCTGTTTTCCCCCATATGAAATAGTGTATAGTAAATCAGAAGATAAAGTGAGATACTTGAAATGCAGAGTTAATTCTCACCCACCCATATGGCACTTAATGCTTACATAGATCAGTTCCAAACTACAGTAAAATAGTTTGGAATAGGTTGTGTAAAAAAATATCTGGCACTCAGACTACTAATAAAATATGATTGCCACTTACCTTGCACCAGTTCATCGTCTATGGTGACCAGATTCCCTTTTAAATCTTTGCACTCTTTTCTTGCAGCAGACCATCGAGTTCTTTCATTTTCTTCTTGGCCGAATATTTTATAGCACTTAAATAGGTGAGAGAACATTCATAATGTTGTGTATTCATTTTTTTATATTTAATAGACTACAAGGAATCATATAATAACATATTGTTATTGAAATAGGATGAACACATCATTTTGGATTTAAAGGAACTCTGTTGGCCCAAAAGCAAGTTTTTTTTTTTAAGTTTTTTTTTTTTTAAAGAGTATGGGAAAATGTATATACATTGTACTGGAAAAAATGTCTAAAGTGAATAATTCCTGAGATATTCTGAATTGTCTGTACTGTAAATGAGTTACAAATGCTAGTTATCTGTTTTCATGTGTTAAACAACAACCCCAATGTTATCATGAAGATAGATATTCTCCCCCACCCTTATCAAGTACTCTGAGATGCAAATTAACATACTGAGCCACACGTTAGCATAAAGGAGCTGCACAAAGAATGCTGTATATGGCCTTTATTTTATGCTATCTGTAAGCATAGAACTAAGTGAAGTTTACTCATAAAATACTACTGAGCTATCACATCACACACATAAATCTAACCCCTGAGAAAAACCGCCCAAGAGCTCCACATGTAATTAACTATTTATTAAATTGCTATCTCATGCCTCCCAGAATGATATCTAAGCTCACTGAATTTTACACAGAAATCTCTCAAAGTGCTCAAACTTTTTAAAAACCTCAGGACACCCTCAACCCCCTTTAAAGGCACAAAAATGCCTCAGAGAAGCCTGGACCCACAGGGTACCCAAAATTAATATGTGACCATGGGGATCCCTATGGAACCAATTGGTAATCTAAAGAATAACCAAGGGAAATTCTTATGCACCCCAATGGCACCTAAAATGGATCCCCTGTACCATAGGGGTCCCTGCCGATCCTCACAATATGCTATACTATGGCTTCCTAATTCTATCATACTAGTCATTGCCACAAGGGGCCTCTAATTAATTTAAAAAAAAATACAAACAAAAAAAACACTAAAATGTTAAAAAAAAATGCAGAAAAAAATATATTTACTGAAAATTAAAAAAATACAAATAAAATACTGTACATGAGAAAATTAATATATAAAAGATGAATTATAAAAAGAAAAACTTCTCCTGTGGTGGAAAATTCCACTTACCCATGACTGATTGGCTATAGAAACAGTTAATCAGAGAAGAGAATGTTATAGTTAGAGGGGACCCCATAATGATAATGGACCCAACAGCACAAGGGTGGCCCTCGAGCGTGTTGAGGGGGTGTCCCGGGTTAGTGGGTGTTGATGGGGAATTCAGATGGATTCCAGTGCTCATAGAGGGTAGCAGATATTGATGGGGGAATGCAGGGGGATACTCAAGCTCTTGGGAGGTGGCGGGTCATAGACGGAGAGGCCATAGCCCCCCTGTATACACTTATTTTATTATTTAGATAGATATTAATATAGCTCTGAGCACATGATAGAGCTAGAGAGCTATGGTTAGAACCCCCTTATTTGAGATTTTTGGGATTCTTTTTTTGCGGGAGCCATGGAATAGCTCAGCAAATTTGCTTATAAAAACTTCTGTAGATATGATCCAGTCTTACAGGAGTTCTTAAGGGTGGCATAGAATAGAGGAAAATATCTACAATGATTTACCTTAGAGCAAAAAGTTAGTACAATGTATAAAACCCTCTTAGATAAATAATTGGGAGAGAAAACCTAGGAAGTGGGCGTTTTTTATCTTTTACCTTCACTTTATCCAAGTTGTATTCAGTTTGATGGATATATCCTTTATTTATATCCAGTCTTAAAATATTAGTTTTATTTAAAAAAAAAAAAAACATAAAAAAAGTTTTAAGTGTATAAAAGCTTTCTATGTTTTAAAAAATACACATATTGTAATATTGTTACAGCTCATTACCTTTTTCCTAAATGAAAGCCAATCTGATGGGCATCCACCTTCAGGAGCCGGAACTGTTGGTGCAATTGTTGAATTGACAGAGCTGTTTTTCCTTTCGCAGATAAAGGGGTTCGGATAACCACAATTTATATCATTCCACAATCCTGCAAGAAAGAACTCCTTGTAAAACAAACTCAGAGGATATTCAATTATCTGAATTGCTTCAAATTATATAGTTAATTTGTTATTAAATCCACTTTATTGTGGTAAAGCAATCATGGCCCTTTACAATTATAAATTGTTACAAGCATAATGGCAGCCATATTAACCCATTTATATAAAGTTATGGAATATTACTAATTTGTGGATAACCTGGCAACAGGTTGTGAAAATCCATATTGAAGTTTCTACTGCCAGTGCCACATGAACAAATAGGAAGCGGATGGCTAAATTGTGTGCTCTAGAATCTGAAATTCAGAGTTTCACACATCTATGCTCATCCTCTCACACTCTAAGGGTTGCACTCCAGAGATGGGAGGAAGGAGCAAGGCAATCCCCAAAAAACAAGCTGAAAAATATATTAAAAAATCATATTTCATCACTCATTGAATATCAATGAAGGGCAAACTGGTCCTATGTGGGCCATGAGTCTAGAACTCCAATATATCTCTAGGCAAGCACAGGTGGATAAATCAGAATGAATAAAACTGAGTAACTTTGATGTGCTATTGCAGAGAGAACTTGATTTTTTTTTAAATATATATACTTATATATATATATATATATATATATATATATATATATATATATATATATATTTCTATGATGTCACATAGAATGTATACATTTCAATTTGATTAAAATTTAAGAATCTCATTATGTGGTTAACAGACTGGCATTATAAAAAAACATGCTTAATATGTGGTGCTGATGTTATAATTTTGCAGTGCTTATTGTTATTATACCTCGATAATGGTGTAATGGCAACCATTGCATCTTTGCCAACCACTATTGAGCCTCGGAAACTGTGTGGAATCTAAACACATCTGACTTTAGCATTGCATTTTTTACATGCAATTGTGCCTGTGCAAGATAGAAAGAACTGATAAACTGTGCTTGCTTGACTCCGATAAGATGCATGCACTAGTCTACGATATGTAAAGGGATGGATAGGGGGTAGATACATAATACCTTATCACTGACCTAATTATAATACTTGGGTTTTAGTAAATCACATGTAAACTTGAGTAGAGCTAATGTGTGATGTGCTGTGGTAAATCACGGCTTATTGGGCATCTTGGTCTTAAATAATAATTGGCCCAGCTTTATGTACAGCCTATTGGCTTCAGTACAGCTGTACATCATTTTATGATGATGTAGGTGGAACGCCATTTTTGTTTTGTGAGATTGTAGGAGGGTGGAGTTATTTTTGATACTTGTTCCATAGTATAAATGACTAATTGAATGTGTGCTACCTTTTTAACATATTGAACAGTTGGTTAATTTATTCCGCCTTATGTGTAACATAAGAAGACCCGGAGACATATCTGTAGCATACAACATGGCATGCACACATCTAGCAAGCAATAGCTCTACAGCAAGCACATTTAACATAATAAAGAGTACATACCTAAATTTTTGTATATGACAACACAGTCCTCGTCATTATTTGCAAAATTTGGTTCATAACTTGCCCACTTTACAAAGTCCACAGGAGAACCATCCATCCACCTATAAAAAGAGAAAGCATATTATAAGTTGCATATAAATTTGCATTTGTTAAGGCATTTAACTTTACTCCTTGTCCTACTTCACAAGTAGAAAAAGAGCCCCATTAAATTGCTCCGATTTTAGAAATCGTAGACCATAATGGAACCCGCAAGACTTACTGCTATTAAATTGGCCTCTTTCAGCTACCTGCAAACAATCTGTGGGTTACAGGCAGAAAAACTTTACGGGCCGTCAAAATCTAAGCCTTCGATCTGTCAAGCCTATTAATGTTACTATCGCAAACCGCTATTAAATTGCTACGAATCCCCAAGGACGCACTAGCGTTCAAACCCGTAAACTAGAGAGCATTGAAACCCGTTCTAGAGAGGACCCACATGGGGGTTAAAATTCTGTCCATAGCACTGTAAAACCTAGAATAAACACAATACTGTATTTTAAATTAAAGGGATATTGATATAAGGTATTAATATTAAAAGCACGATATTCTCAAGCCGGCAAATCAGCAATAAAAAATAATTTATTTTATGTTTAATTTCCGTGTTATATCGATCCCGGCAATCAATGTGTTAATACATATAATAGAACTCGCATGGACTAGAAAGAGTAGGGCCACCCTTCAGAACTGTTTCAGTCCCTCTTGGAATGCTGTCATACAAGTCCTGAGCTGTTTGTAGCAGGATATTGCACCATTCTTCAATAAGAAAAGCTTCTAGTTCTTTGAAGAATGAAGGAGGTGGAAATTTACTTTGCACTTTGAGCTCCAGAATTTCCCATAAAGGTTCAGTGATGTTTAGATCTGGTGATTGAGGAGGCCATGAAATTTTGACTTCATCCTTCCAGATATAGAAAATAAGATGAAAGAAGACTCATTAGACCATATTACTTTTTTCCACTGCTCAGGCTTTGTATTCCAGGTTATGTGTTTGTGCATTGGGTTTGGATACAAGTGGATTTCCTGACAAAAATCCCAGCTTTGTGAAGCTCACAATGCACATTTTTGTTCACACTGTGGGCCTCATTCAATTAATGGCCGCAAAATGTCCGCAAAGCTGCGATTCCTTGCAAGGGTGCTGCCGCGCCTTGTAGCCCTACTTCTACGTGGGATCCGGAAACAATTTACAGAGAACAATTTACAGACAGCAATTCTCCTCACCACACATTACTTTCAGTTTGTGAAGGTATTATGGCAGTGGAGTTTCTTAAATCCGAAAAAGGAAAAGCAAAGCTGTGCTATGATGGCCATTTGTTCTATAAGGATAAGCAAATTGAAAACAAAATTTATTGGAAGTGCCAAAATTATACAAAAACAAGATGTGCGGCCAGAGTTACTACAGAGGACAACATCATAGAGAAAACATTTAGGGAGCACAATCACTGTGCAGATGCAGCACAAGTTGAGGCAGCACATGTTCTGGACACGATGTGAGGTTGTGCAGAAACAGCAAACGATACTGTGCACAGTATAATTGCCAATGTGTCCAGAACCTGCAGCCAAGCAGCAGCGCCCAAGCTGCCAAGTGTTGCCACAATGAATCGTACCATCAGGAACATCAGGAGTAGACAGTTTGATGGTCCAGTTCTCCCAGCACACAGGAGGGACATTGTCTTTACTGATGAGTACAAAAGTACTTGCAATGGAGAAGTGTTTCTTAAGTATGACTCTGGACCTCAGGACAATAGGATGCTAATCTTCTCTACAACTAGGAATCTGCGGCTGCTGGAGCAAAGTGAGCATTGGTTCGCTGATGGTACTTTAAAAAAGTTCCATTACTATTTTCCAGCTGTACACAATCAATGGATTTAAGGATAACATAATCCCTGCCATTGGTATACGCCTTGTTGCCAAACAAGACAGAGGACACTTATGTCTCACTTCTAGAGCAGATACAAATTTTGGAACCAGCATTGTCCCCACAATCCCTAACAATTGATTTTGAATTGGCCATGATGAATGCGTGCAGGTGAGTTTTCCCTGACGCTTCTCAACATGGTTGCTTTTTTAATTTCGCACAGTCCATATACCGTTCAATTCAGAACAATGGTTTAAAGCAACGGTACAAAACATATGCCAATTTTGCTCTCACTATGAGATTTTTGGCAGCGATAGCATTTGTGCCCACTGCTAATGTCACAAATGTTTTTGAAACTCTAGGTGAGCAACATGTTTTTTCCAGCAGAAGGGCAAGAAGTGGTGGATTACTATGAAGACATGTGGATAGGATGACCAACAAGTCGAGAGGTTTGAAGAGCACCTAGGTTTTCGCATACCATCTGGAATGTACATCAACTTGTTCTTCAAGGACTGCCAAGAACAAATAACTCTGTGGAACGCTGGCACAGAGGCTTTGAAGAACAAGTTGCTGCGTGTCATCCAAATACATGGAAGTTCATTTTGTGCATCAAAAAAGAGCAGAGCCTTAATGAACTACGCATAGAACAGTGTCTTTAGTGGAGCTGATCAAGTCCAAAGGAGAAAAAAAAATACAGACATTGTGATGAAAGAATAATAAGGCTAGTGACTGCCTACAATGAAGATGCTGACATTGTTGACTATTTAAGAGGCATTGCACATAACATTTTATACTAATGTGCATACTGAACTTGCCCAACTTTGTTAATGCACAGTGCTGTTTATGACTGTGGTAGTTTGTATTCAATAAAGACTGTTTTGTTTAATGTCATAGAGTCCTCTCTGTTCTATACATATCAATGTCATGGTCTGTACTCCCCGCAGTCAATTTGTATTCCCTGCAGGTAGTTTGATACATTTATTTGTTACTTTTTACATTTGATAATTTTTAACTGTGCATTACATACTGTATCTGTATTACGCAAATGGCTTATTCAATTAATTGCTTACGCGATAAGCTGTAGCGGCGATTAACTGATTCTTGGTGAATTGCTTATCTGTGAATTGCTGTTGCTGTGAATAGTCGGCGGTGAATTGCTGTCGGTAAATTGTTCTCTGAAAATTTTCCTAGACCCCTTCTACGTTGCTATTCAAATTAAAGGGTCCGCAGCACACCCCTTCCTACGGCCAATCACAAGACAGGCAATCGGCCATTAGCTTTGGCAGGTTTGGACTTGATCGCAGGCATTAGCATGCAGATCAGAGTTCAAGCCCGCCAAACTAAAAAAGTTAAAAATAAATTCAAGAAAGCACTGTACAGCACTGTAAATGATGGGGGACCCATTGGAGGACATGAGGATGACATGTAGTACATTGGCCTCATGGGGCAATTAGAACCCTAATATTAACTTCATAAGTGCCATGAGGGTCCTCCAGAACACTCATGACACTAAGTACAAATAATACACTACTCTATTCCCCCCCAATAAATTACTAAATCTAAACTAACCTCCTCTACCCTAACCTATTAACCCCTACCTACCTAACTCTACCTACCTAACCCCTATTAAACCCCCACCCCACTAATTACACAAAATCAAAAATCTATGTTACAAAAATAAAAAAGAACATTACACAATTCCCCCACTACAAAAAATAAAAAAGGACATTACACAATCCAACCACAAAAAATAAAAAAAGAACATTACACAACCCCCCACTACAAAAAATAAAAAAGAATTACGAACCTGCAAAGAAAATATATACACAAATATACATAACATTACAATACAGCAATAAATACATTACAAATATACCCCTGACTACAATACATTTACCCCTATCTACATTACATATCCCCCTGACTACAATACATTACCCCTATCAATAAAACATTACCCCATCTACAAAACATTACCCCTATCTACAAAACATTACCCCTATCTACAAAACATTACCCCCTATCTATACAACATTACCCCATCTATAAAACATTACCCCCTATATATACAACATTACCCCATCTATAAATCATTACGCCATCTACAAAACATTACCCCTATCTATAAAACATTATAAAACACAATAAACATAATATACATTAAACTTTCCTTGCAGTAATGTCCCCATCCTTCTACTCTTTTGCCCCAGCTGGGCCCTTGAGGAAAACCACTGCTCTAGAGGAGCCCCCGACGCTAACTGGGACCTCTAGCACTTCTTCCGGTAAAAAATGTAATGGCGCCTTCTAATTGGCTGAAATGGCTGTCAGAAGGCACCATGGTGTGAGCCAATCGGAATGGGATACACCCGTATATTCCATCCTGATTGGCTGATGGACCTGTAAATCATTTTTAAACCATTCGGAAGGCACAATTGCCTTCAGCCAATCAGAATGGGATACACTCCCATGTGGTGATTGGCTGAAGGCATCTGCACCTTCTGATTGGCTACTATCTGACTGACAGTGACAACAGCAAATCAAAAGGTGCAGATGCCTGGAGCCAATCACAATGGGATACACCTCACGGGGTGTATCTCATCCTGGTTGGCTAAAGGGAATAGCACCTTCTGATTGGCTGTTGTCACTGTCACTGTCGTTATTTTTTTTTTAAGAGCAGTGGTTTTCCTCAAGGGCCCAGCTGGGTCAGAAGAGGAGATGGACGGGGACATTGCGGCAAGGTAAGTTTAATGTATATTATGTTTATTATGTTTTATGTTGTGTTTATGTGTGTACTAATGTTACGTTTTATTTATTCCAGGGGCCCAGCTGCAGAAGACAAGAAGAAGGATCTGTGTGTATTGTTTTTTATGTAGTGTTTATTTTTGACTAATTTGATGTTTCTTTTTTTCCTAGGGGTGAGACCAGCAGAAGGAAACCCTTCATTACTGAAGGGACATCTAGGCAAGGTAAGTGGTATTATTTATTATATTTTAGGTTAGATTTAGGGGTTTTAATGTAATGTAGATAGGGGGTAATGTTTTATAGATAGGGGGTAATGTTTTATAGATAGGGGGTAATGTTTTGTAGATAGGGGTAATGCTTTATAGATAGGGGGTAATGCTTTGTAGATAGGGGTAATGTTTTATAGATAGGGGGTAATGCTTTGTAGATTGGGGTAATGTTTTATAGATGGGTAATGTTTTGCAGATAGGGGTAATGCTTTATAGATAGGGGGTAATGTTTTGTAGATAGGGGATAAAGTTTTATAGATAGGGGGTAATGTTTTGTAGATGGGGTAATGTTTTATAGATAGGGTAATGTATTGTAGATAGGGTAATGCTTTATAGATAGGGGGTAATGTTTTGTAGATAGGGGGTAATGTTTTATAGATAGGGGTAATGTTTTGTAGATAGGGGGTAATGTTTTGTAGATGGGGTAATGTTTTGCAAATAGGGGTAATGTTTTATAGATGGGGTAATGTATTGTTGTCAGGGGGAAATGTATTGTTGTCAGGGGGAAATGTAGATAGGGGTATATTTGTAATGTATTTCTTGCTGTATTGTAATGTTATGTATATTTGTGTATGTATTTTCTTTGCAGGTGCGTAATTATTTTTTTATTTTTTTGTAGTGGGGGGGGGTTGTGTAATGTTCTTTTTTTATTTTTTGTGGTGGAAGTTGTGTAATGTTCTTTTTTATTTTTTTGTAGTGGGGGGTTGTGTAATGTTCTTTTTTATTTTTTATAACATAGGCTTTTTATTTTGTGTAATTAGTGGGGTGGGGGTTTAATGGGGGGTTAGGAACGTAGTGTTCTGTAGGTAGGGGTTAATAGGTTAGGGTAAAGAGAGGTTAGTTTAGATTTAGTGGTTTATTGGGGGGAATAGTCTAGTGTAGTGTTTGTACTTAGTGTCATGAGGGTCCTGGAGGACCCTCATGGCATTTATGGGGTTTAAATTCGGGTTGTAATTGTCCCATGAGGGTCTTCATAGACCCTTATGAGACTGATGGGGTTAAATGGAGGCTTATGGGAGTCTGTATAGACCCCCATAAGTGATGGGTTAGATGGACCCCCATTAGAGGTGGCGTTAAATAGGCCTAGAAGGGGTAAATAGGCCCAGTTAGGGTTAGATAGGCCCAGTTAGGTTTATTAAGTCCAGATATGGTTAAATAGGCCCGGTTAGGGTTAAATGGGTCTAGAAGGGTTTAAATAGACCCAGTTAGGGTTAGATAGGCCTAGTTAAGGTTAGATAGGCCTAGTTAAGGTTAGATATTCCCAGTTAGGGTTAGATAGGCCCAGTTAGAGTTATTAGGTCCAGATCGTGTTAAATAGGCCCAGTTAGGGTTAAATAGGTATAGAAGGGGTAAATAGGCCCAGTTAGGGTTAGATAGGCCCAGTTAGGGTTATATAGGCCCAGTTAGGGTTATAAGGGCCAGATAGGGTTAAATAGGGCCAGTTAGGGTTAGATAGGCCTAGTTAAGGTTAGATAGTGTCACGACCTGCTTCTTCAATGGGGCTTGACAAGAACCTAGTTCACGCCTACCTCAGCAGGACCATGTAGTTCTTAATACCTCTGGTACAGAAGATGGCCCCAGATCTCACCATATAATTCCTTAGATTTAGGATTAATGCACAGTGACACTTGCACAATGTCTATGTAAGTAGATTCCACTCTATACCTTTATTAATTGGCACATTGTATACAATTTTCTGGCACACAGACTGGCCAATCAGTAAGTCTCTTGCTACTGGGAAAACTCTGTACCTCTGATGAGATCAGATCTCATCCTGTTGATTGTATTACCTCTCACCATTTGCTGTAAACACTCAGACTTTTAATCTTCTCAAGAGCCCCTGTGTTTGTTTATTTAGGTGGGCTGAGTGCATCACCAGATAACAATACTGTAACATAATAGGCCTTAATCTTATTTAGGTGGGGGCTGATGCAATAGTCTGCAGAATAGGTAATATGGTGTTTTACAACAATTCATATAACATGAAACATAATACACATGTTCTGCAGAGCATAAACCAAGATACATACAGTATAACAGTGTATTCATATTTTAACCATAAGCACTAAGAAATACATAACCATAATAATAAAAACAGGGTATCTTCTTGCCAATCAGGCCCAGGCCAAAATGTAAAACAGTCCAGTCAGGCCCTGGGCATGACAGATAGGTCCAGTTAGGGTTAAATAGCCCAAGTTGGGTTAGATAGGCCCAGTTAGGGTTAAATATGTCCAGAAGGGGTTAAATAGGCCCAGTTATGGTTAGATAGGCCCAGTAAGGGTTATATAGGCCCAGTTAGGGTTAAATCGGTCTAGAGGGGGTTAAATAGGTCCAGTTAGGGTTAAATAGGGTTTAGCATGGGTTAAACGGGTATAGTTAGGGTTAAGAGGTTGATGGGTATACTTAGGGTTAATAGTGTAGTGTAGTGCTTAGACTTTGTCATGAGGGTCCTGGAGGACCCTCATGGCACTTGTAGGGTTAACCTAGAGGTTAATAGGGTCCTATAGGGGTCTACATAGACCCCTATTGGACTGAAGGGGTTAATTTTAGTCTCATGGGGGTCTATATTGACTCAAATGAGTGATGGGGTTAATTTTAGGTGCCAGGGGGGTACTTATAGTACCCCCACTGCTTGGGGTAGGGACCCGCGGAGGAAATTCAAACCCGTGGCGGGAAATTTAAATCCCGTAGATGCTGCAGGGGTCCCGCTCGGTGACGATCAGGACCCTCTGCGAGCAAGGCTAGGGGTTATTGTGGGGAGCCTGCAGGGGTCCCCCATTAGGACCCCTGCAGCAAGGGGTTAATGTGGGTAGCCTACAGGGGTCTCAATCTGACCCCTGCAGCAAGGGGTTAATGTGTGCACATTGCAGGGGCCCCGTTCGGACCCCTGCATTATTGGGTTAATGTTAGGACACTTCAGGGGCCACTTTCGGGCTCCTGCATTATAGGGTTATTGTGTGCACCCTGCAGGGGTCTTGATTGGATTCCTGCATTATAGGGGTGATGTAGGGACACTGTCACGATCCGGACCCCTGAAGCCAGTGGGGGCTTAATTGGAGCAGTCACAAGGGCTTCACAGCTCTTGCGACAACTCCAGGGTGGAAGTAAGTTGCGGCCATTTTGGGACGTTTTATGGGGTTGACGGGAAGGTGATCGGAGCATTAGAATAGGCACGAGGGGTTTCATGCGGCCAAATTTCTTGCGGCTGCGTAATATCAAAGGCTTTCCCTGCAGTGAGCTGCAATCGGGTGGCGGCAAGGGAACGCAGGGCGCCGGCCACAAGCCGGCCGGAGCCCTCGGCCACAAGGGAATAGAATAGCTAAGTAGCATGTGGCCACCCATTGCGGCCACACAGCTCCTACGGCCATCAATTGAATGAGGCCCTGTGTCACAAAGGTGCTGATTCAAGACAGTGTTCATTTTTGAGGCGTTTAGCATATTTTGTGGCATTTAGCCACTATCCAGTGCAGTGTCCATATATCTCTCTTGGTGAGCTTCCACTTGCAACAACTGTTGCACTTTGCTAATGCAGTTTGTCCATGTTTGGGGTATGCTGTGATTATTTTTGAGACTGTTTCGTTTGACACAAATCATTTTGCAGTTTTTGTGAACGATGCACCTGTAAATTTGGCACCTACTTATTTGGCTTCTTTGGAACTTATGATGCATTGAAAACTCACATAGGAAAATGGCAATTGCCAGACCTCCAATTATATGTTATAAACCCAAATGAAATTACTGAAAATTACATGTTTAATCAATAAGTTTACTTTTTGATGAAAATGCGATAAGACCTGGCCCTGGTCCTTGAAGAAAAGCCTGGTTTCAAACAAGTATTATATTTTATTGCACCATATACATTCACTGCTGCTTTATTACGACAGTGACACATCCAATAATTAAATACATTTAAACAAACCAATAATAAAATAAAATATGACAAGCTTAACATACTTACTTAAACTCTCTATCCAATCCTAAACGTAACCCAATGAAATATGAATCATGCTTTCCATTCTTTAAAATCTGAAATATAAATTAACATAAATATTTTTAAATATATTCTAAATATATTCTACATATTCTAAATATATGTGACTTATAGAAGTTTATTGAAACGTGTCATAACATTAAAAGGAAATCATTTATTTACATTTAAAAAAAAGTAAAAACTGTAGCTATAAATAAGGATATATGCTATTGGGTGTTTTTAAAACACATCTAAATTAGTGTTATGTAAATTACTTTGAATGTTGCTATTTTAGGCACACATTACATTTCAAGATCCTTCTACCTGACTAATTCACTTATTAAGGGTCATTAATTAATACTTACTTGGATGCAATGGGAACAACATCCCTGATCCTCCCAGATTATTTAAATAGGGAGCACAAAAAATATTAAAATTAAATGTAATCATGCATTACCATAGGGGTGCCACCATAAGGCACCAGTTCTATGGAGCAGTATGTCTTCCCAGGAAAGCTTTTTTTTAACAGCAACCCTGGAGTATGCAATGGGCAACCAAGCAGCAGAAAAAGTATTTGCACAAAGGTACACACAACATTGGCTAGTATACTTTTACTGTCATGTATTTTTGCACCTGACTTTTATATGTATTTATTTATTTATTTGCTCTTACAGTAGATTCATATTTTTCCAACTCACTTCTACTCTTTGCTATTTATCATGTTTTTTCTAGTATTCACTTTTTCCCATCTCACTTTTTACCCTCCCTCTTAGCCTTCTGCTTTTTGCTATTCACTTATTTCTCTTCCCTTCCCCTTCTTTTCCCACATCACTCATATCCCACCTACTCTCACACTCACTATTCCCCTGGGTAAGTGTCATTGAGTGAAATTGTAGGGAAATGAGGAGGGAGGACACCTGTGTTATGTAGTGATATGATGGGTATACAGTGATATGATAGTGAGGTGAGGGAAGCCTGTGTTATGCAATGATATGATAGTGGCATGTGGGGGAAGTCTGTGTTATGCAGTGATATGATAGTGACATGGAGGGAAGCCTGTGTTATGCAGTGACATGATAGTGGGATAATAAATTAGCAAAACATGCTATCTATGACTGCAGTATAGATTTATTTTTGTGTTTTCAGATTTTTGACTGCTTTGCATGCATGTTGTTTATTGATAATGATATGTGTGTAATAACAAGCGAAACAATGAGACATGTCTAGCCCTTATGTAGCATCTCTTCCTTCTGTCTCTCTCTTATCCCTACTGTCTCCCTCGCTCCAGCCTCTCTCGTCCTCTCTCTCCCTTCTCTCGCTCTCTAGTGCATTCTCTCTCTCTTTCTTTCCCCCCTTCCCCTTATCTATCACTCTGTTCTCATATCTTTTCTCTCTCCTCTTCTTCTTTCTCTCTCTTCCTTGTCTTTTTCTGTTTCTTCCATTCCCTCACTCCCTTCCTTCTCTCTCAGTCCCCCTTGCCTGTCTATTACTTTCTCGTTCCTCCTACCTTAAACATAGAAACATTGATTTGATGTCAGATAACTAAAAAGGCCCATCTAGCTTGCACATTCTGTCATCCTAAAAGTATGGCTTATTAAGCCCTATGGTCATCTTATGCTTATCCAGGCATGCTTCACTTCCTTAACTGTGTTTGACTCTACCACTTTCACTGGAAGGCTAATCCAGTTATTTATTACTCTTGTTGTACATTTATAGTTCTTTTCTTTTTCTCTCTCCATTTATCTCTCTCTCTCTCTACTCGCAGTTTCTCTCTCTTTCTCTTCTCTGCTCTCTGCAGATTCTCAATACATTATATTTACCCTTCTGTTATACTAAATTGATAGAAAAGGAATTTGAAGAAAAACCCCAAAAATGACGGCGTAAGGTTGGGTTATTTTAACACACATATGGAAGATTTTACTTACAAAACATAAAAGCTGCAGAATGATGTCCACAATCTCTGGCAGTACAGACAAAAGTCTTGTTAAGATATTAAACAAAAGATTATCTTCGTGATACTAAAAAAGTAAGTTATCTGACATACTACATATGTAGAAAGCTCACAAAAGTGTAAATAATCTGCCATAATAAATACATTAAACAAGAGGTTCTACATACATTTTATGCTAATTATATGACTGTTTTGGTATTAACTAGATAACCATTTTTTATGTTTTGTAAGTACAATATTTATGCATGTTTTATATAAACCAAACTTACTTCACCAAATACTTTTCCCCATTTTGTTCCTTGTTTGCCTACTCCTCCAAATTCTTTTTGATCAAGCTGATTTACTCCTCAAGGAGGTCTCAAGATCTTCAGGATAGCAGTTCATCTTTCTTCCATACTTGCAGCCCTATTAAATTCCCCCAATGTGAAAATTTGTAGCCTGTAATGGAGCCCGCTAGACTTACGGCTATTAAATTGGCCTCTTACAGCTACAACAAACGATCTGCAGGTTACAGATGGAAAAACCCTACAGGACGTCGACATCGGAACTTCACTGCGCGAAGCCTTTGATCTGTCAAGCCCGTAAATGTTATGTTCACAAATCGCTATTAAATTGCTACGAATCCACTGGCGTTCAAATCCGTAACAATGAAATGGAACCAAAAAGCCTATGGGTACTAGAAAGGACCTGTAATGGCTTAAAGTCCTATCTGTAGCACTGTAGATGCAAATATCAACACAATACTGTATTTTAAATTGAAGGGAAAGTAATGCTAGGTATTACAATTAATAGCACAACATTCTCAAGCCCGCAAATCTGCAATATAAAATACTTTTTTTTTCTGTTTAATTTCCGTGTTATATCGATCCCAGCAATCAATGTGTTAATACATATAATGGGACTCGCATGGACTTGAATATCATATTTACTGATTTATTAATATTGCATTATTTCTGGAATGAGGGTCTGATCGTAACTCATAATTCAAACCCGTAAGGGATTGAAATCTAACTTCCATTTTTCAGTGACGTAATGATGACGATCTCTTTTTACCATTTGCTCTGTATAAAACCGTAACTACGGGTTTGACTAATTGATCATGTTAACGCTGCACATGCAACATGCGCAAGAATGGTTTATGGGTTTGGATGTCGGCCACGTCTGTTGCAGGCTTGGCTAATTTAATAGCTCTGTAACTCCACCGAATTTCAAGCCTTCAGCCTTTGTACCGGTGCCGCTATGGGCTTGGAATTTAATATGGCCCCAGGACTGATACCATTAGAATTGAGGGATAATCTTTATTGCCCCAAATCACTGCTTCCATTGGAGGTGGATAAGTACCATTTCTTTGATATTCTAACACATTTTGTATACTGTATATTGTGTAGTGCACCACTATTGTATGTTTTCTTTATACTTGTTGGTTGGCCTGGACTTTCTTCCCTTGCAGTCTGCATGTCCTATGAGCCGAGTTGAATTGCACCACTCAGGGCCACAGTTTTTTGTCTCTCTAAACTTTGTCCCCCCAGGGGGGCTCCTACGCCCATGCTCAAGAACCACCAGACTGGACATGATTTAGGTATTACACTGATTAAATATAGATGAGACAATTAGAGTCTATTGAATGCTAATTGCTCCTCCTGTGTTCACACAGTGTTAAACCTAAATTATGGCCTATTTGTTGGGTCTTGAGGAGAGGCTTGAGAACTGGTGCTCTAAGGCAATATAAAACTTGAGAATTCAAATTCATTTGTAGCTCAAATTCATTGCAACTATATTTGTTCAGAATCCTTTTATGGACATCAAATTGTTATATTAACTAATCAAGGCATTTTTATAATACATCAGTTAATACAACAGATGTGGTAGCACGTCTTCTGAGCACACAAGATGCGCACACCGTCATGCGCGCGCCAACAAATGTGCACATCAACAGCAGCGCGCCCAAAAATAGGGCACCCGACCATAGCGCAGGAGAGCGGAGCTAAGGGACTGGGTGAATACCGGGGACAGCTATAAAGGATAGGAGGGACAGTATGGTATGCTCCAGATAGCAGGTAAGCTATATCATGACATCCACTTAAAAATCTCTTTGTGTGCTGTACCTAGGGAGATCAGCTGCACCCTACAGGCAAGACCCAAGTGCTAAATACTGAGGAGCAAAGACCTCATGCTGCCACCACTATTCTACTCCAAGTGTCCACCGTGGATTCTGACTTAGGGAATAGAATAGTGGTGGCACCATGAAGTCTTTGCTCCTCAGTATTTAGCACTTGGGTCTTGCCTGTGGGGTGCAGCTGATCTCCCTAGGTACAGCACACAAAGTGTCTATGTGTGGGTTACTCAATATCCAAACCAAGAGCACATGGATGTCAGAGCACATCAAAATTATATAGCTTACCTGCTATCTGCAGCATACCATACTGTCCCTCCTGTCCTTTATAGCTGTCACGTATTCCCCCAGTCCCCCAGCTACGCGCTATGGTCGGGCGCCCAGTGTTCAGGTGCGCTGCTGTTGATGTGCACATTTGTCGGTGCACACATGACGGCGCGCTCGTTGCATGCGCTCAGAAGACAGCGTGTCCAACAGATGCAGTACTATAAACTTAATAAATTTGTATTTATCTTGTAAAAAAATCTTACGTATTTCCACAGAAACTTCCTTTCAGTTTCACTACTAATAACAGTGAGGTCACCAAAATTCTTTCTACAGAACTCCCTTGCTTTATCCATCGGCACGGCATCCTTGCTGATATAATAGTGAACATCTTTGAAGCTTATCCATCCATCACTTAAAATGTCATACTCTGTAACATATGAGAAAGAAGGTAAGATTTAATATTGTGACAGCTTCCTTTTATATATTTTAATATTTTATTTTCTAAACTATTATTCTACATAGTGCAAGTTATGTTTTTTTGTGTTCATTATTCTATCACTTTCAGTACTAATGGCTTATGATGTTATTTCTCCTTCTAGTTCCACACAACTTTCTACTGACTAAGAACGAATCAGCCCATCTAGACTGACAACTATCCGATCTAATTAAAGAACACTGTAGTGCATTTACAGTTAAAGTTCATATGTTTGTTTGTTGGGCACAGAGTATTAAGAACAGAATACAGTTTAAAATAAATAAAGGCTGAAACTTCTTAACTTCTTTTACTTTTTAATGTATAATTTTTCCCTGTGCTGAATGAAGGACTAAAAAAAAAATTGGAAAATCTCGGTTCTGGTTCAGACTGAGCATGCTCAGTAAAGGTGAAGAGGCTTTGATAGCGCATACACTGTCACTGGGTGGGGTCTATCTGGCAGCCGCTATCAGATTATAATAGAAAAGGTAACTGTGTAGGCAATGAGAGTGATGCTAACGATGCCATGGGTAGAGCTAATGACTTCATAGCACAGCGTGCTTCAATGCTCCGTGATGCTATAGCACCCAGACATAATTAGCCACACTCTCTGAGAAGCCACAAGGAAGTGAAGAAAATCAGCTCTGCTTGAGGGAATAACAGACAATTTAAAAAGTAAACAAATTATGAACCTTTATTTAATTTTAACTGCATATTGTTTTTAATAGTCTCTGTTCAACAAACATGAGCTTTACTTTTAAATGCATTACAGTGGTCCTATATATTGAAAGATATTGCAGAAATAGAAAATATAACATGCATAAATACTATTTCAATTGGTTGTATTTTATCTAATATAATAAATAATTTCTTATGTCTGTTATGCTGGGCGAGGCCATGATGTCATATACATGATATAATTGAGAGGCAGGGCCTGAGAGCCTGCATAACTGCATCCATTACACACCTCAGAGATAGCACACGGACAGAGACAGCACACAGACAGAGGTAGCACAGAGAGAGACACAGGCATCAAAGAAAGAGAGACAGCACAAAGAGAGCATACAGACAGTAGAGAGAAAGAAAAAGAGAGAGAGGGAGAACCCACCACACAACAAAGCAAGGGCCACCACACACCACAGCAAGCGGCATAACAGCCACTATTACATGCCTCAGAGAGACAGCACACACAGTCCGTACACAGACAGACTGCGCGAGACAGCACAGAGAGAGACATGCAGCAAAGAGAGAGAAAGTACGCACTACAGAACACAGCAGGGGCCGCCACACGCCACATACCATAGCAAGCGGTATATCAGCCGTCACTACACACCTCAGAGAGAGAAGGACAGTGCAGAGAGTGACAGCACACCGACAGACCGCACACAGACAGACCGCACACAGAGAGGAGAGACAGACTGCAAAGCGAGAGACAACACAGAGATACAGCACAGAAAGAGACAGCACACAGACCAACAGCACAGAGAGATACAAACAGTAGAGAGAGAGGACTGCCACACACCACAAGTGGCATAACCGCCACCATTAGGCACCTGAGAGAGAAAGAGCACAGATAGACACAGCAGAGAGAGAGAGAGAGAGAGCATACAGACAGTAGAGCGAGATAGACAGACAGTAAAGAGAGAGAGAGAAAGAGAACCCACCATAGAACAAAGCAAGGGCTGTCACACAGCAAGAAGCATAACAGCTGCCATTACACACCTCAGAGAGACAGCACAGACAGACTGTACACAGAGAGACAGCACAGAGAGAGAGAGTCAGTAAAGAGAGAGAAAGAACGCACCACACAACACAGCAGGGGCCACCACACACCACATACCATAGCAAGTGGCATAACAGCCCTCATTACACACCTCAGAGAGAGAGGCATAGTACAGAGAGTGACAGCACACAGACAGCACACAGACAGACCGCACAGAGGGAGACAGACAGACCTTAATGAGAGGAAGAGACAGGCAGCAAAGAGAGAGAGACAGCACACAGAGAGATAGTACACAGACAAACAAGACAGAGAGAGACAGACAGTAGAGAGAGAGAGAGAGAACCCGCAAACAACACAGCAAGGACCGCCACACACCACAACAAGCGGCATACACTCCTCAGAGAGAGAGAGAGACAGCACAGAGAGAGATAGTACACAAACAAACAAGACAGAGAGAGACAGACAGTACAGAGAGAGATAGACAGCAAAGAGAGAGAGAGAACCCTCCAACAATACATCAAGGACCACCACACACCACAACAAGCGGCATAAACTCCTCAGAGAGAGAGACAGCACAGACAGACCACACACAGACAGAACGAGACTACACAGAGAGAGAGAAACAGCACAGAGAGAGAGACAGCGAAGGAAGATAGAGAGAATGCACCACAAAACACAGCAAGTGCCACCACATGCCACATACCATAACACAGAGATACAGCACAGAAAGAGACAGCACACAGACCAACAGCACAGAGAGATACAAACAGTAGAGAGAGAGATAGACATGAAAGAGAGAGAGAACCCGCCAACAACACAGCAAGGACCGCCACACACCACAAGTGGCATAACCGCCACCATTACGCACCTGAGAGAGAAAGAGCACAGAGAGACACAGCACAGAGAGAGAGAGAGAGCATACAGACAGTAGAGCGAGATAGACAGACAGTAAAGAGAGAGAGAGAGAAAGAGAACCTGCCATAGAACAAAGCAAGGGCTGTCACACAGCAAGTAGCATAACAGCTGCCATTACACACCTCAGAGAGACAGCACAGACAGACTGTACACAGAGAGACAGCACAGAGAGAGAGTCAGCAAAGAGAGAGAAAGAACGCACCACACAACACAGCAAGTGCCACCACATGCCACATACCACAGCAAGCTGCATAACAGCCGCCATTGCACACCACAGAAAGAGACAGCATAGACAATTCAAGATAACATTCTATGATAATGTAATTTATGATGGGCACAGTTACTAGTATAAACATAATACATATTTGTTTACTATACCATTTAGAGTTGTTTGCTTTCCTTTTTTTTCTAGGTAATTTGTATAAAAAAAAACTATTAGTAAATATTTTTCAATGTCTATCCTAACTAGTATAGTAATTGAATGTGTGAAATAAAGGACAGTTGCCAAATAAGTAAAAAGAGTAGAGACACTCTATACATACCTGGAATCGGGGATCTTGTTGGTTCTGGCTTTAAAATTGCACCTGAAACAAGAACATAAAAAAACAAAAAATTGCATTATTTTATATAAGCATCAGATAGCAAGCAAGAGATTACTGAGCAGTGCTCTGCCATCTGTCACTATTGTCCCAAAATTATAGAAAGCTATTTTGATGTCAGCATCAGACTACTATGTTAATAAGATTTTACAGATCACTCGCAAATCAGGGCAGTGCCGTAACTGAAAAAAGTAGAAGAAAGATTTACAGGCACCAAAGACCACTCACAAGTGGTTTTCAAACCCTTGCTGAGTCCCCCCAGAAGCATTTAAAGTGACAGTATAGCATAAAAAGCACTAGAAAATTATGACATTTCAACATTATTTGACACTTAACAATCTGATATCAACATATGCGTAATTAATAAATATGATATGTTGGTATTAAGAGCATTTTATGATTCAAAATCCAGGGTAAAACACAATCCAGTACTCGAGGGGT
This sequence comes from Discoglossus pictus, assembly GCA_027410445.1. Taxonomy (NCBI): domain Eukaryota; kingdom Metazoa; phylum Chordata; class Amphibia; order Anura; family Alytidae; genus Discoglossus; species Discoglossus pictus. The sequence goes on along the minus strand of CM050166.1, from coordinate 385,817,907 downwards.
TAATACACATCACAAAATCACGTTGCCTAGGAACAAATGCACTAATGCATTGTTTATAAATCTATCATATTTTAACACAAAATAAACACATGTTTATTTATTGAAGCTATAAATACAATTGTCCAATATTTTTAATATCAAAATATATTAATAAATAAATAATTACTTTCTATATATAGCTCTAATGTTTCCGTGCCCAGCAGTTACAGCACTTGTTACGGCACTTCCCCCTCATTATAATATTCATGACATTCGCATTTCCTATTGGAAAGTGTGTGCAGTTTGTGGGGTTAGGTTCTCCTGTATATCATCTAGAAACATTTAAACAGAGAAGAAAATATGCAGTTTAAAGCAGTCCCATTGTGACTTGTCTTTCTTGTGAGAAGAATTGCCAATTTCTACAAATTGTTTATTTGTTAAAATATGTTAAAAGCACATAACTTACATTGTATTAAATGTATTGGGGGAGGTAAATACAGGTACCGTGAACATAGCTGCATAATATATTTCATTTGAATCTTGCAGCAAAGATACCCAAGTGACAAACGGTGTTGGTTTTATTTATAGCATATATTACATCAAAAGAAATCTGACAAGATTAGTTTAAGTTACAAGTGTTTATAATATATGGTTATTCTTAATTGCAATAGAACCTGTCTCAAAACAACATGTGTATATTGCAGCACTGTTCATTTTTTTTTTAAACAATGCATTGAAGTATAGACATTTGTTATAATTACTTGTAATTTACATGAATCTTGTCAGATTTCTTTAGATGCAATATATGCTATAAATAAGACTAACACAGTTTGTCACTTGGGTATCTTTGTTGTAAGATTCAGATGGAATACATTGTGCAGCTATGTTAATGGAGCATATATATAATCCCATACATTTAATAGAGAGCAAGTTCAATATTGGTATTTTTAACAAATAATTACTTGGTTTCAGTTAGTAATTCTCACTACAGAGACAAGTGGCAAACATTTTAACTTTTTTCTCTCTGTTTACATGCTTCAAACATAAAAAATGTTTGCACAGAATATTATTATATAGAAAATGCTTTTGCTATTCTTTGCATGTATCATCCTAACTCTCATTTCGTATTTCTTTGGCTGCCACCAGATGTCAGTAACAGACTAAACATGTGACATTGCTTCATTGCAACTGAATTTGAAGTATATAATTATGGATTAAAAGTATTAAAAACACAATGTTTTTTTAGTTTCACTACACTATAAATTCACTTTTAAACATATAACTCAATAAATTCCAATATAGACCCCAATGAATATTCTCTTTTTTTTTAACAACATGGAATCAAAATTATACATATATAACTTGGTTTCAGTTGGTAATTCTTCTCAATAATACAGAGACAAGTGACAAAAACTGTAACTTTTTTCTCTCTGTTTACATGCTTCAAACATAAAAGATGTTTGCACAGAATATTAATATAAGATGATGAAATAACTATTAAAAAGCATTAAAAACAGACAATAAATTCTGACTGAAGCCATTAAAGCAGAAGCAGAACTGTTTCTCTCCACATCCCTGTACTTTATCAGGGGGTGTGGCCAACTCTACCTGGAGACTAGACCATCATGGATCTTTGAAGTGATTGAAGCTCTATTAGAACTCTGAGGGCCTAATACTTCTATTGGGCTCAATAAGAACCTAGTTCAAACCTATCCCATAGGACCATTTGGTTCTTTGTATATCCCCAATAGCAGGAACAGAAGCAAACCTACTTACAGACACCAAAGGGCAGGAGCCACCAAGCAAATGTGACTGAGAACAGCCTTTATTGATGTGGTACAGAGTACTTATGCACAAACCAGTCCAATCATGTTTAGTCACCAACAATTTACCATAGGGAGAGGGTCAGCACCCAGGCCCATATTAGGAATTCCATTCCAGCTCTCTGTACTTGGCAGGGAGCATTTGCTAAAAACCTATTCTGAGACATTCTGTCGGGGGTGGGTGTTCCTGTAGGCTAATTGCTAACTCCCCATCCTGTTGCACCCCTACTTGGCCACTTTTAGGACCCCCTGGGGAAGCCCTGCATTTCAAGACTAAACATGGCCATACCTTGTCTCAGGGACATACCACTCAGCAGTATGAGCACATCAGTCAACGGCAATGCACCCATGTTTATCTTGGTATAGAGATTACTTAAAAGATTCCTGTTTGCCCAGGAACAGGGAAATTGATGTTAGGAGCTAGCGTTTCCTCTGCCAGGAAGCCTTTATCACCGCAGGGGAGTGTTATTGCAAACATCTTTTGCAGACAAAGTGTCTAATTAGCCCCCTCCACTACTTTGCTGACCTCCTTTTGTCCCCACCATCAGGTGACCCTTGTAAATGGAACCCCTTCACACCAGGGACCCTTGTAATATACTCTATTAAACTCCCTGAGAGAAATGCAGCACTTCAAAACCAAACATGCCTGGTTATCACATATCCCCCATATTGTGACTCTCTCCATGAACAACCTGCCTCTCCCATCCCACAGGGCACACAATAAGAATGTAGCTTTGACAGTTCAAGAGTCCAGGCTGGGAGGACAGAGTCAGGGGAGACAAGGAAGAAAGAATAGCAATAGTAATAGTATATGTTAATCCAGGGCCCCCCATAGTCCATTAGTAACACAAAGTCTTGCCCCCTCCCCCCGCTGGACATCGCAGGATCCTACATCACTGGCCCCACCCAGTGATGACATGGGGAAGGGACAATGCTGATGTGTATAACATAACAGACGCACCCCCGCCCTTTTTGCTGAGCATGCCCAGTCTGACTCAGATCATTGACTGGTCAGCATTGTTTTTTAGTCCAGCCTCCAGACAGCGCTGGCCAAGACTCCTGTTAAAGCACATGGGGGTGGAGAAAAGTGTATCTGTTTGCTGAGTGGGGGGGCTGAAAAGTAAGAAAAGGTATTAACTTACATAGTAAGTTATAATAATAATTGTTATTATTACTTTTTATTAGTAGTAGCGTGCTGTTATTATTACTATTACTATTATTGTAGTTTTATTATTATTAGTAGTAGTAGTAATTATTATAGTAATAATTAAAAAATTACTCTTTTGAAAAACTTCACAGGCAATTTAGGAATTTTAAAAATACAAAATATACCCTGTCATTTATCACATTTTATATGTAACTATAATGCTGTAAAATCTACTATTTTGGTGTCAGTACATCAACTTCCTAAGGTGGGAGGATATTTTGAACGCACTGGAAGTTAGTGTCTGCACAGTGGGAATTTGGCTGTTACAACTGCCAGTGCTCCAAGGAGGTCTACACAGATGCTCATTAGTATACAAGGAAACGCCAACCTGACAATGTATTTGACAGCAGTGCAAGAAAACAAAATGAAAGCCTTCAGTAAAGAATAATTGCATATAAATGTTACAAAATATAAAGGTTGTGTGTATTTTGTTTTTGCATTCTAAAAACATTTGCCCATTATAGTATTTAGTTATTTAAACTACTATATAAGAGAAATTTGACCACATTTAGTCCCTTTAAATATGACATTTAAAAATGACGGATTAGCAAGTGTAGATTTAACAATACAAGTAAAATATATAAATATAAAAACACGAATATTTGAGTACTCATGTAGTACTGCAGATGAAACAATTAGCTATTAATATCCATACCTTTTCTCAGTTCACAAATCCAGTCTGACGAGTGGTCGCAATGTCTATCATTCCATGACATGCCATAGTCAGAATTTGTCTCTCCGCAGAGTTCTAATCCTTGGTAATTATTGGGCTCCCCATAACCCCAATTTTCATAGGCCAACTACAGCAATAAAAAATATATATACATTTATATATATAAATATAGTTACTTGAATTAGTCAACTGTATCACTCATGTTAATCATAAAAATTAAATATTGGATACTTTTTGTTATACACAGCAAACAGATGTGTGGTACATTCTATCTAAAACAGAAAAATGATTATGCAATTTTAGACATAACATTTTACAAAAAGACTTCATATGTAGATTAAATGAACAGGGGACACAAAAAATAGCAAAATTAACTTAATCATGTATTACCAGTTTTGGCCACTAGGGCTATGGAGCAGTATGTATTTCCCATGAAAGCTTTAACCCATAATTTATATTTTATATATATATATTGTGATCGTTTGCTCCTTGGAAGTGATGACAAGCAAGTGGAGTGGGAGTTCTTGTCAGAAGTGAAGGAGTTAAAACTTCTGAAGAACTCCTAATTGGAGCAACTCCCCTTTAAAAGACTGGAAAGCAGACATGGAAAGGTGGGGAGGGGCTGACTAGGCCCTAGGCAGGTGTGCTGCCAAGAGAAGCAAGCCCAGAGTGGAAGGTGATCTGGTGTGGAAATACAGTGAAGTTGTGAACTACCCTGTAAAGGATCGCCAAGTGACTGTTACTGGGAGAACGGGGACTACAGCAAGTCATTTGAGCTGGAAGATTGACTTCAGACTCAGGAGGTGAAGTCACAAGGAAGCCACGTAAGTGAAGGGGATTAGTGAGGAATCCCAGGCAGAGTTTGCCTTAAAGGCCTAGGCACGGTTGTTGCTGAAGTATTATGCCCCAGGGAAGAAGTGAAGATAAAGAGAAGTTAATACAAGTGAGTTTGTGTATGCAAGGGTCCCTGGGGTGAAGCATACGGGAGAGACGGGCGGGCCCTATGCTTCACCCGCAACCGTGTCCCCGAGAGGAGCGCTGAGTCCGAGAGAGGAGCGCTGTGTCCGAGAGAGAGAGGAGCGCTGTGTCCCCGAGAGGAGCGCTGTGTCCCCGAGAGGAGCGCTGTGTCCCCGAGAGGAGCGCTGTGTCCCCGAGAGGAGCGCTGTGTCCCCGAGAGGAGAGCTGTGTCCCTGAGAGGAGAGCTGTGTCCCACAGAGCGAGGAGCTAGAGAGGAGCTGTGTCCCACAGAGCTAGAGAGGAGCTGTGTCCCACAGAGCTAGAGAGGAGCTGTGTCCCACAGAGCGAGAGAGGAGCTGTGTCCCACAGAGCGAGAGAGGAGCTGTGTCCCACAGAGCGAGAGAGGAGCTGTGTCCCACAGAGCGAGAGAGGAGCTGTGTCCCACAGAGCGAGAGAGGAGCTGTGTCCCACAGAGCGAGAGAGGAGCTGTGTCCCACAGAGCGAGAGAGGAGCTGTGTCCCACAGAGCGAGAGAGGAGCTGTGTCCCACAGAGCGAGAGAGGAGCTGTGTCCCACAGAGCGAGAGAGGAGCTGTGTCCCACAGAGCGAGAGAGGAGCTGTGTCCCACAGAGCGAGAGAGGAGCTGTGTCCCAGAGAGCGGAGCTGTGACCCAGAGTGGAGCGGTGTCCCAGAGGTTGCTGAAGAGGGCGACCTAATCTCGCTGGGACCCTCACCTGTAAAGAGACTGTTTATTTCCTGGCCACAAGGTGGCACTACCCAAGTTAAAGGACTGTTTTCAAGCTGACCACCAGGTGGCAGACCACCCAAGTTAAAAGGACTGTCTACAACCTGGCCACAAGGTGGCATTCTCCCACCTCGCGGAGAAGTAATTGTTTTTTTTAAGCAGAGCTACGGCTACCGCTGTTATTTCTTTCTTCAAATAAACCTATTTGCTGCACTTTCAAGCCGGTATCAGCCCTTCATTCAAGAAACCACCGCTATATGCGGCCATCCTGATCACAATATATATATATATATATATATATATATATATATATATATATAGACACATAAATATATATGTATCTTTAGACACATAAATATATATGTATATTTTTCTAAATTACAAAAAAAAAGCGAGGGGCACTTTAGCAATGGGGCCCCGGTGCATTGCACCAGGTGCACTGGCGGTAGATTCGCCCCTGCTTCCTGTCCTGGAAGTAGAGTTGAATTATCCCCCCCATTTTTGGGGGGGCTCCTACGCCCATGTAGATAAAAAGTAAATTTTAAAAATGTTAAGTTTTAATGAGATCAAATGTAAAGCACAATAAAATAGTTCAAAATAAAGCTAAGGATGAACTACAGCACAAGAAAAGAGAAGGATATAGGACATGTTGTGCTATTTTCTTTTCCTTAGAAATAGTTTTCACATATAATGATTTCAAATAATTATAATAATTTTGCAACTTGCATTATGTGATTGCATATAGGTTATTTTATTACTATAAGTGACAACGCTATTGCTGCATTGTGAAGAGAATGGCATAGCCATGAAAGGGCATGCTATGTGCCACCAGTGGCACCCGAAGGATATTTTTAATGGCAGGAATCAGACTGCACTCTGGATGCACAACTATTAACATAGCTAAATTGCAGGACACCTTAGTATACTGTATGTTTATATCAACTATGACACACACAATACCAAACAAACAGAAAAGAGAAATTACTTACAGGAGTACCATCAGACCATGTAAACCCTTGATCAGGATCCATATTAATTAGTCCAATCCAGAAAACCTGATAATAAATCCCATGTTGCCTTGGAATAAAAAAAAAAGACAAGAAATATTAAGAAATGCCTGAAATATCCTGTGATCATTGAATGTACACATATTGAAAATAAAATAGGATTTCTCTGTTAAGACTGAGATAGAAATGAGAAGATATCTTCACCATGAAGTATCAAACCAGATAAACCTACTTCATTACAAATAATGTACACAAATTCAATAATTCAGAATTCTGCCATAAAATCAGACATGGCTGCTACTATGGATCTCTGCATCATCCACTGTGACATGAAGCTCTATGCAGAGCGAGTTATACATGACAGTGGGCTTTCCTGCTGTGCAACAAGCAAACCAAATTTTATTGACAAAAGGTAAATTATTAAATTGATTTTAAATGTCTTAAAATTAATAAGAAAGAAATCATTAAAGGACCACAGTACTTATAAAAAAGGTATTTGTGAAGTATTTATCAAATTAACAACATTAGCAGCTGTGTAAGCAATAGACATAAGAGCATTTTGGGGGAAAATCTGATTTTTTGAAGACTCTGTTTATAAATAAAGATATCCATTTTATGATTGTTATATTAATTTCTGAAAGCTAGATCATGAGGATGTGTTTTCTTTATCAGTGGAGAGAGGAGGGAACAGGTAGACGTCAGTGGCTTTGTTAGATAATTGCATCGGACTGAAATTGATACCAAAACCTCCTCCCTCTCATGCCCAGAAGCCGGAAGTTTGCATCAATAGATGTAACCACAGCTCTCCATAAATTAAACTCCTCTCTTAAACAAACAACTTCTACAAATTTATCATTGATCTCTCCAAGGTTCATCAGTGACTTCAAAATATATTTTATTCTAATTAAAAACAGGCTTAATAATATTTTTAATTATTAATTATGTTCTTTGCCAGACTCAAAGTTTTCATGCATATATCATTGTTCATTGTACAATGGCCCTTTAGGGGATATTTATCTAATATGGTCGCTGTATTGAGGTTTGACCACTAAGCATGTTCCTATTGTATACTGAAAAAATGCAATGCTACTTCTTCAAACATGAGAAGCAGTGGTGGTTTCTCTTAGTGCAGTCTAAGTTTTCGCTTTATTATTTTCTAATTCTGTAGTGTAGTTTAGTGTTCTGGAGCTGACAGGAACAGGGGACCTCCTCACAGCACAGCCATCTCTAGTGCCCAAGACACCCCTAGCAATGACAGGAACTGAGCTTATACCTAATAGGACACCTCTGGGACAGGTCACTTCCAGAGCAGGTAAGTGCTGCTCTCACTCTGCTTGTGATCTATATACACGCAGTACATATTTCTATATATACTAGGAAATTGCCCTTCAAAAATATGTAAGGCTGGCAATGCTGTTTGCCACACAATGTGAGGCTTTTGCTCCTCTGAGCACCTTCGGCGTCCATCGCGAGCCTCTCCCCCCGTGTACTTCAACTTTCCTGCTTTGCACTGATCGCTTTCGTCACTCATTGCAAGCCTCTCCCGCTCGCTGTGCTCATTGTGAGCCCTGCGATGAGCGCCTTCGGCACTCATCACGTGTCTAGCAATGAGCGCCTTTGGCGCTCATTGCAAGCCTTTCCTCCCGCCTACTGTTAACCTGCAAGTTGTGTGCTTGGGAATGCCATGTGTCTCTTTCCACCATCTCCCCCATGTCCCTTCCCTGTGTGTTTCTCTTCTGTATGTCTGCTGAATGTTTGCGTGTTACGCGCTGACTGCCGTTGTTTTTTTTTTTCAAAGTCCAGCGTGCCTGGCGTTGTTGATGTAATTTTTCTGTCTTTGCCATTGTGTATTTTGTAAGTCCTGTTTGCCTGGCTTTGTTGAGCCTCGTTTTCATCACGTTTCAGAGATTGTAAAAATGTTCGGCCGCCTCACTTGCAACCTCACTCCAAGGCTTCCTGGCTCTCCCCCTGTGCTGTGTGTGTGCGCGTGTTATTAGTTTTGTTCAATTATTTTGCTTGTTTCTTGGGTTTTTAAAATTAAGTGCTTGGCTCGCAGTTGCGACTCTCGCAGTCGCGCGCCTCAACTCTTTGCCGGACGAATCGAGGCTCGCAGTCGCGTACACTGCTCGCCGCCTAAGTTCATGGTCCTCCACTGCTCGCCTCACGAGGCTCACAATGCAATGAGCGCCTTTGGTGCTCATTGCAACCTAAGTCCCTCGTGCCTTAACTGCTCGCCTCTCTTCACGAGGATCGCAGTGCAATGAGCGCCTTCGGCTTATTGCTGCCTATGTTGTGCGTGCGTCGACGGCTCGCCTCGCTTCACGAGGAATGCAAAAGCGTGACCAACATCGCAAACGTTACCCACACTGAAACTATATATGTGATGTATGTATGTAAAATATATGTGTGTTTATTTATATATATGTATGTAAAACAAAAGAGGAAGAGAGAGACAGAGCGTACAAAGAGAGAGAGAGACAGAGGGCACATAGAGACAGCACGGACAATTAAACATAACTTATATGACACCGTCACTTATAACGAGCAAGTTACTAGAATATATATATATATATATATATATACACATATTTATATACAAAGATATATAGTTTTAGAAAATAAATAATACATTTGTATACAGTATATATATATATATATATATATATATATATATATATATATATAGATAGATAGATATTTAAGACCCCACATGGGGACCCAACATTTTTTTGGCACCGGGGCCCTCCACTGCACACAATCATGCAATGGGCCTCAGGTTTGCTTCTCTTGCACTATAACATTTATAGATGTTTGTGTCTTACAACTGTATCTCTTTTTAGAACTGTACATATTAAAAATGGATGCACTAAATCTTTCTCTTGGCTACTTCAAATAGAAGTTGACGTTAAAACATAGTAAACATTTAATGTAATAATTTTATTTAATTTTGGTATATTTAGATTTTATATCACATATGTAATTTTTTCGCAAACAATTTCAAATAAAGTAACTGGAATGGATTGCACATTTCTTTAACAAGTGTTTCATATAAAATAAATTAAAATTAAGTAAATGACTTACCTTAGCATCAAGTTGACACGATTTTCTTCTTCTTTAGTACCAATACTGAGTAAGTCACCTCCAATTGCTCGACAAAAGTCTCTAGACTCGAACCATGTCCTTTTTTCTTCATTTCCTCTGGAAAAATGCTAGTGATAAAATAATTGTAAAGTTAAACTAAGTTATTTATTTGCTCTCATTTCATTATAGCAGAATTTATTATGGGCTTCAGCAACTCACTGGAGTATGTTTATCAATTGGGGATAAAAAATTAGGGATAAACTTTGCCTTTTCCCTATTTGTTCTATAGAGGTTATTTTTGTGAAACATTATCTACACTTCATAAATGGATTTATTTTATCTTTTAACTCAATTTTCTCTTCTTATCCCTCACTTTTATCCCTGCTTGATAAATATGAGATGGAATTTAACACTGTTTGCTGAATAGCCGCTATATACATGGCTCCTATACCCCTGCCTATATAAAACATAGGAAGTGGGGATGGTATCCCACTCATTGCCACTTTGCAAAATATACCCCAGTTCTGTTTACATAAGTACATATTGAACAAAGAACAGAGAGATTGACATGTAATGGTTATATTTTCAGCTGTTATATCTAAAGCTCAATCCACTAGAGCAATAATTACTTTCTCCATATTCCACTAATTCCAACTAAATTACAGTGGCTTCAGTGAGCCACTTTAATATTTTAATTAATTCAGGTAGGGTGATCAATACTCACTTTGTAACACGAGCCAATATTGTTTTCTGTATACCATTCTGCTGGACATTTTGGTTCTGGTGTTGTTGTGGGCATTGGAGGTGGTGTTACACCCAATGCCAAATGTTTGCAGACAAATTTTGCCTTTTCTTCGCAATTGATTACATCCCACAATCCACCTTTGCTTCCAGTTCTCATTACAACACAGCCTTGTCTTCTTCCTTGAAAGTTACAGTAAATACATTTACAGAGATGATCTTGATGGGGAAGTACAATGATCAACTAAACAACATCACATATATAGTTGTGAGCATGCGGGCTGTTGGTAACGCTTGCGGGCTCGCGCAGCAAAAATCGTCCGAAACCCGCGCACATGAAAACATGAAAAACACAATAAATACACACAACAAATACATAAAAAGCTTACCTACAGCAAGGGGGGCACCCAGGACCTCGTAAACTGAAGTTACACCTCAATTTAACTCCAAATAAAAGAGTTTAGACACTCAAAAATCCCCTAAGCGAGAAAAAAAATGGGCGCCGAAAAAAACGAAAACGAGGCTACAGCACTCTAAAGACGCAAAACACCACCAAACACCTACGGATTTCCAGAAAAAGACGAACAAGATCCGAAAACAAGGACGCAACCCGCGCGACCCCAAAAACATTACAAACACAATAAATACACACAACAAACACATAAAAAGGTTACCCACAGCAAGGGAGTGCACCCAGGACCTCTGCAAGTGAATTTACACCTCGATTTAACTCAAAATTTCGGAGTTTAGACACCCGAAAATCACATAAGCGAGAGAAAAAATGGCCGCCGAACAAAACGAAAACGAGCCTAAAGGACCCTAAACACGTAAAAAACACCACCAAACAGCTACGGATATTCCGAAAAAGTCGGACGACATCCGAAAAGAAGGACGCTAAATCAGCCACAGCCGCATACCACACATTAGCCGCCGTTTTAGAACAATACTTATACAATCCGGAAGTACACAGCTACCCTAACGGATTTGCCTTGCGCACGCACACTATTACACTGCACACATTCATAACGCTTACACAGCAGCTCCACAGCACTGATGATGCAGCAACATGAAAACAGATTGCTAGCTGTTCAACACAATGCTTCCTGCATATATTACTTCACAATAGGTAAAGTATATTAATTTCTTAATTTATTAATTATTCATTGCCATACCAAAAAAAAACACCAACGTTGCTCATAGGACACAAACAACCCAGAGCCTTGCAATGAGCGCCGAAGGATCTTAAAACACCAACAAAATTAATTTTGCACCCAAACAACATTACCTGCCTTACAATCTTATTGCCGTAATTTTTTGACAGGCAAGTCCCTAGTTAATATATAATGTAGGTCAATTTCATAAGAAGAACTTATGTACATAAAATATCTCTGGAAGGTCCATTACCAATGAACAACCACCAACAAATATCAATACCGCAAAGCAGCTAATACCAGATTCCCTGGTTATTTATACTTATATTGTTCATCTTTTTGCATTACCTGTAGTACTCATAAAATAATGGTGACATATAGCGGACAAAACCACATAAAGCCAATTTCACAATTTATTCAACTGTTATCAATGTATCCAATATCATTTGATAGAGAACTAATACTGAATACGTCTCTTGGCATGCAAGTGCTGGGTTATTTTGAGAAAGCTTTGTAGACACCGTAGTCCCACATTTTCAGTGCTCTGTTTTAAAGAACTAAAATGAACAATAGGCAAAACGTTTTTTAGAATGTCAAAAAATAAAAACAACCTGTATTTTACCACATATAATATGAAGTTATATGAAGGCATAATCACCTATCTGCTATGTCTCAACAAATGAGGCTTCTTTTCTGCTTTAAAGGCAGTTAAGAAAAGTCAATAGCCTATTGTATACAAGTGCGAATAGCAACTCACTGTATTCTAATAAGCTAATCTTAGACTCCATGGGCCTCATTCTAATCGGAGCCGCAAAACGTCCGCAAATCTGCGATTCCTTACATTGGTATTGGCATGTGCGTCGCCTCAAGAAGATCCCTCTTATGGCCGATCCCAAACCATGCAACCGTGCTTGAACAGGATCTCGGCCGCAAGGACGTAACTCAGGTTACAAGCTTGCAAACATTGTAGAAATGTAAATGCTAATATAAATGCAAGAGAGCACTGTAAAGCACTGTATATGATGTGGTACACAATGGGTGACATGAGCATTAAACATTCTCAAGCTGGCACATCACCACAATACAATATTTGATTTCACGTTTAATTTATTTCCAAACTCCAACTGGCTTGAATACTGGGTTACGGGGCTGGCGGTTATACAAGCCCGTCAGACTTTGGAAATATATTAAACGTGAAATCAAGTATTGTATTGTGCGATGTGTCTGCTTCCGAATATTGTCCGATTTACGGGATTGACAGAAGGGTGATTGTAGCATTTGAATAGCGAATTGGGCTTTCTTGTGGCCGCAACTCTCGTGTCCGTATAAGATCAAAGGCTTTGACGGAAGTAAGCCGCCGGATGCCGCAAATAGAATAGCTAAGTATCTTGCAGCCTCCCCTTGTGGCTACTTATTTCAAAATCATAGGATTAGAATGAGGCCCCAAGAATGCAACCCATTTGACAATAAACATATACTCAGGGAAGGTATTAGAAGACAAAAATGGAGATGACCAGGAGAACATACAATGGTAGGTAAAATATGAAACTTTTTTTTTTTTACTTACAAAGAAGTGTTTTCTCACTATCAATACTAGTTCTCCAAAACAGCTTAATAAAATATCTAACTACAGTGTCCCTTTTAACATGGTTGTTAATGGGTTTTAGATATGATAAATACGGTAATGGCAATAATAGCATCTTTTCAGGAAATATCACATTTATAGTGCAAGTTGTTGCCTCCTTCAGTCCTAACAATACTACACTTTATATACACTAGTGATAACAAGGGAGCTTGGCTTTGAGGGAAATAACTCCACTCATCAAGTTTTACATTGGTTATTTATTTTTTAGATACCTAATGCTTTTTGTCAAGTGCCCAGTCTTTCCATGTTCACAGTCTACACTTACAGTTGGAGAAACACAAATATATACATCCAATATATTACTATATATTACCAATATATTACTATATGTTCATTTAATTAGTAAACATTAAGTTGTATTTATTCATTTATGACATTCCAAAGTTAATTTGCATCATACTAATGAGATTACAACTCTTTGCATATGGTTTGACATTTGATTATTTTGAAAGAGGTTTATGACATCATTATTTATCATTCATGCCATTTAATAGAAATGTCATGTGTGTATTCTTATTAAATACAAAGAGCTAGTTGTAAAGGGACACTAAAGTGGTAAAATAAGTCCCAATTTTTTAAAGTATAAGTTGTATGCAGCATAATGAAAGACACTATATAAATGGGCTAGTAAAGCTTTCATCATGGTGGATGCAACTTAAAATGATAAAGCAGAATAAAGTGCAGTGATTCTATGTTTAAAATCTACATAAATCGATGGCACAGTGGTTCTCAACAGCCAGTCCTAGCGCTGCTGCCAGTCCCTGAGACCTTATATAATGGTCCTCAGGAACAAAGAGGGACGATGACAGTCCAACACTTTTAACATACTAAAAAAAAGAAATCAGAGGTGCTCAGTCTGAGAATGAACAATACCTAAGTAGGTTTGTTCTCTAGGTCTGGTTACCTACTGACGAGGCTCATAGAGGCCAAAACGCATCTGGGGTTTGCTGTTTCTCCGGTTCAGGGTAGAACTGCCTGGTATTTTGGGGCTGGTTCACTCTTTTGAGTGGGACCAGACTGATATACTACAGGATATTTCTCCATGTGAAGGGCACAAGTGAGCTAAAAGAGGTTGCTCTCTGAGTAGGTAACCAGATCTATGGAGCAAAGCTACTTAGGTATTCTTAATTCTCAGATGAGCACCTCTACTCTTTTTGTATTCTGCTATCATTAGCCATATGTATAGTTAAATTATTAATGAATGTATGCGTCATTAAATGTCGTATATTCAAATCAGAGCAAAACTAAATGAAAATCCAATGTGTCTCATGTAGTATCACTCTGTTAAATGTTCTGGATCTCACATCTGATCCCTATGACTCTTGTAAGTTAACAATCTGGTCCCAGATAAAAAAGGTTGAAAACCACTGGTATGCAAATCTTTAAATTATGCTTTTTGAACTTTTAACTCTAAATGGTCACCCCTACACCAAGGGACATAGTAAAAAAGTAATAGGACCAGTTCACATCTACATAATATAGGGAACTCACTGATGGCACATGTCACATTATGTTGGACACACAAAAAGTCTATCAGTTAAATTGTCCCTGCGGTTGTTTGTCCAGCATATGAAAGAGATAAAACATAAATTAAATCAATGGGTGTGGATATATGCACTTCCTACATGCTGTTTAGACCATATTTGGTATATGTGTTTATAAAACTATTTGCTTTAAAAAATGTATGATATTTATCTGCTGCTTACTAGTAGTTAACATTATTATTATTATTATTATTATTATTATTATTATTATTATTAATAACTTTGATTTGTATCACTCCTACAAATTCCGTAGCGCTTACAGTGGATAAGACTAAGGGAAATACAATATTAACAAATTCAAAAATTGAAGGGCCCTGTTTTGAGCTTAGAGTCTTTACAGAAAGTGCTTTTTTCCAAAGCACCCTGCAAGACTGGAAACTCGCTACTTACAATCTAAAGGGAATGAAAGGGGCAGAGACCGTGGAAAGAGTAACAGACAAGGAATAGCAAAGGTCAGGAAGTAAGTGAAAGTTAGATAGATATTTATTTAGTGGGAGAGGGGACGGATCTGAGGTGAAAGACCTAATATGTTCGCTGACCCCTAGTGTTGAGATAAAATAATCTGCCAGTAGGAAATTCAGGTGTTTTCCATGGCTCTATAAATTTAATCTGAATTGGGGCGGGTGGGTGAGGGTTCGGGAGGGAGTGCAGTGTTCTCAGCATCTCACAAACTTAGCAGGACTTGGTGCAGGGATTAATTAGCACTGCTGGTGTGTATGAGGCTCTCAGAATCTCACAACTTAACGGGACACGGAACACATTTCGTTTTTTTACATGCATTTAAACATTACTAAAGATGTGTTTTGCATGAAAAGAAAATATCAAGTAAAACCTGTTTAAACCTCATTGAAACAGGAATTGCACAGAGCATATGAATATATGTATATTTCACAAGCAGACAGGTATTACTCATACATCTAAATTACTGCTCATTGGTTGAAAGGGACAATCCCACAGATCAGTTATTTGAAAGTTTTTCTTCTTTGAGAACATTATTTGAAAGAAGAAAACAGACAGTGGGACATTATCAAATACTCTGTTTCAGACGCAACAAAGAAGAAAAATGTCTTTAATGTCCTGTAATAAAAATGTATATACTTTCGATAATCTTTAGGTTGAGCTAAGTAACAATCCTTCATTTCTGTACTGAGTGAGATATGTCTGAAATCAGCATATTAACATTTTAGACAAATAAGAAAGCAAAATTTTGGATTAAATTCAGTGTGCATCTGTCCAATATTAAATGCATTTTAGATGTATACCTATAGCAATGTTATATTATGCACATATTTAAACATAATTCATTGTAACCAACTAGTAATGTTCCATTAACTAGCCATAAACTATTCTCCCTTCTCACAGGAAACCATGGCTAAACAAAAGAAACTCTAAGTGTATATTTAAGGATAAAAAGACTCCTACCTGGCATCTCAGAGTTCCAATGTGTGAATAGGACCCTGTCTCCTTTGGTCCACTTGAAGGATCCCTTTTCATCCATATCTGTAAGGCCTGTCCAAAAATATTTTTCAGGTCTAAGTCCAATTAGACTCGTCAAGTAGGCTTGCTCAAACCTGCAACAAAACAGCAACTACACATAAGTATATTACCATGACAATTCAATATATAGTTGTACACTCATTATTACTTTTATCCTCAAAGGCAAGTATCAGAGCTATAATTCCAGTAAAAGGTCACTGTGATTATCAAGCTTTTGTGACTTAAGGTGTAAAGATCAAAATTTGATCTTTTAGTGAGAAACCTCCCATTATTTTGGGCAGGAGCTTTCCTGTCTTTTTAAACTGCGGTAACATCTGCAGCACAGTTATGTGAAGCTGCCAATTTACTGCACAGCTATAGTGCCATATTGTGGTGAAATCGGCTGTACAATGTTTGCTTACAAATGATGACAACAAAATGTGCTGTACAATGTCTTCTTATAAATGATGACAACAAACCAAAATGTTTTTTATACTGACCATTAATACTTTAAATTGTCATGGAAAATAATTGTTATTCCTTTTATAGGTCATGTTTTAAATAGCACAAAAGCTATTTTTTGCATGAAAAGATAGAAGGAAAATTGCTGAAAGAGGGCATTTGATAATGTTTCAAAATGTAGTTCATTTTTAAAAATGAAGCATTGGAGCAGAATAAACTTTGAATATGTTAAAAGCTCCTGGAGCATTGCAATTGTCTTTGTGGGCACTCTTGTTCTCTGTTAGTTTCAAGGAAGTTTAAACAAGTGCTAATATTTTTTTCACACAAAAATCACATGTTGTATTGATTAAAAAATACTCTATTAGATGTAACACAAAACAATTTTGCATTGCATGTCCCTTTAAAGGGATTCCTTAGTGCCCCATGCTGCTAAGAAACACTGACATGCTGTGTACCAGAGCTTGGGTTGGTTTTAGGTCACAGCTGGGTAATGTCAACTCTCATGAAAGAGAAGAGTCGGACGATGGAGGTTTCAGAAGGTGAGAATCTGGTACTCTGGGGGCTTCTTAGAAGTAAATGAAGCATAAATTGTATATCATAATTATACTAAAGAAGATAAATTAACCAAGTCATAATATTTATATAAAAACTGGAGTTTTTGTGGCCTGAAGAGTCCCTTTAAGTAAAACTTGTTTAACTTTCCTAGAATCTAATGTAATGTTTCGGTGAGTATAACAAGAGCACTCCCCCAAAAAGAAAAAAGCATACCCAGTTGGCCTGGTTTATTAAACTAGCACACATGTATTAAAATGTACCCTATATTTCACCGCTTTAAAATCCTTGTGTGCTGAAATAACTTTAAAATATTGTATTCCACATTTAAAATCGTAATGTAATCAGTTAATGGACGTAACAGCTAAGTAGTATTCACAATGTACTAATGTTATGCCGGTGATTAAATACATGTCAAAGCATTATTATTGTTTGTAGTATCTCTTAATATAAGACTAGCAATCCACTAATCTTCAAAGCAATAAGGATCCACATTTACACATAACATATGATATGTTACATCCAGTTCACAAGCATTCATATATATTGGGTACGGTAATGTGACATCACTAGCTGAGAGATAGGGTGCTCGATCACATGGCAAAGTAGCAACACTTTTACAAGTGATCGCAACGTATGAACAGTTCCTTATGGACTATTTACCTCAAGTGCTCTTACATTGCTCCCGTAAGAGCTTACTGAAAAAAAAAGTGTTCTTTTAAGGTTCTTCAAGTACATACGGTGAGATAAATTTAACCTCCCGCAATAGCAGATAAACCCCATTAAGAGAACACTTAAGGAAGTATGAGTGTTGTGTACAAGAAAAAATTGCCAAAAGAAGTTTTGTTTTTAGTCCAACACATTGTAAAGCTGAAAACAAGCCTCTCTAATGGTTATCCAAACCGATACAACAAAACTAAACAAGAATCAAATAAATCACAAGGTCAGTTACACATACTTAATTAAACACTAACACTCAGTTAATGATAAATCACTCCCCAGGGGTTAACACCTACACAACTGTCCAACAAATATATTTATAATCCTCTTCAACAATAATTCTGGGTTATTGTTCAGTATTCTTAAATTTAATACAATGTAATAAGTGCTAAATTCATATATAATGTGTGCAAACTGCAATGTTCATGTGTAATAATAAGAAACCTTAATTTATCACCATTTGAATGGGAATCACCATACTATGTTTCCATTTTTACTGATGTTCTTTAACTTGTGGTTGCTACGTGGGTTGATTGCCTCTGTCTCGCAACTTCTTACAGAGCTGCTTACTTAACACGAGAAATAGCTCGCGGAAGCCATGTAATAGCTAAAAAGATTCTGTTGCAAGAGGTCCCATAGATACATATGAGCCTTGAAGGAATCCCTACAGGAGTCATGTAATCGAGCAGAAGCATTGGGATAAAAGCATGCATGCCATACTGAGAATAAGGAACCCAAGGGATTTATAGTTAGGATTACAGCCATACAAATCTAACACATGCATTCATAAAGGGGTAATAGAGAAATATTGGAAACCAACAAGGCACTGATTTTGCGAACAATTATATATATGAATGATTGGCCTTGGAGTACAAAACGAAGCAGCGATTTGAAGAATTCTGTCAACATAATTTCTCTGGTCATAGTAAACAAACTCTTCTAGCAGCCTCAGATGACTCTATGCATGGATATCACCGGTAGAGAAATCAGGTTGACTATATACTTTTAGTCAAAGATGGAGGAGCTCTATAAAGTCAGCAAAAAAACAAAAACAAACTTGGAGCTGACTGTGGCTCAGATCATGCAAAGTTCAGAATTAAACTGAGGAAAAGAGGAAAAATCATAAGACCAATCAGATACAAAACAAATATTATCAATAATATCAGTAATTATGCAATGGAGGTAAATAATAGATTTAAGGAAATGGAAGATAGAATGCCTGAAGCACTTTGGACACAAGTTGGTGACATTGAAAAACAGCAATGATGAGGCTTTGAAAGTAGCCCGCAAAAGAAGGAACGTGAAAGGTACTGGAGAAAGGAAAATATTTGTGCAACTGAATGCAGAATTCCAAAGGATAGCGAGAAGAGACAAGGAGACATTCTATAATGAGTGATGTAAAGATATAGAAGAAGATAAAAGAATGGGAAAGTCAAGAGATATCTTCAAGAAAATTGGGGATCTCAAAAGAACCTTTCATGCCAAAGTGGGCATGATAAAAAAAACGAAAATGGTAAGGACTTAATAGAAGCAGATACGATAAAAAAAGAGGTGACAGGAATACATAGCAAATCTATACAGGAAGAAGCTTAACAGCAGTGATGGCCTTACTAATTTGTCTAATGAGTTGGAGCCAAAATCATGGGGAGTGAAGTGAGATGGGCCCTTGGATGTCTTGCTGATAAATAGGCTGCACTTTTAAAAATCCTACAAGATGATGCTGTGAAAGCGTTGCTTGCCTTATGCCAACAAATTTGGAGAACTCAACAGTGGCCAATAGACTGGAAAAGATCAGTCTACATCCCTATCCCAAAAAAGACAATACCAAAGAATGCTTTCATTTCACATGCCAACAAGGTAATGCTAAAGATCCTATAAGCTCGGCTCCAAAAATATATGGACTGGGAACTACCAGATGTGCAAGATGGGTTTCTCGCAGAGGAAGAGGCACAATAGATCAAATTGCCAATGTCCGATGGATAATAGAGAAAGCAAGGAAGTTCCAGATAAACATTTACTTCTGCTTCAAAGTCTATTCTAAAGCCTTTGACTGTGTGGATAACAACAAAATGTGTCAAGTTCTTAAAGAGATTGGAGTATCAGATCATATCATCCGCATTCCTGAGGAATCTGTATCTGGACCAAGAAGCCACAGTCATAACCGAATATGGAACAGCAAAATAGTTCAAGATCGGGAAAGGAGTGCAACAAGGTAGTATATTGTCATCTTAATTATGCAACTTATATACAGGGTACATCAAAGCCAGGATCAAAATTGCTAGAAGAAATATCAACAATCTCAGATATTCAGATGATACTACTCTGATGGCTAAAAGTGAGGAGGAACTAAAGGACCTATTAATGAGGGTAAAAGAAGAAAGTGTAAAAGCTGGCCTGCTGCTCAATGATAAAAAAACAAAGATCATGGCAAACAGCAATCTCAGTTCCTGTCAAATAGATAGGGAAGAAGTGGAGGAGTGGAGTGACAGATTTTATTTTCCTGGGATCCAAGATCTCTTCAGATGGTGACTGTGGCCATGAAATTAAAAGACGTTTGCTTCAGGGGAGGAAAAATTGTTCTCTCAAGCCCGTAACTGTTATGTTTACAATTTCGCTATTAAATTGCAACAAATCCACTGGAGTTCAACCCCTGTAACCCGCAAATGGAGCCAAAAAGCCAACGGGTACTAGAGAGGACACGCAGGGGGGGTTAAAGTCCTATAAGAAGCACTGTAAATGCCAAGACACAAACACTACTCTACTAATAATGAAAGGGAAAGTGATGTTAGGTATTAAAGTTAATAGCACAACCTTCTCCAGCTCGCAAATCTGCAATATAAAATACATTATTTTCTGTTTAATTTCCGTTTTATATCGATCCCGGCAATCAATGTGTTAATACATGTAACGAAGACGATCTCATTTGCCATTGGCTCCGTCTAAACCCATAACTACAGGTCTGACTTATTGATCATGTTCACGGCCGCACATCCAACCGGCGCAAGAATGTTTTGCGGCTTGTTCTGCGTAACTCGCAGCATGGTTCAATTTAACAGCTCTGTAATTTCAAGCCTGCAGCCTTTGTGGGTGTGCCGATGACGCTACAGGCTTCAAATTTAATGGGGCTGCAGGTCAAACTATTTTTTTTCTGCAAGACAGATGTTACATTTAATTTTGCATAAGCAATTACATCTACAAGTTTCCTTGTATTGTCGGCTCCCTGTCTATATTTGACACAGGCAGACTAATCATATTAAATACAATTTGAAATGTAAGAAACTAGTAGAGCTATTAT
Organism: Discoglossus pictus; assembly: GCA_027410445.1. NCBI lineage: Eukaryota > Metazoa > Chordata > Amphibia > Anura > Alytidae > Discoglossus > Discoglossus pictus. Next base: position 385,796,850 of record CM050166.1, on the reverse strand, counting down.
AATTTTTGCAAACTTGTTGTAGTCTGTATAATAAAGATATGTAGGGGTAGCACAAGAACTTAGAGGTATCTTTATTTGATGCTTAAGCATCTCATAGTTTTCCATTGACATTTTGGTATCTTGAAACTGTTTTTGTGGAATAATAAGGCCAGGGCATATTTTTTTATCTACACGTTTAATAGCCACTTTTGTTAAGCTATTCTACCTTGGTTTTTGAATAACTGCACATGACCATGAGCAAAATATTTTAGAAAGTGAAAAAAAAACGAAATACAATTTACATATTTTGCAATTTTCATATGCAATTATTCTTTACTATATAGCTCATTTTGCTTTCTTCCCCTCTGCATACTGTTACTTTCTGTGGTTATCCTTGTAAACTAATGACGTTTCTTTAGTCCTGATGACAGCACTGGCGAATTAACTGCTACATTACATTGTCCAGAAAGGACTGCTGAAGCCAAAATAGTAGATTCCACAGGAAAATAATTGTTTGTAAAAATAAAAATTAATTAGAGGAGCTAATCTTTTTTCTTTAAAGTCTGAAAACATGTCACTTATTTTTATTGTAGTACTTCAAAACAGTACATTTAAAAAAAAAAGGACTTCAGTAGTCCTTTATGCAATATGGGAAGAACAATTAACTTCAATAAGAATACATCTAATCTTTTGAATAAAATGAACAGCCTCTCTCCCATGAGTGGAAAACTTTCCAGCTATCATAATAATATTTTACCAGTGAATTGACTGGATCTCTTTATTTGGTATACATCCTTTACATTTAATATTAATGAAGCTCTATTATGATCTAGAATTAGGTTAAAGCCACCACCCCACACAACCCTACCTATTTTTTATCTTTATTTCAATTTTATTCTAGTGATAAATCACATTTGCTTCTCATCTGGTGTTCAGATGTTAACTAATGTGTAATATAATTACCATTAAGATATATCTATAATTTGGATGTTGCTCCTTATAAAAAAAATGTATCAATACTGATGTCCTTCTAACATTTTTTCTTTTAAGAAGAATTAGGTACCAAATCATATGATGACCTAACTAGATTTGTAATATAAGCATGATTCCAATATGTCTACTAAAGCAATATTACCTCTGGAAAAAATCTAGGGTAGTTCTCCTTTTTTGAGGGAAATATAGTACCTGGGCATTTTGGAATAAAATGTAATCAATTTAGTTTTAGGTGGCAGCACATCCAGATCATTAGGAACAATCACTGTAAAGTCATTGGACATATTCTTACATGAGCAAAGACAAAATAAAATCATGTTTAGTTTTATACTTGGAACCCCTCTACCAGTATTACGGTATATTTAATTTTAAATATCTATTCAATATTGAGCCAAAATCTGAAAAAGATTGGTAGAAAGGATCATTAATTTCAAATGTTAAGTTAGTAATTAATTGATTGACACAGGTTATGAAGTCACCTTACAAATATATTATTATGTATCATACGATCTGTTTATTTGTCTTAACATCTTCATCTGACAGCCTTGTAAAATGTTTAGTCTATATTTACAAGCTATACAAGTCTGTTTGGTGGCACGTTCTTTGCGCATTGGAGAACAGCACGCCGTCATCAGGGCGCTGAGAACAGCGCTCTGATGATGCTCTGCGCTCCAGCCTGCATCCCATCTGCCACCGAGGCTTCTCTTGTGCGAGCGCCCCCATCTCAGATTTACTGGACCTGCTTGCTGGAGGCTGCCAAGGCCAAGGTAAGGGGCTGACAGTGTGCCATGTGGGACTGGCATGGGTCACTAGGAGCATATTGTATGTAATATCACTGTCATTGTGTGCATGTGTCACTAGGAGCATGTTGCATGGCATGTTTATCACTACATGTCACTGTCATTATTTGCATGTGTGATAAACATGCAATGCAATATGCTCCTAGTGACACATGAAACAATGCCTGGCCCATATGGCACACTGCCAGATCCTTACCTTGCCAAGCAGGTCCAGTAAATATGAGATGGGGGCGCCCTGTGGCAGATGGGATGCAGGCTGGAGTGCAGAGCATCATCAAGGCGTTGTTCTCGGCGCAGGTCAGGGTGCCTGTCTGTTTATCTCAATACCGAATTCTGTAGTATATATAGTGCTTTGACAATAATGCTCATTACCTGTCCTCAACAGTCATCAGATAAGCTGAATTGGAGATGCAGGTGGCATTGGCTTCTGAAAATGACAATGTTGTATCACTTATAAGATAACAATATAAACCGTGTCTCTTCCAACCCTGTAAAAACAAAAAAAATGTTTTTAAATTAGAGCCGAGGTTCCTGAACTGGGGTCAAGCATGTAACTGCTGAGATTACAAAAAAATATGAAATACATTTTAATGAAAATTCATACGCACCTAGTGTAGAAGTGCATATATTTTACTGCTCATAAGTGCACATGCTATACTCCGGTATTGCACACTGCATTACAATTGTTAATGAACCTTCAGAAAAGTTGTTTGTAAAGACTCTCAAAAAAAGACCCTCAATGTTTAGGTGGTCTTTTGAATAAAACGTTTGAGAACCACGTGTCTAGATAACTATTATAGAAAATTATACACACTATATAAAATTTCATCTAATTTGAATTTCATTTTAAATTATGCTTTTGCTGCAGACAAATTAAATAAGTATTTATAATATACTGTGTTTCAGCCCCATAAGAGGCTTTGCAATAAAATGGCACTTTGTAGGTAATGTGCCAACATCACATTTTTAGCAGATGCCTTCTACTGAAGAGGCTCATGGCTGGAATTCTGATTAGCTAATAAGGCAGCTGCCTAGGGGTGCTTCTCTATTAAGTGTGCCTGATTTTCTAGCTGCTCTGCTGTGACTTAATTTAAAAAAAGCTGCATTTGCCATACTGGCCACTGCTACAAACTGTAAATCTCCACAAGGAAAGAAGCTGTTGCAGCCACATGCAGAGGAAACCGCGAGTATAAGATATTAATACAGATTTTACTACCCACAACCTCTATGTTGTGTAATGTATTTCTGTGTGTAGGTGCATACCTTACTGTGTATTGTTTTTTATGCTACAGGACATGATCTGTTGGTGTGTGCAACTTGTTTGTCTGTATATAATAGCGTCAGGGGCACTTTGTGCATATGTGCATACTGCTGGGGGCTGTGTGTACATAATTATAGCGTGGGGCAGCTCAAGTTATGTATTTTACTTTCTGCATAGTATGGGTAAGCAATGTAAGCAATGTGTATATACAGACTAATATAGCAGTATATGTTATCATTATACTGACAATATTTATTTCCATTTCCATCAAGGAGGAAGTGCCTGGGAAAATATCTACCTATCTATCTATCTATCTATCTATCTATCTATCTATCTATCTATCATTCTATCTATCTATCTATCTAGTATAAATGCTGCTTCTCAACATCCCTATTAGGTGCCCTGGGGTGGGGAAGGATCTGCCCAAGTGGATCTGTCTTAACTTTTTTTGTCATCAGTCTATCTTTTCTCTCTATATAATATTGAAGTCAATTTCCTTTTCTATCTGTATTAAAATGTAAGAGAGAAAATAGGTACTAATTTGTAGTGGATATTGTAAAAAAAAAAAATTATAATGCAGACAATATATAGGATTTACAACAATATTTCAGTGCAGACTGGTAAGATCTGTTCAACTGATTATTTTTACTAACAGTTGACAAATACTGTACCTTTTTACATCCCTGGTCTTCCACAGATGGTTGTCCAGATACATCTCGCAAGCCTTTCTTTTTGCAGAGATATTCAAGTTTCTTTTCACACATCTCATCTGCCCAGTAACCTAACTGGACATGGAGAAATATTCAAATGAACATACACTTAAAAATACTGATGATCACATTGGGCAGATACTGATAGCATGTTAAAACCATACACTAGGGTATGGAAATGAGGGTAATTTTTTTTCACTTATGGTGGAATTGCCTTAATTCAGAGAATTTTGGAAATTCATAAAAGAGGTTGTACAAAAAATATCAAGTTATGAAGCTGTTGATCCAGTGATAGCATTATTGGGCATTATTGGTTCTTGCAAATTCAGAAACAACCAAAAGCATACCAAATGTTATGCTTTTTTGGTTCTTTGGCAAAAAAAGTGGCATTAGCAGGACACTGGAAGAAATATACTATACTGAATAACTGAGTTATCTAAACAAAAGTATAAAATGTATTTAATGTATTGTATTTAATAATCTAATAAAATAAAATAAATAAGAATTAGATAAAGATAAATAAAAGTATATATAGTGCAACTACTGTTATTTGCATTTAGTATTTCCTGGTTACTATAAAGTTATGTATATTTGATTTTACAAAGATATATTGCAATAAAGATATGTTACATTGATAAAGGAAAATATATGTTAAGATAGGTTGCTATTATTCATGTCTTAATACTATGTATTACTATATTTATTATTTAAAGCAATTAAGAATAACTGGTAAAAAGCTATTGTCTATGAAAGAAGTAGGGTGTATCACTTAAGATCATGGGGAAAAAAACATGTAATACTTTTCACTCTGCACACACAAACACCTATGCATAGATGAGTGTACAATTGACTTCATTGTCGTATTTCCTTTATTCTATGAACCAGTGATTCTGTCTATTGTCTCTATTGTCTTTAATATGTTATTGACTTTACAGCATACTTGTTCTTGCAATGCTCTACTTTCCATATTCTTGTGAAGCTCTGAAAAAAATGTTTTTCCTTGTGCAAATTTTTTAGCACATGTAAATGTAGTTACTTCTTGTAACCTTTTCCTTCAGTACATTTAATATTATTGGTTTTCCTCAACACCACATAATTAGATGGTTGTGATTTAATTTGCTCTGCTGTCCATGCTAATTTCAAAATCTTATATATCACCAGTAATATTAGAAAAAATATATAGTATAGAAAGGGCCTGGTACCTTAGGGTCAAAAGCAACGCAATCTTCTTGTCTGTTGTTGCGATGAGATGGTTCCCCCCTTAGCCACATGGTGTAAGTTACAGGTGTTGAATCACTCCATTCAAAGAACATTTGAACCTTAAGATCATTCAATCCAATCCAGACCTCACTTGTACCTAAAATAAAAATAATAATAGTTGTAGCAATGGAATATTCATTTCTCCATAGTCCATAAACTATCTCCCAAAAGTTGGGATTGACAAAGAGACTTTCATAAACCGGATTGTATCATCTTGCATTGCACTCAAGGACTTCAAATCAGTTGGTAATATTGTGATTGACAAGTTGCTGCCCAAGATTTCTGAGCATGTTTTAAGTATTAGAAACATTTTATTGGATTATGTTTTGTGGGCTTTAACAGGACTGCGCTGTAGGATAAAAAAACTTTTGAGGAATTCTTTTTCTCAACACAGAAATCCATAACCAGTTGAAACTATTAATTATACTAGCAACTTGCCCAATAAAATGTGAATCCTGGCAATGCTGTTTTCCACACAATGGGAGCCTCTCCCTCTCTACTTTACTGGCCTTGTAATGCATGTGCGTCCCGTAGCGCAATGCGCATGTGCGGTCCGGTGCACAATGCGCATGTGTGGCTTACGCCACGCTGTGCGCGGGCCGGTGCACAATGCGCAGTTGTCAAACTGCGATTTGTTGCAAATGTGGCGACGAATCACAGTTTGACAACTATTATATGTGATACCAGTCTCCCCAGACTACATTCAAGCTATATCAGATAAACGCTCACAATATTTCTGAATCAATGACTATGAGGCAGTGTTAGACCTAATCCTATGGAATGCATAGAGGTCAGTACATAGTGAGGGCATGCATTCTGATTACGGTACTTTGAAGAACATAAAAGCACAGGGTAAATGACTAGCCTAACATCACATTGATCTCAGACAAGAGCAATGTAGAGATAAAGGAAACCCAAACTCTCAAAACATTTGCAAAAATAGTGGTCTGCCATAAACATCTTGAAACTATGACATAATTTGCATTCAGGTAAAAATTCTCCCTGCTTGCAAAGAAAGTTAAAACTCAACAATTTAAGTTGAGAATATCACATATATTTGACTCAAAAGGGTAAAACAATTCTGTACCTCCAAAATATTGGAGACTATTTTGCATAAAACTACAACTGTATTTGTCACCATGGGAAACAATCAGATATACTCACTGTGAAGGAAGACGCTGTAACCTCTTTCTTAAAGCCCCTGCAATTGCCCCCCCCCCCTCCCCACCCTCTAAGGATCAAAAACTGATGCTAAATAATCCCTTTAAACTATTTGCATTAGATAGTGTAATTAAAACTTTTAAAATAAATAAGCCCCCTGATCCTGACAATTTATCAAGTGAGCCACATATTCTGGGACGTAAAAATGGCAGTAGTTGGAAGAAAAATTAACCAAATTCATTCCTTATTGGCCTAATTTGGCTAACTCCAAATATTAGGCTTCACCTTTCTAGATTTTATCCGACAATCAAGGATGTATAGAAAACTTGGAACTTAATAAGATGTAATTTTGTGTCATCCTATGGAATCTCCACTATGATTACCTTACTATGATTACCTTCCTGCCCAACACCTCTCTAAGCCACTGGATAACAGCAATTCTATGGAAAATTAACCAGATTTATAATAATTGTACATTATCCACATTTAATGAGATCATTATTATATGTAATCTCCCAACTCAAAATACCAACAAATTTATGTTTGCATTCTAAAATATCTGCTAGGTAATTATCATCTATGCGCTATGATAAGATTTGAACCATTGATGTGCTATAACATGCGTGAAAAATACATTAGTTTGCCACATATGGCCTGTTAGATCCAGTACCCCTACACTGGACCAAGTGCCTTGTACTTGCAGTAATTCCACCCCTGCTTTGGGATCTGGTTGTTGTTTTGTATTAACCTCTTGTTACCAATCTGTTTAGTTTGAAAAAACAAAACAGACCATAAATTAATTCCTGGTATTTAGCAGCTCAAGTAATGCTTAGGAAGCAAGCTACACTACACTGAAAATCAGTCACAGGATTAAATAAAACAATGCCTATAACTAACTGTATATATAATATAGCAAAAATTGTGATTGAAAATGTTATATTTCTTACCAAATTCAAACTGAGAGCTTGCAAAACCTAATTCTTCAACATTATGAAAACTTGCAAGATCTCCTTCTTCCTTTCTACATGAAGACAGAGCATCCTTCCACATTTTAGCCTCTTTTTTGAGTGCATAACAATTGCCAGCATATGACAGCCAGGAAGGTGGGCATGTGATTGGATCATCAGAATCTATATGAATATGCAAAAGAATAAATGTGAAAAAATACACAATTACATATAAAAAAATAAAGCCCAGCATAATAAAAAAAAAAAAAACATTGGAATATGCAGTACACCTGTTAAAAATAAACTGTAGACCTTTGTTCAGACCAATACATTATTTACCGTTCTGAAATATTACTATTTTTTTTTCATGTCCACCTGCTCGCCTGTAGGAGCTCACTATTTTCCTTCCTCTCATACATCACTATGTGATGGGGGTGGTCATCAAGCCCTGAAGTGTTCAGTAGGACAAGACAAGGTGATAAGCTGGTTGTAGAGGGAGAAAATGGGCTGATAGAGATCTTTAGAGAACATTGAAATGCTCTGAGAGTTGCAGGTGACACCAAAGCTGCCTGTTGCTCAGGGAGCTGTGAAAAAATAGCTTCTCCATAATAATGCTAGTAAAGTGCCTAATAATGTGCTCACTGAATTGTAATTCAAGAGTTAAAGGACCACTTTGGGTGAATTTTATATTATTTTTTGATTTACTAAACATTTTCTTTCTATCCTACTGCTGCTGCCTGTTAAATTCTCTGTGTCCTTGGAAACAAATTATCTTCTCTTTAATCCTGCAAAGAGCACCAGCAGATGTGTAGATCTTCAAAATATTAAATGTTATCTTAGAATCTACTATGCAGTTGAGACTAATTGTAAGCTTGTTCGTTCTATTATATTGCAAATCATTTGGTCAATCGAGTAAAAACATATTAACTATGGATCTAACTATGGCAGATCTAATATTAGTCTCCATTAAAGAAATAGGTTACCTTAGAGTCACGAGTGTTCAGGCTGCAGAGTAGATGACAAAGAAGCAAACATTTTGGGATAGCCCAGTTATAACTCTGCAAATTCTTGATATAGTACCATTAGATTACGTTTTAATCTTTGTAGGAATAAATATTTTGCCAAGAAAAATAATTATATTATGTGACTGTTCCTACCGGCGGGAATTATGAATGTGTTGGATGTGATGTTTCCCTTTTTACAAATATATCCAAGTTTTTGAGCACATTCCCTGGAGTCCCACTTGGCATTCTTTCCAGTATTTAATGATACACAATTTTTCCCAAGCTCTGGTGAAGGATTTCCTAAACAAAGTAAAAATAGAACAAATTAGCAACACATAAATAAATACAATTCCCAAAGACAGTTTCTCATTAAGAATAACAATCCAATGCTTGATTGTATTTGAGCCATATTGTGGATAATATTAATAAAAAAATATGTGGAGGTAAGAGTTACAAATAGGTCATTTTGATTTGGGTATGTGGTAATATTCTCCAACAATTTATTAAACAACAACAATAATTTCTGTTAAACACAACTACTAATTAATTAATATTATACAGTGCAGCATAAAAGTAGCAGTACAGATCCTTATAGCCATACATAATCATTTTATTAATATGTATTCTACATTATTGACTGTGACAATCCGAGTGGTAGGGGCTATACAAGACCAGGGGCCACCTGCTATAGACTACAGGTTAACTACCGACAAGGAACGTTTGGGTTCTCGGAAATCTCGGCACCAGCACCCTGATACAGTGGGGGGGGGGGGGGAAAGTATATGATACCCTGCTGATTTTCAACGTTTGTCCACTGACAAAGAAATGATCAGTCTATAATTTTAATGGTACGTGTATTTTAACAGTGAAAGACAGAATAAAAATAAAAAACAGGAAAAACGCATGTCAAAAAAGTTATAATTTGATTTGCAGGTCAGTGAGGGAAATAAGTATTGATCCCCTATCCATCAGCAAGATTTCTGGCTCCTAGGTGTCTTTTATGCAGGTAACAAGCTGAGATTAGGAGCACTCTCTTAAACTCTCTTTAAGCACCCATTAAAATTATAGCCTGATTATTTCTTTGTCAGTGGACAAACGCTCAAAATCAGCAGGGGATTAAATACTTTTTTTGCATCACCCATATCCCACCTACTCTCATATTCACTATTCCCATGAGAAAGTACCATGGAGTGATTAAACTTGGAGGTAAATGAGGAGGGAGAAAGTCCTGTGTTATGCTGTGATATGATAGTGAGGTGGGGGGAAGCCTATGTTATGCAGTGATATGAAAGTGATGAGGGAGGAAGCCGGTGTAATGCAGTGATATGAAAGTGGAATATTACATTAGCAAAGCATACCAGTAGATTCCAAGCCATCTATGACTACAGTTCGAGTACATTTTTGCGTTTTCCTCTGAATCAGATTTTTGACTGCTTTGAAAACATGTTGTTTATTTATAGTTATATATATAAATAATAACAAGGGGAACAATTTGACATGTCTAGCAGCATAAACCCTTATGTAGCATTTCTTGCTCCCTTCTCTCCCTTTTATCCATCCTGCCTCCCCCCTTTATCCAAACCCCTGTTCTTCTATCCCATGTCTGTCTAGTTATTTCTCCTTTGTCTTGCCTTAAATATAGAAACATTTATTTGATGACAGATAACTAAAAAGGCCCATCTAGCCTGCCCATGCTATCAACCAAAAAAGTCTGGTTTATTAAGCCCAAAATGGCCTTATGCTTATCCCAGGCATGTTTCACTCCCTTTGTTTTCACTCCCTCTGTTTCTGACTATACCACTTCCAATGGAAAGCTATTCCAGTTATCTATTACTCTTTATGTAAAATACTACTTTCTTTTCTTTTTCACTTTTCATTTCTCTCTCCATTTCATCAAGCTGATTTACTCTTCAGGGAGGCCTCAAGATCTTCAGAATTGCAGCTCATCTTTCATCCATACTTGGACTGATACCATTAGAATTGAGGGAGAATATGTATTACCCCAGATCACTGCTCCATTGGTGGTGGATAAGTACCATTTCTCAGGGCCACAGTTTTTTTGTCTCTTTAAACTTTGTCCACCCAGATTTGTTTGGGCTCCTATACCCATGCCCTGAGGGCAATTATACATTTGATTGATTCAGTTTATATTGTGACTGGACCTTAATTTAAAAAAGATAACAAACTTGGAAACATTATCCTATTTCAGATACACAATTATAAAAACATGTACTCCATAGTAATATAAATCAGTTTCACTTGAAGTCACTGAAAAATGACTGTGGTAAATTAAATGGAAACAGAGAGGCAGATAGTAAAGGGGAGAGTTTTGTGAAGCAAAAAAATGGAATGCAAGTTGGAAGAAAATGGACGATGTGTAGTTGAAGAGGGACATGCTTCCACTAGTACTGCATGAAAGCTTTCAAGGACCACATGTGCCCACTTGGTCTCCAGTTGCCCAACACTTGTTTCAAGTAAGGGAGATATTGACTTGTATAAATAACTGAAGATAATAGATTGTTATAACGTAAAAAATATTACATTTCTGACAGGTATCTCTGCATAATGTCTTTAGTTAAGCATGGATTATACAACTCCTAGACAATCACCTGTTGTAGAATGCATAGTATTGTAACAAAATATAAAAGGTACATGGGAGCTCATATTAAAATTCCCACAAAGAAGTTATGTCTCTACAGCATTATGACACTTCAAGACGATTTTAAAAGAAAATGTTTATGTTATGACACAAAACAAGTCTCATAATTTCACCATAGGCAGATGAAACTACTCTGCTCACTCACAAAATTGTCCAGAGGCTGTTTAGTGCAGCATGGACAGTGTCAGACTCGGCTTGACATGGAGGGGTACAAAACATGCATACATGAAATGAAGATTGCAAGATAAGTTGTATAAAAATGTATATACTTTGCAACCTACTCAATTATGTTCTGAACAATTTGTTATAGAAGAGGCTGATCAGTTTAACAATTTCTAGAACCCTGACACAGGTATATTAATGACAAGCAGTGATGAGGGCTTCTACTCTTCATTTATAAATTGGCAGAGTTGCTGTCATTGCCTTTGTTGTGTGATAAAATTACATTTAGTGCAGCTGCCATCTTATAGGGCAACATTGCTGGAGACCCTATTTATATACAAAGTAAAGATATGGCTTATTGCTTATTGCAAACCAGCTATCTGATCTATTCAGGACAAATCTAGCACACATAACCATTTCCATACAAAGCCAAATTAACTTTGATTCTATTAATTATACCCTAACCATGCAACCAGATCTACAACTGGTGGAAATACAAGCAACGTTTTCTCCCAGCAGGAGCAACTTTGATTCTAGTTCAGGCACATCTCTCAAATGAGATCAGTTACACCCCTTATATCCTGGAACCTGATGTGCCTATATTACATCCATAATATTTAGCAATGAGTCTTTAATGTCTGTGCAGCTCTTACTGTGCAGGCGTCAGATATGGATGTTAAATATATAAGCATGCGATCTCCACCGCTTGGCGGCCAGGGGGAGCACATGCGCATTCACAATGCATGAAAATGACGGGACTTGTCATGTGTCCCTGGTGACAATACACATGAGCAGATCCCGGCATCGTTGTGAATGCATTACCTTGGACATAGTTTTCAAGAACAGAAAACAGGAAACCAGGAGCCAAGGAATTAGTAAAACACGAGAGAGAGATGGGGGAGAGAGAGCACAGAGAGAGGGCATGCAGAGATAAACTACACAGAGACATTGTACAGAGAGCGAGAGACAGCACAGAGAGAGACAGCACAGAGAGAGACAGCATAGAGACAGACAGCACATAGAGAGAGAGAGGCAGCACATAGAGAGACAGCACAGACAATTGAAGATAAAATTATATGATACCGTTATTTATGACGGGCCATGTTACAGGTCTGTTAAAAAAAAAAAAATCTTACCTGGAACCCAGTTAAGGTATCGAAATGGACTCCCACCACTCCACTGCCACCCGGCATTAAAGTTTAAACAATTAAGTCCTATCCACAGTGCTGTATTCAACTTGCTAGTTAATCCTGTAGAAATAAAAAGACAATATCATGGTTTAAATATAGCAGTTCGGACATTTGATCTAAAGCAGCACAGCTATATATCTTGTTGGTACCTACAATTAACCCCAATACCACAGGGGTCCTTAACCTAAACATAGTTGGATCCCTATGGTGTAGAAGTTAATGTAAGGTATAGGGGTTCATTTAATTTAAGGTTACATGGCGGTCCATAAGGATCTCCGTTGTTATACTTTACATTATCATGGGGGTCCATAGGGACCCCATGGTAACGGGTTAGTGTTTGGTGCCATGGGGGTCCATAGGGCCCCTCATGGTTTGATTAGAGACCCCATAGAGACCCCATGGGGTTAATGGACCCATAGAACAAGGAATGGGTGAAGGGGTCCTATGGCCCCCTGGGTATTGATGGGGGTATCCTGGGGGATACCTAGGCTCATAGGGGTAGTGGGTCGTAAGAAGAGGGGTCATAAATGCCTTGCATTTTTTATTATTTATCCCCTTCCCTGCTGTGAGATGGGTTTTATAAAAATAGACATAGGGGATGATGTTATGGCTTTTGTAGTATTAGTTAGTGGGTAACATTCCATAACGTTACTATGGAGACCACCGAGATTAAGACTCTGAGTCTCCTATGGGTAGACTTTAGACAGACTGCGAGCACCCGTTAGATCTTGAAACTATGGCCAAAAACCCCTGGTACGCATCAGTAAAGTTTACGGGGTTCTAATTTGCAGGAGACATGGAATTGCTCCGCAAATTTGCTTCTAAAAACTATTCATAGCTACTAGTCTGCCTTGCAAGGGTTCTTACAGGATCCAAGTATTCTTTGCTTCATATTTTTCATGTAAGCATTGAGTTGTCTATGCATTTCATTTTATATATATATATATATATATATACATATATATATATATATATATATATATTCAGTTTGCTGTTAGGACAAATATCTATGGGTTTCGTTGGCAATAAATAATGCAATAGATCTTCAATAGACTATTTGTTAAAATAAATTTATCTGCAAATCATTGTGGTAATTTGCCAAATTGGGCTAGTCAGTTTACAAATGGAAAGAAAATAAAGGTATCACCTGTGAGATATGTCTGCTCATGGATCTCAGTTATACTTAATAATTCAGAGTCCTGTTGTTGGCAACTTTTCCTTGCTTGATGCCAAGTGAGCGCTGCATTGTCATTAATTTGGTAATAAACACCAGTCTCAGTATCGCCAGTCCATGAGTTAACAGTTGTTGCTAAAAAGACAAAGTAAATATAATTATGATTACATATCATTCATATCTATCTATCTATCTATCTATCTATCTATCTATCTATCTATCTATCTATCTATCTATCTATCTATCTATCTATCCCTCTGATCAATGGATTTCTCTATAGTTGGGTAAATAAATGTTTTGTGAACCTCATTATAACAGTACATTATGTTTTATTTACCCACAAACTCCCATAAGTCATAAAATGGCAGCACAATAATGAAAGTGTGAAATGCAAGTTGTGTTTTAGAAGAGGGACATGCTCTGACTGGAGCCCTCATTCAATTGCAATTTGGCCAATTGAATAGGGCTCTAAATAAGCACATAACATATTTTTTTAAAGAGGTTTTTAGTTAGTAAACATCTATCCAAAAGCAAAGTTTTCACTAACTAAAAACTTCTTTAAAAAAATATACTATGTGCTTATTTAGAGCCCTATTCAATTGGCCCAATCGCAATTGAATGAGGGCCTGGGAATTCATGAAAAGCAACCATGACATACGTGCCTACAGTGCCCCTTTTAGCATATACTGCTACCTTTTTTTATTGTAATGTTTTATTAAGAGTGACAAGCTTTCAAGAAGTTCGACCTCACTTTATCAAGCCTAACGCTATACAAAGGATGCATTGATTTTCTCCTAGACATTAACAGCCTTATTAAATTGCAATTTGGCCAATTGAATAGGGCTCTATATAAGCACAGAGCATATTTTTACAGAAGTTTTTAGTTAGTGACCTTCTATTCAAAAGCCATGTCTTAACTAACTAAAAACTTCTTTAAAAAAAATATGCTCTGTGCTTAGAGCCCTATTCAATTGGCCAAATCACAATTTAATAAGGCTGTAAGACGTCAGATGTATTGCATATGTTTTTTTTTTCATTGTGTTAAGCAAAGGTTATATTTTATATTTAGTTTGATACTCATACACCCATTATTAAGTTTGCCAACATATGTATGCTGTCCTCTTGTTTGTTGACAACAACAAAAATACAAATGCAATCACATTATCAAATGGTTTTATAAAAATAGTTTATAAATAATTTTATACAGCAACGGCAAAAAAGGTAATTGCTGGTGAAATACAGACGGTGTGTTTTGGCATTGTTTTAACCAGTTACACTACACAGAAGTGTCCAGATAGCAGAGAAGTCACCAGTTTTTTGATTAAAAAGGAAACACTTGATGACTCTCTGACATGTGCACTGTTTTTAGTGGTTTTGACTATTGTTTATCTTGAAACTTTTCCTTCAATTTTATCTCAACAGCTATGTGGCTATCAGCAGAACAGGAAAAGGAAGGAACTCTTTTTGCTAAAATACTTTATAGCTTTTTACATTAGCATCTCTAGTTTGTAGTGAGAGGCATTTAGGCCTTAAGGTCACTTCCTACGTTTCCTTGGCTATAAAATTTAACATCAGTTGTCAAATTCCTTTGTCTCATATTATCTTTTGTCAGTGTATTTCTACATATCATACTCATCATTCTTCAGTTTGTCCATCACTAACACATTTTAAAAAATTCCTTCATTAAATGATAAAAAAGAAAAATACTGCTGTCAACAGAAACTTGAGGAAATAGCTCTACAAGTTAAAGGGCCTCTGTAACGCCCAAATGAGGAACTTGTTGTTTTAGTTACATATTGATCACATTTCTGCACAATGTTTTATAAAAATCAATATTCAATGTTAAACTTAATTCAAAGTTTAGAGAAACCACATCTAAGTTGTTGGTCGCCATCCTTAAAACACCATCAAGGAGGCAGTGTTCAATGGGAGATTGCTTTAAAGACACTCTAAAATTGCTTTAAAGACACTCTTTAGGCAAACATGTTTTATTTTATCTAAATACTTTAACTAGGTTACTTCACTAATTTTATCCTCCCCATAATATTTACACCACTTACTTGTAAGAAGACCCGAAAGTAACAGATTCCCAGTTTATGGAACTGCTCCTTTTGCCCTTATTCACTCTCACTAATTTGTGACCTGAGGCCAAACCCACATGTCAGGGGCTTCACACCACCAGTGTAATGCTGTTGCATGCAAACACACAGTATAACATTGTTTGCTAACAGCATTACTCAGATAGTGAGTGGAATCTTAAGTCATAAATGTGAAAGATGAGTGACCAATTTGAGTCTAGTGTCTAGCTGCCACTCAACTAGAGCAGATAATGAAAAGTATTTTTTTGATAAATCTTTTGTCTTTTTCACATATTATACATTCACGGACACCACTCAAGGGACTGTGAGTGAAGTGGAAGGAAAGACCTGCCACGTTCAACACACTCAGAGCATGGCAGCATGGTTTGTTATATGTGAGTAGCCTGTGAATAAGGAATCGTTATTTTCAGAAGTTGCTTCAATAATTAGTGGAATATTTGGGTTTTGAATGTATCTTTTCTGTGCATATAAATAATGAAAGCTGGGCTTTGTTTTGTTTTATCACTAATTAAATTATTTTTATTGGGGATCAAATAGTTTCCCTCTTAGTGGATTTTAAACACTGTAGTGTGCCATGATATTTCTTCATTTGTGTTTTTTGATATTTCATGAGGAGTAAGCCTCAATGATAGTGGACAGACCTATTTATTGTTTTTAATTTTTGAATTGCATCTGTTTGCTAATGGGTGTATATATTCTGTTGTTTTTTACTTTTATGTTTTTGCGTTTTCAAAGAGCATTGTGGAGTATCTCTTATAGAGAATCGTAAAAACTGATTTGAAATAATTGAATATGAATTTCAGTAATAAACTAATTAAATCTTCAAGCTCTAGCTGTTGTTGCACATTAGAGATGTCTTTTAAATTAAAAGTCAATTGGAAATCTGTATTTTTTTCCAGGATCTATTACATGCCTTCCTAGAAATCTTCATTATGAAACATTAAATTGCTATAATCACCCCACAACAATCTAGGGGAGTAAAATGAGCTCCTGAAAGTATGTCGAACCATGTGAAGTCTATGTATGAAATAATGACATTTCAAACATGAAACATGAAAAGGCTATCGCAGCCATTTCTTCTACCTCAGGGTTCTTAGAGGTCCCTTTGAGTTTCATTTATTTTCAAGTTTTTATCATTGCAATATCACTAGCGTAATCTACATGCCTTTCCAGTTTTAGGTCTTCCTTTTGCAACTGATACGTTCTAACAATTCTAGGAGCGTATCTTGCAAATTCACGAACTTCCTGTAACTGATGACAGGAGATCACATTTCCTGTCTATGTTTTAGCACACTCTACGTAAAATCTGAAAGGATTAAAGGGCCACTGTAATCCCATATTAAAATATGCCTATTTTAAAGAAATAGGGCATTATAATAGGCAAACTGTGTTTAGGAAGTAAAAAATAAGAACAGTCTTGAACATGGAGTAGTGGGGCCAGTCATTGTTTCGTTTGTTAACCTGGTTTGACTGGCTGTAGACCGCCCCAGGCCTCCTGGGGTCGGTACGGAGGGCAACGTGACCCGTGCAGGAACGGGAGTAGGGTAGAGTAGGAATGTCTAGCTGGGGGGCAGGGTCGTGACCCTGGTAGGAGCGGGAGTAGGGTAGGATAGGAGTGGCTAGCTGGGGGGCAGGGCCACCTAGAGGTTTGGCGCCTGTTTTGTCAGTGTGCCCCCAGCTAGCCAAGAAGGCAGATCCCACCCACCCATCCCTTATATATTTTGGAACATAGGTGTTAAATTATTGAAAATTGTAAATATGTGTTCAAAAAAAAAAAAAAAAAAAAAAAAAAAAAAAATGAAACAATATATATATATATATATATATATTTATGTATGAAAAATGGGAAAATATGTGTTTAAAAAAAAAAAAAAAAAAAAAAACAAGTACCCATACAATAAGTCGAGTATATTACGCTAATCTGTTTACGTTATTAGCAGTTGTATATGTATTCATTTCAGGCCGAGTTATGATGTGCCTGTATTTTGTTGTTGTCACAGCAAGGCGGTGGTGAGGGGAGTCGCCGGGACAGTGGTAAAGTGGGGGTGATCCTACCCTACGGGGGCACGGATGCTCCATCATGGTAGGCCCTGGACGAGGGTCAGGGCGCAGAGTGTACTGTCTTGTTTCCCAGGCTCCTCCCCTCTCTTGTTTACGTATATTTAATTAATGGTTTGTTATTACGTGAACTTGGTTTACCAATAAACGCTGTGGCCAGTATGCACCCCAAGCAAGTTGTTGTGTCTAATTATTTATTGATTAAGGGTTTAGAAAGGATTCTGCATAACAAGATTATTCAGGGAGCAAGTTATACCCAAAAGGTCACGCGGACACACTCACTGGGCCTTTCACGGGTCATGTCACAGGATAAGAGGCCTTGGATTCAGAGAGGTTTTAATTTAATCTTATTAAATGTACTTGCACTAAGGAAAGTGAACATACAATAGAAGCAACTGAGCATTATGCTGCATCAAATGTGATAGAAAAGTTATAAAAATAAAATAAAGTTCAAAAGATAATGTAAAATGCTTGTCATTAAAACAAATTAATTAATCAAATGTGTATTCATTGGTTTATGATTTATCTAGTATTCTAGTTTCTGATTTCTCTAGTATTCCGTTAAACAGCATGTATTATATTTAAAGGGCCATTTTCCTCACTGTAATTCCTCTTCATGGTGTGAAAGAGCACATGATTGTATGTTAAATCATGTATGCATGTATGTATAATTTTATATGATAAAAAAGAGAAACTGATAAAAAAAGGGAAGATTTCCAGGTGCCTAGCACCAGTGATACTATTCAACAAGAAATCCCAAAATAAGGGAAATGTTATTAACACAACAATAACAACGTTGCAGATTAAAAAAGGCAAAGCCTTTGGTCTAATTCAGGACTACTATTTCTAGTGTGTACTAATCATATAGAGGGTTTTGTTGGATATACAGTCAACATGTCTCCAATATCTGGTCTTCAATTCAGGTTGTAGCATGCACTTGAATACACCATATTGGCTGTGTTTAGTACCATGGCTGGTAAATCAAATTCCGGCATCCCTACTTGCACAAATTCTGAGTGTTAAATATATTCTAATATACTCCCTGGATTATAATTTTTTAAGTTACACTAATAACAGCTAAGAAAAAAAACCTTTTAATTTTGTTTACATACAGAGTCTATCCTGTCTACTGACTGTTGCAGGAGTAATAACAATTAGCCGAGCGCTCAGTGAAGACACTGATTGATAGCAGTTTTTCTCTGAACTCAGGACTGTCCAGTTAACCCATACCTGACCTGTTTAAAGCATTCCATGCTCTGCATAGATGGATTTGTTAAGAGTTAAATCTTTTGTTTTTCTTTTGCTCACTACACAGAGCTGTAGCTGCAAGTCTGGAAGTGGGCAGCAAGTGATACATGTTAACTCAGATTTTACTTTATGTGATTTCCCAGTGAAAAATGCACATATTTAAAAAAATCAAAAAGTATTTCAACATGCTTTTAGGGTATGTTTACTGTTATGTGGTCCAAATTGTGCTGAATGAAGTGGTCTATTTAGGACTTATTATCCCATATAATTGTTTCCGTAGTGTGTAAGGCTCCAAGAAAGAAGCTTTTGTATGGAATACGCGCATGCGCACAGCGTTCTAATGCTTTAGCGTACTGCGCATGATAGGGGGGAAAGAGACACAGGGGAGGGGGCAAAGAGAGATGGGGAGAGAGAAACAGGGGAGGGGAAGAGAGACAAGGGGGTAAGACACAGGGGAAGGGGGGAAGAGACATGGGGGAAAGAGACACTGGGGAGGGGGGAAGAGACACTGGGGAGGGGGGAAGTGATACAGGGCAGGGAGTGGGGGGAAGAGATACAGGGGAAGAAGAGGGTCGGGGGAAGAGAAAAAGGGGAGGGAGTTGGTGGGATAGAGACTAAGGGGAGGGAGAAAAGGGAGAAGAGACACAGGAGAGGGGGAAAGAAATAGGGTAGGAGGGAAAGACAGAGGAGGGAGGAGGTGGGGAAAAGACACAGGGGAGGGAAGAGACACAGGGGAAGGGGAAGAGACACAGGGGAGGGGGGGAGAGATATGGGGAAAGAGACAGGGGAGGAGGCGAAGAGATACAGGGGATGGAGAGGGGGGAAGAGACACATCAAATAATATCCTGTCATTTTTGATGGGCGAGTTACTAGTAAATATTAATTTCAGTATTCAGTATTTAGAAAAACAGGTGTACAAGTTGATAGTACACTATAAGGAGAGTTCATTCTAGGATGAAAAAAGTATGTATCTTAAATGGGTGGGGTGGGCTATGGTTTTGCTTGTATAGTTTGTATTTGTATGTGACTAGTGTGGTGTATTTGCATTTGTTTGTTCTAGTGTACAGTAATCAGTCTGAAGGTGAGAAGTCAGAATCTAATTTAGACAGGGAAGGGAGGGGACTGGGAGCTTGCAAATATTTCTAGTGCAACTGCAGTTCAAGTGTAAGGAGGGAGTACAAAGAAAATGGCTTTAATTGTAATTGAAAGTTTTTTTTTTATAGATTAAGGTACAGAAAAACATGTGTTATACAAATATATTTATTTTGTATTTTTGTAAATAGTAATCATGAGTCAGTCAAGTGGCAACCTCATTCAGTGTACATCTTCTACATGTATGCACTGCTGGAGCAACTGATCCAGGGTCCATACCTACGTGAAGGGTTGCCTATCTTGAAGCTTAAAAGGAGACAGTTGGCAATGTTTTTTTTCTGTTTGCCTTCCTCTGAATCAATTAACAATGAATCCACATATTACAAGGATCAGAGTAGATCAAAAAGGTTGAACATGATAGACTAAAAATCTTTTTTTCAACCTCATTTACTATGTAACTATATAACAATCTATGAAGAGCTGCTATTTGTTCATACTTAACATGGTTCTGGTGTAAAACTAATAAATGAATCAATAAACATGTACGACAGTTACATTATTAAGGAGTGAGAGTGAAGTGTTATAGAACTATTAAAGCTTTTTATTAGAGGCTAGGGAAAATAATAAACATCTAAATTGGTATTAGACATAATAGTAGCAGTCTACATATAAAGGCATGCACTATTTTCCCTGGAGTTCAACACATACAGCCTTATTCAATTGCGATTCGGCCAATTGAATACAGCTCTAAATAAGCACGTAGCATATATTTTTTTTAGAGAAGTTTTTAGTTAGTGAAAACCTTGCTTTTGGATAGATGCTTACTAACTAAAAACTTCTTAAAAAATATTTGTTTTGTGCTTATTTAGAGCCCTATTCAATTGGCCAAATTGCAATTGAATGAGGACTTTAGTCTCCACTGATTAATTAGCAGGACCATTTTCATGGCTTTATTACCCTCTAGGTAATGGTAGTGGTTAAAACGTAAATAACCACAAGGTAAAATCAATATTAAGTCCAGTTAATGGTAGTGGTTAAAATTCAAATAACCACTAGGTAACATCTAAATCCACTCTTAGGGCCTCATTCAATTGGAATTCGGCCAATTGAATAGGGCTCTATTATCAGCACAGAGCATATTTTATTTACAGAAGATTTTAGTTAGTAAACTTCTATCCAAAAGCAAGGTCTTCACTAACTAAAAACGTCTGTAAAAAAAATATGCTAAGTGCTTATATAGAGCCCTATTCAATTGGCTGAATTGCAATTGAATGAGGCCCTTAGTCATTGTTCATTATTAGCAAGAAAATTAAAGTAGGAGGCTATTATTCAGCAAAAGTGAAGTTTAAAATTCTCGCACTGAGAGACTTAGGTTCTGTAGAAGCTGAAAGAGCTTGGAGGCTATTAGAGTTAGAGAATAAACACTGTCAGCATTATTAAATTGCGATTCGGATAATTTAAAAGGGCTCTATTTAAGCACACAGCATATTTTTTTACAAACGTTTTTAGTTAGTGAAGACCTTGCTTTTGGATAGAAGTTCACTAACTAAAAACTTCTCTAAAACAAATATGCTGTGTGCTTAAATAGAGCCCTTTTAAATTTACTAAATCGCAATTTAATAAGGCTGTGTATGTAACCAAATGGAAAAATGTGGATTCACATATCTCAAAGCTAGTAGGAAAACATATTATATATTTTGTTGTTTTCATCGTGTTTTAAGATATGTTTTAAATCGCCATAGTTTGTGTATGAAATTAATAAAATTTATTGTTTCTCACTTTTTTTGTAAACTTCTGTAAATAATCAGGCGTTTAGCACCATGGAAAATATTGGATCCCTTTATATGTACTATGCTACTATGTATAATACCAAATAACATGCTTATTATTTTACATATCCTCTGATAATCATAAATTATTCAAATAACTAGTGTTATGTACTAGGTGGAAACATTTTTTTTTAATTGAAACATAACAATGACCAATTTGGGACATGCTTTTAAAGAAAGCAAAATTATTGATGAGAATACTCTGTAAGGCTTGAAATCTGTAAGAACTCCTTTGATTCTTTCATATTAACTGAATTGTTCCAGGAGGACACAATAAAAAAAAAACATTTCAATTGACGCTAAATGTCCCAGTGAAAAATCTTTCCTTATCTCGAAAAAACTGCCAATTACATTATTATCTGGATCAATTAATATTTGTCAATTCTTCCATCTGACTGCCTTTAATGTGGAGAGCCCCATTGTTTCTTTCTTTCTGGTGAAATGTTTCCTCATATATAGGTGTACCGCTTTATGACTTATAGTAAAAATGTAGTAGGGGTTTACCAGAAACAATTGCTACAAACAGAAGTTTTGCTGACTGGAACATTTAACGGAAATACATAAATGTGCACCAGAATACCTTGTTGACAGAAAATCTATGAAAGGTTAGTGACTGGAGCAGATGTTTCTGCTACGCTAGTAGTGTGTACTGCTCTCTTTTCCCAAAATAACATTGACTACTGAAGCAAAAATTCAGTGTGTAGGAAATTATGCTAATATATTTATATATATATATATATATATATATATATATATATATATATATATATATATACAGTTGGCAGAAATTGTGAAATGTTTGCATTTATTTTTTGAAAATATGACTGATCATGCAAAAAAAAAAAGGTATTTTATTGAAGGACAGTGATCATATGAAGCCATTTATTATCACATAGTTGTTTGGCTCCTTTTTAAATCATAATGATACCAGAAATCGCCCAAATGGCCCTGATCAAAAGTGTACATACCCTTGAATGTTTGACCTTGTTGCAGACACACAAGGTGACACACAAAGGTTAAATTGGCAATTAAAGTTTAATTTCCCACACCTGTGGCTTTTTATATTGCAATTAGTGTCTGTGTATAAATAGTCAATGAGTTTGTTAGCTCTCAGATGGATGCACTGGTCAAGCTAGATACTGAGCCATGGGAAGCAGAAAAGAGCTGTCAAAAGACCTGCGTAACAAGGTAATGGAACTTCATAAAGATGGAAAAGAATATAACAAGATATCCAAAGCTATAAAAATGCCAGTCAGTACTGTTCAATCACTAAATAAGAAGTGGACATTTTGTGAATCTCTTGATACCAAGCCAAGAAAGATTCCAGCCACAACTACCAGAAGAATTGTTTGGAATACAAAGAAAACCCACAGGTAACCTCAGGAGAAATACAGGCTGCTCTAAAAAAAATGGTGTGGTTGTTTCAAGGAGCACAATACTTGAACAAGAATGAGCTTCATGGTCGAAATGCCAGAAAAAAGCCTTTACTGTGCCAATGACACAAAAAAGCTTGGTTACAATATGCCTGACAACAACTCTGCACGCCTCACAGCTTCTGGCACTCTGTAATTTGGAGTGATGAGACCAAAATAGAGCTTTAAGGTCACAACCATAAGCGCTATGTTTGGAGAAGGGTCTACAAGGCCTATAGTGAAAAGAATACCATCCCCACTGTGAAGCATAGTGGTGGCTCACTGATGTTTTGGGGGGGGGGGGGGGTTAGATCTAAAGGCACGGGGAATCTTGTGAAAATTGATGGCAAGATGAATGCAGCATGTTATCAGTAAATACTGGCAGACAATTTGCATTCTTCTGCATGAAGGCTGCGCATGGGACGCTCTTGGACTTTCCAGCATGACAATGACCCTAAGCACAAAGCCAAGTTGACCCTCCAGTGGTTACAGCAGAAAAAGCTGAAGGTTCTGGAGTGGCCTTACCTTAATCTCATAGAGCCACTCGGGGGAGATCTCAATGTGCGGTTCATTCAAGACAACCAAAGACTTTGCATGACCAGGAGGCATTTTGCCAAGACGAATGGGCAGCTATAACAACTGCAAAAATTTGGGGTCTCATAGACAATTATTACAAAAGACTGCACGCTGTCATTGATGCTAAAGGAGCCATTTGGGTGATTTATTTTATCATTATGATTAAAAAAGTAGCCAAACAACTATGTGATACTAAATGGCTTCATATGATCACTTTATTTCAATAAAATACTTTTTGTTTGCATGATCAGTCATATTTTCAAAATAAATGCGAAAAGTTTACAATTTCTGCCAGGGTATTTTGAGCACAACTGTATATAAAGAGACAGAGAGAAAGAGAAAAAGAGATAGAGAAAGAAAATAAATAGTTAATTTAAGCTCACATTTTAACGTTTTTCCTGTTCAGAATTCTGCGGGTGTTTTTTCTCCAAATGTTTAGATGTATTCTATAGACTCAAGCAAGCAACTTAAGTCTTTCAGCCTCTATACGTAAACTCTGCCTTTTTAAGTAAGATTTCAGGGGACATGATCATAGGATCTGGCAATATTTAAGAAAGCCCGTAATTTACTTCTTAGACACAGCCAATAGTAAATGAGACCGTCATCATGGCTCTCAATCCAGCACTCTAGAACTCTATAAAATGCATCATAGCCTCTGTTCTAGTCCATGTGGGTTTCATGATATGTATTAACCTCTTGAGTACTGGGATCAATCATTCTCAGAAATAACAGTTAAAAATATCTTTTAATTGCATATTTGAGATTGTTGTACAATTAATTCTAATGTGTTTCGATGTCTTCCCGTGCTTTTAAAGTACAATATTGTGTGTTTAATAGCTGCTATAGCCCTATAAAGTATTTCAAAAAGCTCTTGAGAGTCCTATTTAGTAATATTTTTGACATATCTTGATACTTTTTCAAGTTGAGGGTCAAGACTTTATTTGCGAGACAGACCTATGGGTCTAATAGAATATAGATTTTGTGTAACTTTCATTTAATTAGCTCTTATAATGTTTGAGCTATGCTAAAAAAATGGAGTTCTAAGCCAGAATTTGCGTATTTGTCTGGCCCGCAGTGATTGTGGATGGGAACTCAGAATCAGATTGCAAGTAGCTCATAGAATATAAGGGAATTTTTTAAAAAAATGATCAAGAATTGACTAAGATATTGTGATTTTAGTTTAGTCCTTGAAATCGTGCCACAAGAACCTTCATAAATAATGAGGCTGGAGTCTGTAATTGTTATACATTGTATTAGGGATTTACACTCTACTTATAAACCAGTTATGGTGGTGGCAGGGTTAAGCAATCAGATTTAAAGATTTTTCTCATTGCTAAGGCATGAGTTTGATTCCCCTGCTTTTCACTTGTTCTTTTTATTAAAAGCACTGTAAAAGCAAATAAAAAATCAATACTGCACTGTAAATGATGAGAAAAACGATTAAAGACATCAGAATGAATTGCACAACAGTCTCAAGCTTGCAAATCGGCAATCAAAAAACATTTTGTTTTATGTTTTATTTTGGGGTTATATCGATCTTGGGAGTTAATACATATCAGGCCACCCACATGGACTAGAACAGTATCTGCATTCATTTTTATTATTTTGTGTTTTGCGGTTTTGCGTGTCTGATCGCATATCAGACCTCCAAACGCTAATTGATTGACATGTAACCTCCATGTTTTACTAACTTTTATAAATCTGTGGCAGTAACTGTTTCCACAATTTCGCTTATATTGGTGAAGTTATAGCACACTCCTACCAATCGTTTTTGGGGATTTGTATCTCCACTCTTTATTTCTACACACAAGGCTTCAACATTATCATTAGTTCCACCATGAATATCTTCTCTGACTGCCTGAATTCAATCAGGTTTAACGTAAAGACAAAATCTTCCACCTGTTTTACCAATACTCCTATTGCTCCTATTGAGTGTCTTTTTGTAAAGAACCACTGTAATTTTATTTATAAGTCCTCTGACAACCATGCTTAAATACTTTACTTTTATGTATCGTTTTCTTTTACTGAGTTGCTTCTTTCTACTGGTTTCTCAGGAGGGTGAGTCATAACCCAATGGGATTTCCATTAGTCCTACTAAACTACTGGCATTTTGAGATATCACATCTCAGTTGTTGCATACAGAGGTTTAGTCATTCAAAGGCTCTTTTAGTCTGTGGAAGCATATTAGCAAAAAAAAAAAAAAATAATGGTAGTTTCCACTGTAGCATTATCTTAATGTTCCTTACTTTGTAAAACATGTTGGCCATTATATCATTTAGTAATTATTAGTAACAATTTTATAACTTGATGAATATACATAGAAGACTGCTTTAAATAACCAAAATGTTTAACTTTTTACATGTCACTATAAAAACGCTATAATGCCCTAATAGGAGAGCTTAGTTTTTTTTTAAGTATGCATTAATTATTGATAAAACTGGTATTTAGTGATTTAAAAGCTTTTTTTAAGATTAAACCCACTTTCCCAGATTAGAGCATTAGCCTCCAATGATCTTGTTGCTCTCCACCCTCATAAGGCCATGAAGAGTGAGTGGAACAGATCCAGGAAGCCTAAAAACAATGGCCCTCATTCAATTGCGATTTTGCAAATTGAATACGGCTCTAAATAAGCACATAATATATATTTTTTAAATAAGTTTTTAGTTAGTGAAAACCGTGCTTTTGGATAGATGCTTAATAACTAAAAACTTCTTTCAAAAATATATGTGATGTGCTTATTTAGACCCCTATTCAATTTGCAACATTGCAATTGAATGAGGGCCAATCTGTTTAAGTCAGAGGATAGCATGAGTCTAGACAACAAACAACACAGCAAGTCTAAAGCCAACAAACAGCATTGTGTTAACATAATTGTGTGCCTAAATTTAGCTCTTCTGCCAATCAAATCACACATCCCCAACTGACTGTATAGTGGGAAGAGACCAACAGTAGTTGAATCTGATTTTTGTAAGTAAGTTTAATATTCAATACAGATTTTTTAAAATCATGGAATATGAATTGTAATAATCAATGCCTAAATCAAATATATAGCTTGTGTTGTTGGAGCAGTACAGTGGTCACTTAAGGCCGTTATTAGTATAAGCACTGTGAATAAAAATATATAAGAAATGGATATCACTTTTGTTAATTTTATTTCTTAAAGTAACATATATAGTACATAATAATACTGCTTCACTAGAAGGAATATTAGTCACTTAAAGACTAAGGCCCTCATTCAATTGCGATTTGGCCAATTGAATAGGGCTCTAAATAAGCACATAGCATATTTTTTTTAAATAAGTTTTTAGTTAGTGAAAACCTTGCTTTTGGATAGATGCTTACTAACTAAAAACTTCTTTAAAAAAATATGTTATGTGCTTATTTAGAGCCCTATTCAATTGGCCAAATTGCAATTGAATGAGGGCCTAAGTAGGAGACTAGGAATATTTAATATATTCTTATTTTCATAGACCTAAACATTTTGGTGCTAGTGAACAGGTAATTTAACATTTTCATCATTTGTAATTATACATTTAATAGGCATACTTGAACAGTTGGCATGTAAAACTTACATTTCGATGGGCAGAATCCATATAAACTGTCTTTGCCGTAATCTGCAGTGGTTGCACACCAAAGAAGGCCATCAGATCTTCCAGCCACTGTGCAATCAGCATACCATTTGCTCTGATATTTGAATGGAAATACACATGGTTGACCATTGGAATTGCCATGTAATGAATATATATCTGAGAAAATAATAAGAATAGTTAAAATGTGTTCACTTTATTCTTTGTATTTACTTTCAAAATTGAAGTATGGATCTCATGAGCATATGCCAGTAGTTACCTTCTGGTAAATTTGCATGAAAATGGATATTTATGGACCAATGATGTGTTGTAGTCATTTTGGACCATATGGCTATGAAAATTTGTGAGGGTGAGGGAGACTTGAAGACAAGGGCAGATCTGTGGTACTGAAAAACATCTCTTTTTCTATTGAGAGACTACTATCAGCATAAAACTTTAGATTCCACATACTTGACCATTTATCTTTTTTAACGCATACATTTTCTTGGTATATCCATCCTGATTTGTTTGTCATCTCCAAAGAAGTAAATCAGCACAGATCATAAGGAGCTCCTCTGGTGCATTTCTCTGACTGGATTCTATGTAATTTAATCATAAGACTCTTCCCCTGTTCTTCAGTTAATGCCCTATATACTAAACTACATTTTAATCCATTTCCACAGTTTTTCAAGCAGTACTACAATAGGAATTGAAGAGCTCATGACAATAATACATGTTTAAAAGTTCTGCAAGCAGAGGTTAAAGCTACTTTAATACTTTGGATATACATTATATGGACCGACTGATTGCTTCAATTTTAAGTTTGATAATGGCAGTACAACTTAAAGAAGGATAAATAGCTTATCACTTACTGTACCTCCCCTCACCTTCCCCAATGTTAGCTACAAAAATAGAGCATAAGTTGTTATTTAGGCACTTTGCTATGCTCTTGTCTCCTTCTGTATAGACATTGCCAGATTTTGGAATAAGGCTAAAAAGGCACTTGCCTAGGGGCACTTCTCTATTAAGGGTACCTCATTTTCCAGCTATTGTGCTGTGATTTAAAAAAATAAAAAAGTTGTAGTTCCACAAGGGAGGAAGCTGTTGGCTGCTTCTGAGAGCACCCACTACATGGAGGAAATAATGAGTACAAGATATCAAGGATATTAATATAGGTCTTAATACCCATGACCTCTATGTTATGTAATGTATTGCTGTGTGTTTGGGTATGTCTTACTGTGTATTGGCATTTGTGTCACATTAAATGACTATATGTTGGTGTCTTCAATTAGTTATTGTGTAAATAGTAGTGTGGGGAGCACTTTGTGTTTATGTCCATAGTGCTGGTGTTTGTGCAGAACGTGTGGGGCAGATGGAGCTGTGTATTTTATTTATCCGCATAGAATGGGATAACAAATGTGTATTTTTCTATACAGACAGATGTATCTGTGTATTTTATCATTCATTTGCAAATATTTATTTTCATTTTCATCAAGGAGGAAGTACTTGTATCTACAGTGTTGATGAACTGTATGTGCATACTATTTAGGAATAATGTGCATATTTCTATATTTATACCTTGTGTAGAGGAGTGTATATTTCTCTATACTGTAAACAGCCTCTAATACATACTATAAATATATATATATATATATATATATATATATATATATATATATTATATATATATATATATATATATATATATATATATATATATATATATATATATATATATAGTGAGAGTATTAAGGGAAGCACTTATGTACTCATGGAGCAACAATATTAAATACTAGCCAGCATAATATTTGCAAGCCTCGCAATGCTGCCGCACATTGCGAGCCTCACCGTGCGCGGCAAAGCCTGGCAAAGCGAGTCTCGCTATGCACGGCTTCTCTCTCTCCTTCCCTCCTTCTGTGTCCTCTCCCTCTTCTCTCCTTCTTTCTCCTCTCTGCGAGCCTCGCAATAAGCCCCTTCGGGACCTATTACAGGCCACGCAATGAGCGTCTTCTTTAAGAAACTATATATCAGACATCTTTAGTTCCAAAGGTGGTTAGAGCATATATATGTAACAATGGATGTTATTTTATCTGCAGTCATTAGATAATAACACTCACTTATATATTATTCTATATGGATATTCTATATTTGTGCAAATAAGTAGGATAGTACAATATGCATAAAAAAGGGAAAATAGGTATAATGATCCATTGGCAATTTCGCATAAATACATTCAGCAAAATAGTGTTGTATTTCAGATTGTGGATTCTTCAAGATTAGGAAAGATATCTGTACTTAATAGCATTTGCCATATTAAGATATAAAAAGCTCTTCTGTACCTACTATATCAACAAAGATTGGCATTTTAATCCATTTTCTGCTCACCATAACAGGCTACCCGAGGGCTTTATGCACCCCCATGGAAATTCTCATTCTGCATTTCAAATTTGCCTCAGGAAATGCCTCTACACACAATAATACAGTGACATATGTGTCGTTATTATCACTCCTTCAGCTATATTTCTGCCCCATGACTAGTTGGGATAAGCCCCTAAAGTAACATCCTCAATGTGATTTATTCTGCTCAAAGACCTTAATTTAAGGCAAAAAAATACTGCGACCCTCGCAAAATTTAGGTTAAAACGCAAACAACACGACACAACAACCGCGACGCAAAAAACATACCAGACACGTTACCACACATTACGACCTCGCAAAAATCGGACGCAACTCGCGAACATCACAAAATTAAAAACACAATAAATACACACAGCACATACATAAAAAGCTTACCTACAGCAAGAGGGAGCATCCAGGACCTCAAAAAAGCAACTTACACCTTCAGTTAACTAAAAATAAAAGAGTTTAGACACTAAAAAAATCGCTAAGCAAGAGAAAAAATAACCGCCGAACAAAACGAGAACGAGGCTACAGCACTCTAAACTCGCAAAACACCACAAGAAACTCACAAAACACCACAAACGACCTACGGATATTCCGCTAGGACGCATACCACACATTACCCGCCATTTTACGCTAATTTGGAAATACACAACTACGCTAGCGGTTTGGTCTCGTGCACGCACACTATTACACTGCACACATTCATCATGCTTACACAGCAGCTCAACACCACTAATGCTGCAGCAACGTCAAAACAGATTGCCAGCTCTTCAACACAATGCTTCAAAATAGGTAAAGTATATTAATTTATTAATTGTATTATATATTTCAGTAGTACACACCAAACAGCATTAGCTACCTTACAATTTCATTGCCGTCATTTTTTGACGGGCAATTCGCTAGTGATAAATAACCAGCAAAGCTTTCCAGCATTTGCAATGAAGGGCAACATGTGGTGTGTCCATACATAATGAAAAAGATGCCAAAAGACATCCAACTTCACCAAGGGCAAGCTTTTCCACAATCATAATAACCAACAGCCTTATTAAATTGCAATTTGGCAAATTCTAAAGGGCTCTATATAAGCACACAGCATATTTTTTACAGAAGTTTTTAGTTAGTGAACTTCTATCCAAAAGCAAGGTCTTCACTAACTAAAAACTTCTGTAAAAAATATGCTGTGTGCTTAAATAGAGCCCTTTAGAATTTGCTGAATTGCAATTTAATAAGGCTGCAGGTTTGTAAAAAGGCTCAAAGAGGAATGTCTTCTTTTGAGGTGCACAATGGCTTGTATTTCAAATCTGAATGTCAATTCTTACCATGCAAAAGAGCAAAAGTTAAGAAACCAAGAAGTGCTTCCTGATCTTAAAGTATTCATATTTTGAAATATGAGAAACTTTTTCTGTCAAATTTGAGTATGTCAAATTGACTCTTGATCCACTGCTTTATTTTAAAATTATTATACAAAATACTGCTTTTGTTTGTTTCTTTACATTCGCCCCTTACCTTGTTTATACTATAAACTACTGTGAGGTATTGCAAATTGAATATCTAATTGAAAACATAGGATTATTATTACTTTATTGTAAAGATGTTATGAATTAGACTGGTTAAATGCTAAAGAAACATGGGAAGGTTTGATCAACCAATTTTTCCATGTTGAATGATAAAGTATTAATGTTAAATGTATCCTCATTTCTTATTAAAATGGCACAGAAACAAAATACGTATTTGCATACCAGGTAGCATACATTAAAATAATCCCATCATGTCAAAAAAAGGTGAATTTTGTCGAACCAGAATTTGGGATGAATATATCCTTTGAAAGAATATAACCTTAAGTCAATAAGGCAAATATTATATAAGTCAACAAACTTTCAAGTATAGAATAATCTTTTGGGTATGACTATGATTATGAGTAGAGTAAGGGGAGTGCTTGACTAGTGGTACTCTAGTTATACTGTAAGTAAGAATTTGGATAATGATTACTAAAAAGTATGTATGTTAGGATATGGGTGTAAGTAAAGAAGCAGGAAATGTACGGATGCACTAATCCTAATTTTCCACAATCTTATTTGGTTAAGTAAAGCACCTCTTATATTTCTTACATAAAAGGCAACAAATATGTTTATCAGCTTGTGATACCATGATTGTGGAAACATGAGTGAGCTTTATCATATGTGTAGGTATAGAATTATATATACAATAAGCAGTAAAATATGCTCAGTTGAAATAAATGTTAACATGTAAAAGCATCTGTGAATATACTGATTTAACTGGGCATATTCCTTCTGTTTAAAATGCCCTTTTTTTTTTTTTACATTTAATTAATCCCTTTATATAAAAATGGTTAGAAGAAGGAGAGAATTATGATGTTTTCACATAGTTCATTCTTAAAATGACTATTGTTCCATCTTTATTATCTAACATTTCCAATCAAAACCAATAAAGGCATATTTAAGTGTCCTGGATTATGAATGCATCTGATAGAGGAGAATCAGTAGTGTATGAAAACATTTTTTTGCATGAAACAAATCCCAAAATAAACTCACCCTGATGTTTGTTAAATTTCTTGAGTTTGCAAGCAGTTACTTTTGTTAGTTAACACTCCTGTAAATCTCTACTAAAATTAGCATAAAATTCATAATTAATTTTGGCCAATCACAGACAGCTAATACGTTTTAATATTGTAACAATCAGTGATTGTAAACTTTTAGCACTAAACTTCAAATTTAGGTTTTAAAACTACAATGATGATTTATTCTACAGATAATTATTTTATTGCTAATCAGTAAATAAATAAACAAATAAAACCCTATTATATTAGCAAGAATGTAACATCATAAAGAAAAGATATATGTGGTCATGTGCGATAAATAGGAGTTAATTAACACACTGATCACTGTTTGATTAATATTAGTTCTTTAGGTATTAAAAGCATACATTTTCTAAACATTTTGTTATTCAATGATCTCAAGCGTCTCCTATGCGAAAGTTTCTAAACAAAGCTCTACAGTACTTCTAATGTTACCGTATCTCTATTCAAAGGCTTAAAAATAAATATTCAATTTACCATTATCCTAATCATGCCCCTACCACCATTTACAGCTATAACAAACATAGGGCTCAATTCCATGGCTCACGTGGGGACAATCAAAAGTAAACTTTACTCGTAAAACTGTTCCGAGCAAGTACTACACCCCACGTAAAAAAAATAATATGAGAAATGCCTTCTGATTTCCCGTGAAATTCCTAAAATCATAACTTGCGAGTATCTATCCCATTGATATTTTCAACAAGGACAAAATTGGAGTAATGTCAATCTTACCAGTAGATATATATGATAGGGGAAATTTTCTCAGAGTTTGTAAGTACCAAATTATATAGAAAATATTTCTAGTGGTAGTGTATAACTATTACATATAATAGTTGTCAAACTGCGATTCGTTATATCGGGGGAAGAGACACAGGGGAGGGAGAGGGGGGAAGAGACACAGGGGAGGGGGATAGAGACACATGGGAGGGAGAGGGGGAACGAGACACAGGGGAGGGAGACGGGGGAACAAGACACAGGGGAGGGGGAAAGAGACATGGGAGGGGGGAGAGACACAGGGAAGGGGGAAAGAGACACAGGGGAGGGAGGAAGAAACAGGGGAGAGGGGAAGAGACACAGGTGTGGGGAAGAGACACAGGGGAGGGGGAACAGACACAGGGGAGGGAGGGGGGAAGAGACATGAGGGAGGGGGGAAGGGACAGTGGGGAAAGAGACACAGGAGGGAAAGAGACACAAGGGAGGGGGGAAGAGACATGGGAGGGAGAGGGGGTAAAAACACGGGGGGAAGGAGAGTCAAGGGAGGGAGAGGAGGGGGGAAATGAGACACAAGGGAGGAAGTAGAAAGGGGTAGAGATTGGAAATGAGGCCAAAGGCGCTCATTAGAGATGTTATGAACAGTTCGCCCGCAAAATGTTCCCGGCGAACATAGCATGTTCGCGTTCGCGGCGAACAGCGAACATATGCGATGTTCGATCCGCCCCCTATTCTTTATCATTGAGCAAACTTTGACCCTGCACCTCACAGTCAGCAGACAATTCCAGCCAATCAGCATCATACCCTGCCTTCCAGACCCTTTAACCTCATGGACAGAAGCCATTTTGGAATCATAACTGACTTGCAGTCTTACAGAGAGGAGGTTGAGTGTAGGTGATACTGAATCAATAGGGAAAACCATAGCTAGGCTACTGTACACAGTGTGCAATACAGTCCTGAAGGACTCTTTTGATCTCTGCTGCAAGGACACCCCTGTGTCTCTTCCCCCCCTTATCATCATCCTCCCCTCACCTTAGCACCCAACCCTAACACCCGTCACACTTATCCCTAACACCTAACCCTAACATCCCTCACCCTAACACCCCCCACACTTATCCCTAACACCCCTCACCCTAACACCTAACCTTAATACCACCTCACACTTATCACTAACAGCCCTTACCCTAACACCTAACCCTAACATCCCTTACCCTAACACCCATCACACTTATCCCTAACACCCCTCACCCTAACATCTAACCCTAACACCCCTCACACTTATCCATAACACCCATCAACCTAACACAGACACATGGGAGGATGATGAGGGAGGGGGGAGGATGATGAGGGAGGGGGAAAGAGACACGGGAGGATGATGATGGAGGGGGGAAGAGACACAGGGGAGGATGATGAGGGAGGGGGAAAGAGACACAGGGGAGGATGATGAGGGAGGAGGGAAAAAGACACAGTGGAGGATGATGAGGGAGGGGGGAAGATGATGAGGGAGGGGGAAAGAGACACGGAAGGATGATGAGGGAGGGGGGAGGATGATGAGGGAGGGGGAAAGAGTCCCGGGAGGATGAAGAGGGAGGGGGGAGGATGATGATAAGGGGGGAAGAGATACAGGGGAGGATGATGAGGGAGGGGGCAGGATGATGAGGGAGGGGGAAAGAGACACGGGAGGATGATGAGGGAGGGGGAGGATGATGAGGGAGGGGGAAACAGACACAGGAGGATGATGATTGAGGGGGGAGGATGATGATAAGGGGGGGAAGAGACACAGGGGAGGATGATGAGAGAAGGGGGAGGATGATAAGGGAGGGGGAAAGAGACATGGGAGGATGATGAGGGAGGGGGTAAAGAGATACAGGGGGGGGTGATGAGGAAGGGGGGAAAAAGACACAGGGGAGGATGATGAGGGAGGTGGGGAAGAGACACAGGGGAAGATGATGAGGGAGGGGGGAAAGAGACACAGGGGAGGATGATGAGGGAGGGGGGAAACAGACACATGGGAGGATGATGAGCGAGGGGGGAGGATGATGAGGGAGGGGGGAGGATGATGAGGGAGGGGGAGGATGATGAGGGAGGGGGAAAGAGACACGGGAGGATGATGATGGAGGGGGGAAGAGACACAGGGGAGGATGATGAGGGAGGGGGAAAGAGACACAGGGGAGGATGATGAGGGAGGAGGGAAAGAGACACAGTGGAGGATGATGAGGGAGGGGGGAAGATGATGAGGGAGGGGGAAAGAGACATGGAAGGATGATGAGGGAGGGGGGAGGATGATGAGGGAGGGGGAAAGAGACACAGGAGGATGATGATTGAGGGGGGAGGATGATGATAAGGGGGGGAAGAGACACAGGGGAGGATGATAAGGGAGGGGGGAGGATGATAATGGAGGGGGAAAGCGACACAGGAGGATGATGGTGGTGGGGGGAAGAGACACGGGGGGATGATGAGGGAGGGGGTAAAGAGATACAGGGGAGGATGATGAGGGAGGGGGGAGGATGATGAGGGAGGGGGGAAGAGACACAGGGGAGGGTGATGAGGAAGGGGAGAAAGAGACACAGGGGAGGATGATGAGGGAGGGGGAAAACAGACACAGGGGAGGATGATGAGGGAGGGGGGAGGATGATGAGGGAGGGGCAAAGAGACACGGGAGGATGATGAGGGAGGGGGGAAGAGACACAGGGGAGGATGATGAGGGAGGGGGTAAAGAGATACAGGGGAGGATGATGATGGAGGGGGATGTTAGGTTATTTATGCCCTTTATGGATTAAAACCAGACTCTGCATCAACTATGTAATTTTCCATAGGAGTTTTGACATGGATCCCCCTCCGGCATGCCACAGTCCAGGTGTTAGTCCCCTTAAAACAACTTTTCCATCACTATTGTAGCCAGAAAGAGTCCCTGTGGGTTTTAAAATCCGCCTGCCCATTGAAGTCTATGGCGGTTCGCGGGGTTCGCCGGTTCGTGAACATTTGAGGCAATTCGCGTTTGCGGTTTGCGAACCGAAAATGTTATGTTCGCGACATCACTAGCGCTCATCACAAGGCCAGTAAAGTAGAAGAGGGAAAGGCTCCAATTGTATGGCAAACAGCATTGCCAGGTTTAATTTTTATGGCCGGCATTTTTGACAGGCAAGTCGCTAGTACAAAAACTAAAAAGCAAAAAGCACACTTTAATGCAATCAGCAAGTTCCCCTTTCTTATTAGGCTACTTTAGGCCATCTGTTGTAAAAAAATATTACCAGACAGAATTCATATAATAAAATATAGCTTTTATTGATATTCTTAAGTTCAGTTTAATAACTTAGATCAATTAAAAATCACTCAAAAATATTGGGAAGAGTGGGGTCTAGTGTCGTGTACACATTATCTTCAAAGACCCCAAATCACAACTGCTACAATCACAGGAGTCCATATTGGACCCCTATGTAAGTTAATGAGTTTAAATAAAGAAATAGAAAGTTAGGAGCCAGCAGTATAATTAAGGAGCTATAGCTCCATGGCTCCGGGGATTTGTCAAGCCATGTTCTAATATAACCAAACACTTCTAGACCTTCTATTTTCCAATTAAATGAGAACCTTGAGAATAGTTTGCATATTTTATACCAAATATATATGCTTGGCCAAATTTTCCAAATACTGTAGACCAAAATGAATGGTTCTAATTGCACAGGAAAGCATCTATCTTCTCTCTATCCCGCACTGTGTTTTTATTTCTCTATCCACCTTTTCATTTCTCCTTTTCTCTTTTTTCCCCATAACACTCTCTCCTTCTATCAATTTCCACTCTACTAACTCTTCTCCTTTTGCACTTTTCTTTCCTCCTTTACCTCTTCCTTCCTTCTACTTTCTCACTCTACCTCCTTTCCCAATGCACTCTTTCTTTATCCTTTCCTACTTCTCTCCTTCTAACCTGTTTTCTACCCTTGTGATGTACACCTTCCCCATTCTTCACTCAGGTTCCCCCTTTACCCTTTTGATATTTATTGTTATATTTTCATTCTTACCCATCTTTTAATTTTCTTATCAGCGATATTGCTCTCTGTTTCTTTATTCCCCTTCATAATTAATTTCTAAGCCTCAAGTTCAGCTGTGTGTTTCCATCGTCATAGAGGGGCTAAATAGTTAAAGGTATATTCAAGTTTCCTGGGATTCAATTGTTTCCTAATAAACAACTACTGCTTAGTAGAAAAATATATATTATAATGAAAGTTGAATGTACTTGTATTTATATGCTAGATATTGATATCTGGGTGTGCACACCCCTAGGAAGCTTACAAAAAGGGGACTCTGCAGGGTACTGTATGTGACCTCTAAAGGAAATTATGGCTGCTGGGGTCACAGCTGAAGTTGCCTATAAGGAGACAGGCAGAGAGAAAAAACAGCTGCCTGATTGTGATACAAATGTTTCAGTCTT
This sequence comes from Discoglossus pictus, assembly GCA_027410445.1. NCBI lineage: Eukaryota > Metazoa > Chordata > Amphibia > Anura > Alytidae > Discoglossus > Discoglossus pictus. The sequence goes on along the minus strand of CM050166.1, from coordinate 385,759,534 downwards.
TACTTCCTCCTGATTGGCCAAAACTATTTTTCGAATTGTATATGAATTTAGCCTGGAATTGGAGGGTGTTAATAATAAGTTTCAACTGACAGAAATTAAAAGGGAATTTTGCTAATTTCAAGGTAAGTGTTTAAATGTTTATTTTGGTATTTTGTCATGCAAACATTTTTTTCATATACTACTAATTCTTCTCTATCAGATGCACTCTTAATCCAGCTCACTTACATATCCCTTTAATCTGTCCAGACAAGAAAGAAAGCATTTCATTGTGTTTTAAATGTACTCTTTAGGTATATTTTTCTATAAAAATACATGTTTAAATAATTAGTGGAGGGATGGTTGGGTGGGGTAGAAAGGAAGAAGTGAGGAAGGACTTGTTAAATAGTTGGATCTCACTGAATTTAATATCAACCCACTCTACCCAAACATGCTTAAAATTGTGCTTTATGTCTACCTATTATTTCCTTTATCAGGTTCAGGCTCTATTTTACTTATAAAGAAGAAAAGTGTTTGAATGGAGCACTACTGGGACTAGTCAACCCTAGAAACAAAATTCAAACATTTTTTCCTTAGATATAAAATCATAATATTGTGATCTGTTAAAAGAAATATCACTGCACTTGCTAATACTAGACGGGGCACCCCCAGTACTAGTTCACTGTAGTACTGAGCATTAGCATTACTGGGTGTAGTGATATTTCTTTTAACAGTTCAGATGAAGTATAAATGTGTAATTATAATACATTTGTGTTCAATTTCTATGGTATTATATTACTTGCTAGTAGTAGCCCCATTTCTAAAGGTTAAGCAGCAATTAGGTTTTTTTAAATAAAGTGATTAAAACATGATATGGAACAATCTGCTTTATTGTTAGAGTAAGTCTGACAACTAACAGTGTTTCAATGTTCTAATTTCTACAAAATGTAGTTGGTAAAATTAAACATACTCTTTAGGCAAATTGTAATATTTTATATAAATGTTTTAACTATGTGACTTACTTAATTGTATTCTCCTCTATGGAATTGCCATTTAGAACATACATTTCACTTACTTCTAAAAAGCCTCCATAGAACAGGTTCTCAAAGTTGTGGTCAAAGGCCATGCCCACAGTGGAGGGACATCACACTAACCGCATATCATGCTTCTGCAATGAGGCACAGATGTGCTGTGTGTCTGCAAGCAGCACCATGGTGTTGATAGTGTGAAACCCCTCCCCTGTTGGAGTGTCATTTAGTAACAGCTGTGGAACATGGCAGCCTGCCTAGAAAGAACAATAAGAAAAGAGGAGGTTCCAGAAGCTAAGAATCTGTTGTCCCGGGGGGCTTCTTAGAACTGAGTGAAGTGTAAATTACATATGATAAGTACATTGAGGATGATAGCATTGATTAAGTAACATAGTTAATATATATATATATATATATATATATATATATATATATATATATATATATATATATATATATATATATATATATATTATTTCAGTATATGGTGATACCTTTTTTATTAGACAAACATATTAATTTATTCTGACAAGCATCGGAGAATATAATAATCTTTATCAAGTCTTCAGCAGTACTGAAAAGATGCACCAGGAAACATTCATACTGTATATCTGCACAGAGTTTAAGATGGGACAAATACATGCACCATAAATAATGTCCTGTGAGTCTTTAGATCAGGTTTACATAACAACATAGCCTTGATAAAGAGAAGTATATTCTTGAAAGCTTGTCAGAATAAATGAATATGTTTGTCCAATAATATATATATATATATATATATATATATGTATATATATATATATATATTTATATATATATATATATATATATATATATATATATATATATACACAAAAGGTATCAAATTATATTGCAATACTCATTGCTAATCTATGAATATATATATATGGATTAATAATTACTAAATTACTATATATATGTATATATATATATATATATATATATATATATATATATATATATATATATATATATATATATATATATATATATATAAAACAAAAAAAAGCCTAAAGAGTGCATTTAATTTCATATAGTCCTACCTTCATAGGCTTTAGTACACACGTCATCAGTGGTTCCAAAGACCCTCCACCGGCTCCAAGTTCCAGATCCTTTGTAAAGTATAACTTTGTCTTGCTTGTTTCCAAAGTTCATAAAGAGATTTTCTCCTTGGATTGCAAAAAGAGTTTCATTTTTACATTCCCATTTCTGAAGTTCACTGGCCCCATCACATGCAAAAAGATTGATCAGCGCCATGTCTTTTTTAGCAGTTGCCCCCAAACATTGTCTAACTGCAACATTTATAAGCTGGGTTGAAGAAATCCACCTAAATTTTTGGAAGTCATTGTTGTCCTTGCATGGAGCTGTGTAAATTGTGCCAGCGACTTGCGCTTGGATACATCGCTTATGGTCTTCATTGTATATCTGAAATATTCTTGACTCTGAAAAACAGTGCAAAAACAACAGTTTTATGATCAATATTTCTTATAGAAACCATCATTTTAAGTACACATTCCTAACCCAAAAGTTGTTTTAAAAAACAGAGAAAGAGTTTGAATGAGAACATATTTTAATGTACCATTGTAATGCAGCAGGAACATGTTTTAGTGAGGGCTTGATAATTAATATTTTTGTTATGTTTTAAAAAACAGTATTCAATATATCAATATTAAACCTTCTTTCAGTTGCGTTTGTCTCCACCACATATGAGGTTGTTAGGGGAATGGGAGCAGCTTTGGCTAAATGGTCAGATACAAGACAGGAGCAGGCGTCCTTCAATGGCTGGAGACTTGAGGCCATATTCAATTGAGGTTTCGGAAGATCCGGTAGCCCTAAGTGACGTAGCAAGTTAATTTGCTATTCAATTGGCGTCTTTTTGCGAACTCCGAACTGCTTCGAAAAATGACGATGATTAAACTCATAATTTACAGCCTCCAGAAGCATTTGATCTTTCACTTTCGCAAGGCTAAAATCACAAATCGCTATTTAATTGCTCAATTTACCCAGGCCCGCAAATGTTTGCACACCCGTAAACGGCAAATGAAGGAGTAAATCCTACGAGTGCTAGAGAGGACCCGCAAAGGGGTTAAACACCTATTCGTAGCACTGTAAATGCAAATAAAAAATCAATACGGCACTGTAACTAACGGAGAAAGCGATTGATTCGATATGGGCCGTTATGGGCTTGTTAAATTACTCATGTTCCCGCCCTGAACTGCTTCGACCAAGTGCATGTTTCGGCTTTGGGACAGTCATTTGTGTCCTTAAACAATTGAATAGTATCACAATCAGAGATGAACGGGAGCCCGCAACACACCCGCAGACATGCGCCCGTCTGCGATCCTGTTGCGGGCTTGGAATTGAATATGGCCCTTGTTGTTTAAAAGGGATTTCTCTTGACAATGAGCAGCTTATCAGGTCTATCTGGAAGCAATCAGTGAAGGGGACTAAAAGGTATGCCTATTTATCATGGATTTCCAGCTAGAGTTACTACCACTCTCTTGATGATGTCAAAGCTGGAAGCTGAGATGAATTTAATTAATGGCAAATTAAACTGTTTATCTTCTGGTTTTATTGGATTACTGTGAATTTAATCTATTTAAAGGACCACTGTAGTTCAAGAAAAAGACACTTGCTGGCAAAGTATTTAACTAACATCATTAGCAACTGTGTAACCCATTTTTTTTTGGGGGGGGGTTAGAATTTTTTTTATGAATATAATAATCAATTTTGTGTTTGTTACATCACTTTGTGAGAGCAGTGTCATGATGCTGTGTTTATCTATCAATCTAGGGAGTGGTGGGGGAGTATGGATCACGGAAAGACCAGAAGGCTTAATAGACTCTGCTGAAACTGACACCAAATCATTTCCCTCTCATTAGCCCAGAAGCAGGCTAATGAAGCATGAACTTCCACCAAAGTATCATTAATTCCTCCAGGGTCCAGCAGGCATAACAATCTGTTTTTTATAATTAAAAACTAGCAGTATGACTTTTTTTGAGAGAGATCACTGAATCTGAAACACTGCACAGTCTGCATATTCATGAGCTGCAAGAGCTAAAGAGGACAGACCCATACCAGTAGCAATTGTATGATTTTAGTCAGAGCTAAACTTCTTAAAAAAATAAAGTGCATAAAAATAGATAGATGCATTGTGTATTATATTCCTAGTAAAATCTAAACCTTCCCTATCCCTATAAGTAGCTATTACATGGCACCAGAAAGCTGCTTCACATAAAAGTGATACATGCCTAGGGGAGTTTTTGGCATAAAGGCAATAGCTTACAGAAACAGATACAAGTGTAAAGTTGGGAGTCAGAGCCTAGAAACCCAATAATTCCCATAGCAAACCTGTTAAAGTTAAGGAACATCAGTGATCATTGTAGCAGCTATGAGATTGAATTTATGAAAGATGGTGGTAAGGACCGGTAGCATCTCCCGTAGAAGCTGCATTTCCCATTCAAACATTGACACATTTATATGGTTTCTTATTCTTACACATTAACATTGCAGTTCAGTTCAGTTATATTACATGTCCAGTTTATTTATTACATGGTAATAAATGACAGGTGAGTGGGTGGCAGTTGTTCCATAGCACTAGCTCTAATGGCCAAATCTGTAATACATAATTTAGCTTAATTTTGCTATTTTTTGTGTCCCCTATTCATTTAATCTGCAAGCAAATATATTAGAACAGTACCTCCTGGGACAGGGGCATATATATTTAAGAGAAAGTTATGTAGATTTGGGTGAGAAAGATGGATAACGAAAGAACATACACTATCTGTGTTTAGTTATCTGTAAAATTAAATAAAAGTTGATATACAAGATTGCTATCGAATGCAGTTGGCTTATTCTTGTAAATGTGTGGATCTTTACCAAATCATGTTATACCATGGTGACCTAGCCCTAAATGTATCACTGTAGTACAGAATGGAGTCAACTTAGATTCAGCTTTAAAGCTGGGAGATTGCAAATAATCTAATTGTGGTTTAGATCTCATGGAACACAACTGTTTTTTTAAGCATTAAAAGAGCATATTATTGGCAGGCAGAGGGCAAGACTACAAGAGCAGTGAAACTTTGGAATACTTTTTTTGTGCTCTGAGATTTGTATTTGAAAAAAAACCCCACATCAAATATACTCTTTTTGAAGCAACAAAGAATTCTTTCCATGTCCATTTAAGCTATACTTTGGCTTATAACATTATTATTTTAATAACTGCAAACAAGGATTATTGAGTATATTATACTTCTCTGTGCTGTGATATTTATTTTCCCTTCTGCCATTTTCTAGACATTTCAATGATAGCTGACTGCAATAATAAAAAAATAGCAAACATTAAGCAGAACTGAATGATGATTTTTCTGATTAAATTCATTATCTGTTAACATGTGTAATATTGTCAAGCACTATTGGGTGTATGCATCGAAATGGAAGCTCTCTCATTTTGGATGTCTTCAGGACTTTTCATGAGATGTTCCTTGCATTGCTCCGTGCTTTAAAAACTCACTAAAATCCATCTGTTTAAAGCAGATTATCACATATTGCCCTTAGCATTCACCATCCCTACCAAGCTGCTCACTCACACGGCCTATAGTACAACACACAGTCACTTCAAGTGGCCGTAGCCTACTACCATTATCATTGCATCTGACACCTTCGAAAGCACACCTTACCTTCTAGATTGTAAACTCAATGGAGTAGGAACATCAGATCTGTTTCACCAAGTTGTCTGTTGCATTATTTTATTATATTTGCATTTCTACATAGCGTATCATTTGCTTAACCTTTGTAATTGTACCCACTCTACTATATTGTACCTTTGTAAATAGGGCTGTGGACAATGTTGGCACTTCATACCAAACTAACTAACTAAATAAATAATAATAATGTAAGTCTTCTATTATTTTATTACATCTGTTCTTTAAATTGGAAATATGACTACACTTTGATGGACATGATTTAGGCATAGCACCGTGTGAGGCAAGTAGAGACTCCAACTGAATACTACCTGAATAACCTGTTCCCACACAGTGTCATCCACATGGAATTTTATAAAGAAAGGGAAGATGTACATTTTTGATTGAAAACAATAATTGTAACGTGTTAAAAAATAATTAAATAAATTAGGTGGACATAAGAGTAACAATCTAAAGTTATTTGATTTAAATTAAATGAAATAATATAAATGCACTTTTTATTGCAGGGAAATAGTTACTTTCTGGAATGGGTTCTTCTAATTTCACTCAATTGATCACTGTTTATTTTGAGTTACCTGCCTTTTCCTGAGGAGTGGTTTAGAAACGACTAGTTTATTATATTTTAATTCCATCAGTTATTGAATGAAATGTTAATTTTGTATACTGAGAGACAGCAAGCTGTGATATAACTGATAATCTATAAACCTAATTGCTACTTGTGTTAGTTTTCACATCTTGAAGACTCTGCAATTCTGCCCACAAATGGGTGTTACCATTTATCTAATGTGGTTGTTTTAGATAGCACCATCACACACAATACTGCTGACAACCTGGTAATGTCATTTGAACACAATTTTCACTGAAATAAGTATTTTCTCATTTGTGACATGCTTATTCATTTAACAATTATTTGATTATTATTATATTTTATTTGTGGCGTGCCAGCAGACACATTGGTAGAGAAGGAGACGAGGCCCTACATTTAGGAAATAGTACAAGTTTACAGAATAACTAAATTGACTTTCTTTACCTACCATCAATAATACTAGACCTTCATACAGAGACTTTGTTATATTACTGCCATAAACTACAGTAATATATTCTTAACACAAATAACATTTATTCAAAAGGTAATTACCGTAGTTAGGATGTCTATCAATCGCTCTATTTGACTTCTCAAAAATGTTATATTTTACTCTAATGCTATTTTATTTCAAATGTATTTTTCCTAGTGGAATCATGTGTAAGAACAAACTTATATATTTGTATATACTGCTTAGAAACACACTGACTATATCCTCCATGTGTTTCCTATTATTGGTTGCCAAAGTAAGAACTGAGGTGTGTACAATGGGTTGTTTCCTTTGACTTGCACTACTGTAGTAGGAATTTCATGAAACTCTATGTATGTGGATAATCACTCCATAAATATATTTATTTTTTATCCCTCCTTGGAGCGTCTCATCCCTGAATAAATATATATGTTAAATTATTTCCTTCCCAAGGATTTCCTTCACTATTTAAACTTCCTGCATGAACCCTTTTTTAATGCCGTTAAATTAAAATATATATTTATCTGTAAAATATATAAGGATTCCAGCCATTTTCAGTTGACTGCCCTGATCTACAGCAAATTGGCAATATAATGTAAAAATTCAAAAATAAACCAAATTAATCCACTGTTGACAAACACAATATGACATTTAAATGAATTAGAAGAACTTCTAGAAAGAAATGGATAAATTAGTACAAAAATGAGGGTTCTAAAGAAATGCATTACTATATTCCTTTGTCCCATCCTTGGGTCTTGACACATGTTGTTTTTAACTCCTTTTTAGCTAGCTTTTAAAGTGCATCATATATGTAAAGGTGTTGGTAATGCACTTAAATAAATCACTATATTTAACTGATGTAAAAATAACCTTAACCTAATATAGTTATATGTTTTTTTCTTATTTGTGCTAATTATAAAAACAAAAATGTGGAGATAAAGAGGTTGTAAAACAGGAATGTGGGGTAGTGATGCACATAAACATTTTATTTGAAATGCTGTCTTATGCATCTCCAAGGATTTTAAATTATTATACTGTACCTTTCAATAAATGCAAAATAAATGTGCAATGCAGTTTCAGGTGTAATGATCACCATAATATGCAGTATTTCCTAGTGTAGTAATGTGCAGGCCATCTAAGGCCCCCAGGCCTAACACTCTATACACTGATTCCCATCCCTTTCCTCAAGACCCCCCCCCCCCCCGACAGACCATGATTTAGGTTTAATACTGACACCTAATTCTCAGTAGTTTAATCAGATTGGATCAAAAATTCAAACCACCACTGCAGTTATAAACTGTTGCACGTACATTTATTTTTTCCTTGTTCCCCCGCAGCTTAGACAATCTGCGCCTCCAATATACAGTCTTCCTTTAGCAATAACATTACATTTTAATAACATTAAATAACATTACAACTTAATTTAAGAGCAACTTCCCCTATAACTTTTAAATGCAAGCAAATCAAAATGATCACTTTAATTTAATTAATAGTATGTTAACTGTATATTGGCACTTAAATCTAGGATTGTTTCCTTGCCTTTATTTAATAAAACATACATTACTGTTAGTTTTCCTAAAAATATTTGGTTCGTTATCAAGTTACTGTAAAGGCAGATTTAATTATAGATATTTACAGTCACCACAGTATGACAAATGCAAAGAGAGATTTCCTGAAATCTCCACAACAGAAAAACTGCATTTAAAAAAAGAAGAACTAAAAGGAAAATCAGAGAAACACACTATATTATTTTAGTAAAAGTATATAAAGGTCTTACCCAACTGAAGCGTAGGCTGAAGAACGTAAAAGAACACAAAAATCGCCAAGGCAATCATTATAAATATTTCATTATATTCTCCACTCCAGTGATATGACAACTGCTGGAGTAGGGGGTCCCAGATAAGCCTGTGTAATGCTAAACCTGTTCTTCACATCTGAATGGCTATGACATCCAGGGAAAGTTCTCTGTTCAAAATGATAAGGAAATATCCTGTCACATGGGACATTAAAGCAAACAGGAACTCCCAAACTAAACTTTGCTTCCATAAGCTAATTTATACACTCGTCTCCATTATTATCGGAATTTACTTCCTTACACCGCAAGTGAATCATGTTTTTTGGGTAATTTTTATGGAAATTCAGGAGATACTAAGAATTGAAAAAGGGCTGAGGTTGCAAATATTTTGTTACAATGTAATCATGACAAATTTCATTAGAAACACAAAAAAAATATCTAAAAACAAAAACAGGATTTCCTGAATGGGAAGTGAGTTCTGGGATTTTTAAGGCAAGTCTGGGACTGCTTCATTTTTTACTTAAGTTTAGAATTTTATGAAGAAAGGGAAGATGTGCCTTTTTGATTGAAAACAATAATTGTAACGTGCTAATAAAAACAATAAAGAAATTAGGTGGACATAAGAGTAACAGTAGTTAAATATATAATATAAATTCACTTTTTGTTGCAGGGAAATGATCTAAATCCCTCTCTGAATTGGGTTGTTGTAATTTTACTGAATTGGTCACTTGTCTTTTATTTTAGTTGTTATCTTTTTTTATTGAGGAAGTTTCAATGATACACCGGCCTATATTCATGAGGCACGTAGAGATATTTATAATATACAAAAATTAAACTCCGCTCTCATTAAGTAAATGTTGAAAGCAATTTCTCACTAAATTAGCTGGTAAAGTTTTAAGTTATTTAATGAACCATAAGAAGAGGCTGTATAGCTTGTTCTGCACATACAATTTGCTCTATTTTTTGGTACATAGAACGTTAATAACCTAAACCAAAAGGAATATAACAGTTAATACCACTAGTCACTCAAACAGTGGCACATGATATTAGAAATTGTGTAGCTTAATCCATTTCGGATAAGGCCTTTAAGGAGGCTAACAGTATTACTATGAACCACTTCTAAAAAAGCAACTCTACCTACACCCATACTTAGGCCAAATATTCTTAGTGTGAATAACCCATGGCATCAAGTTTGTAACTTTAAACTTAGAATAAAAACAATAACCCCCCCCCACAAAAAAAGAAAATATAAATAATAAAAAGTAAATAGATTCTTGTATGTTAAGGAATTCTAAGATGTTTAATAATAGTATAATGAAGGTATGATGTTTGGAGGATATTTGATCCAACAGAGAGAGATTATTCATTTTTCTCCCATAGCCATTCATCTTATGTAAGGCTAGATTATATACTGGCAGATTCAAATACTCTGAAGAATGTTACATAAATTGTAATAGACCCCATTGTATGGTCAGATCATGCAATAGTTAGGATGACAATCAAGGGAAAAAATGCTGGGTTTACTAGATCAAAGTAAAAATTGGATAGTTAATTACTTCTTTCAAAAAGGAAATTGAGAGGGAAATTGCAAGTTTTTTTGAAATAAATAATAATTCAATTGGTTCTAAAACTAATATATGGAATGCCCATAAAGCATTTTCATTACAATGATAATAAGACTGAGTAAATTAATGGGGTTGCCACTGAGGAATCTACATATTAAATTAGGTGTGATTGAAAGTTAAAATAAGCTTAACCCAAGTAAAGAACTAAATGATAAAATTATAGGTTTACAAAATCAAATTAAAAAAATAATTCAATCAACTGTAGATAAATCTTTGTGGCCATTCCAGCAGAGAATGTATCATTGGAGTAATAAAGCAGGAAGTTTATTGGCTAATAAAATAAAACTAAGAACAACTAATAAAAGAATAGAATGAATTAACATTAAAAACTCTTCGTTCATGAAGCCTGAAGAAATAGCTAATGCTGTTTTAGATTATTACCGTAGATTATACAAGCTGAGCAAAGAAAGAGATTTTTAAAAAACAACAAATGAAGAAATAAGTTTCTCAACAAGATACATTTACCTAAAGTTTCTGAACAGGAGTTAGAGATGTCAAATGCAGAAATAATAGAAGCAGAAGTTGCTTTAGCAATAATAGACCTAAAAATAAAAAAATTAAATTCCTAAGAACAGCCTGGACTTAAGAAGCTGTAATAATTATAGGCCAATCTTGCTTCTAAACTCAGACATTAAGTTGTATGCTAAAATCTTGGCCACTAGATTAAATAAAGTATTAGCAAAGCTAATTAAAACAAATCAAACAGGTTTAATTCATAACAGGCAAGGATCAGACAACACTAGAAGACTGTTGTACCTTATTGCATATTATAGGGCTAGTAAACTTCCAGCAATCTTTCTATCATTAGACCCTGAAAAAGCCTTCAACAGAGTTGGATGGGATTATATGGAGCAGACATTAAAAAAAATTGGATTGGGGGAAGTTGGAAAAAGGTCTATCGGAGCTTTATATACAGTCTCATCCGCCTCTGTCGCAGGTCAAGGTTTTAGATCTCAGAAATTCTATAATTCCAACCGTACGTGATAGGGATGTCCCCTGTGCCCAATTGTCTTTGTTCTTATGATGGAACCATTAGCCAAAGCCATATGCAGTTTAAGCAATATAGAAGGCATCACAATAGGCAATGAGGTACATAAAATAACATGATTTCCAGATGACATGGTAGTCTCCCTAACAAATCCAGAAAAATCTCTAAAAGGTCTTCATGACCTGATAGAAACATATAGTAGAATTTCAAATTATAGATTAAATTTAACCAAATCCAAAATAATGACATTAAATTTGCAGACATCTGAACAGGCAGTTTTGAAAGCAACATATTCATATAAATGGCATCCAAATAATAGAACGCATCTAGGTATAATTTTTGACAGTGACTTAAAGCAGATGATACAATTAAATTTTAATGATCTACTGTTAAAAATTACAAAATTAGTAACATCCTGGAACAATACCTACTTATCTTGGTCTGGGAGGATTATCTCGGCAAAAATGTTTCCTTTGCCAAAGTTTAATTAATTAATCAGGTGCATTCTGTTCTCAATTACGGGTCATAAATTAAAAAGTTTCAAGCATTATTAGATAATTATATTCAAAATGAAAAAAAAAACAGAGAGTTCAAAGGTGGATTATGGCTAGAAGTTTTTAAAAAAGGAGAATATCTTACCCAATCTTAAAGACATACCATGATGCTGCTATGCTTTCCCACATAATCAAATGAAAGAGTAAAATAGATTTAACACATGGTCAATGGTTTAAGATCGAATCTCAATTGATTCCAAAATTAGAATTAGAATCTATAATTTTTTTGGAAAAGGTAAATAAAAATATTATCCTAGATAAAGTTCCAATCAGTGACAATTGTAAAAAGATGTGGAGAAAACTAAATATTGAAAACTCATTAGTTCCATTTCCCAGCCCATTGACTCCCTTACATAGTCTATCTCAATCCTTTGATATTAACTCATTTTGATAAACTAATTGTGACCAATAATAATTTACATATAATTTTGAAATGCTTTGGTATTTTGAAATTGCAATACGAAGAAGAGAAAACTATTAAAATGATATCTTGGGAAAGAGATTAAAGCAAAGTTGGCCTAGTAAAATATGGTGCAATGCTTTATTACATGCCGAGAGGTTTATAAAGAACGCCTCGTGTAGAGGGATGCTATTTGAGCTTCTAAACAAGTGGTACATTGTCCCAACAAAATTATTTCAAATTTCAAAATAGAATAAAGTAAGATTCTGCTGGAGAGAATGGGGACAAAAAGGGTCCCACCTTCATATTTGGTGGGAATGCGAGGTAATACAAAAATTCTGGCAAGAATGCTTCACCAAGATTTCCAGGGCTTTGAAGATTAATATACTTTTCGATCCTGCTATAGCACTGTTTCTTATTATTCTACCTGGGTTAATCCTTGCACATTGTGGCTTTGATAATTCGGACTTTAGTGGTAGCTAAATGGCTCATACTTTCCAATTGGAAACAATCTAAAATTCCAAGTTAGTTTGAAGTCATAATAATTATAAAGAGAAATCGAGAATTAGAAAAGGACTTCCTAGCCACTAACTTACATAAAAACTATCAAAAACTGAAATGATGGGATAAATATTTTGAAAAATTAAATAGGGCTACCACCAAAGTATTTTCTATATTTCTAGGTCTAATTATGATAAAATCAAGTTGTCAATGTTGATATTTAAAGCATAAATAGACTATCTTCCTTGGCAAATTTCTTCTGATTGCTCTTGTTTATTAGTTAATTATTTTATATAGTTTAGGGATTTGTGTAATGGAAATTATATATGGGGCGATTAAACCAATTGGCGACTTCTTTATATACAGTATACGAGAATGAATTAAACATTTATATACGTGTATAAAGTATAACAAAATTAAGAGATAAGAATATTTTGTATGTTTTGAAATGTTCGACATGTAGCTCTGTATTATCATTTATATTTTTTAAAATATGATGTATTGTTATAAATGTCATAATAAAAAAAAAAACTAAATAAATTAAAGTTTTACATTAAAGTTCTACAAAGAGTTTACATCACTACAGAACGACTAAATGGAGGCCCTCAGAGACATTCAGATCTGGTGGGAATGTCCAAAAGTCTAATACAGTGCCTTGCAAAAGTATTCACCCCCCCCCCCCCTTGGCATTTTTCGGGTTTTGTTGCCTCACATCCTGGAATTAACATGGATTGTTTGAGGATTTGCATCATTTAATTTACAGAACATGCCCACAACTTTGAAGATGCTTTTTTTTATTGGGAAGAAAACAACAAATAGGACAAAATAACAGAAAAAGTCAATGTGCATAACTATTCACCCCCCTAAATTCAATACTTTGTAGAGCCACCTTTTGCGGCAATCACAGCTCCAAGTGGCTTTGTATAAGTCTCTATGAGCTTGCCGCATCTTACCACTGGGATTTTTGCCCATTCCTCCTTGCAAAACTGCTCCAGCTCCTTCAAGTTGGATGGTTTGCGCTTGTGATCAGCAATCTTTAAGTCTGACCACAGATTTTCTATTGGATTGAGCTCTGGGCTTTGACTAGGCCATTCCAACACATTTACATGTTTCCCTTTAAACCACTTGCTTTAGCAGTGTGTTTGGGGTCATTGTCCTGCTGGAAGGTGAACCTCCGTCCTAGCCTCAAATCGCGCAGAGTGGTACAGGTTTTGCTCAAGAATATTGCTGTATTTAGCACCATCCATCTTTCCCTCAACTTTGACCAGTTTCTCAGTCCCGGCTGCTGAAAAATGGTGTTCTTTTGGTGATGTGATGTGTTGGGTTTGCTCCAGACATAGCATTTTCTTGATGGCTGAAAAGTTCAGTTTTAGTATCATCAGACCAGAGCACCTTCCTCCATACATTTTGGAAGTCTCCCACATGCCTTCTCGCAAACAACTCAAAACGTACCATTTTGTTTTTTGCTGAAAGTAATGGCTTTCTTCTGGCCACTCTGCCATAAAGCCCAACTCTATGGAGCGCACGGCTTATTGTTGTCCTATGTACAGATACTCCAGTCTCTGCTGTGGAACTCTGCAGCTCCTCCAAGGTTACCTTAGGTCTCTGTGCTGCCTCTCTGATTAATGCCCTCCTTGCCCGGTCCGTGAGTTTTGGTGGGCTGCCGTCTCTTGACAGGTTTGCTGTTGTGCCATGTTCTTTACATTTGGCTATGATAGATTTGATGGTGCTCCTGAGGATCATCAAATATTTAGATATTTTTTTTATAACCTAACCCTGACTTGTACTTCTCAACAACATTGTCTCTTACTTGTTTGGAGAGTTCCTTGGTCTTCATGGCAGTGTTTGGTTAGTGGTGCCTCTTGCTTAGGTGTTGCAGCCTCGGGGGCCTTTCAAAAAAGGTGTGTATGTGTAATGACAGATCATGTGACACTTATATTGCACACAGGTGGACATCATTTCACTAATTATGTGACTTATGAAGGTAATTGTTTGCACCAGAGCTTTTTATGGGCTTCATAACAAAGGGGGTGAATACATACACACATGCCAATTTTCTGTTATCTATTTCAAAAAATGTGTTTTATGTATATATTTTTCTCATTTGACTTCTCCAACTTAAACTATTGTGTTCTGATCCATCACATACAATTCAGATTAAAAAAACATTGAATTTAAGGTTGCAATGTAACAAAATAGGTAAAAAGTCAAGGTGGTGAATACTTTTGCAAGACACTGTACAAGTAGCAAAATATTATGTATCTTGCTTCAGTAATATTTAAAGTCCAACTTAAATGGAAAATTGATACCTGCCTCTTAGTAATATCTTCTCTAGTCTTATCTACCTCACAAAATAAATTGCTGCAATTTCTAATATTGGGTAATAAAGTCATGTAGCCGGTAAATGGCAATCTGAAACACTTAATTTACAAACGATTACAAATAAACTACATCCTCATAAATGAAAGACTCACCTTAGTAGATTCTATCCCCATCTTTTTAAAAACCTGGGATCCCTGGTTGAGATCCCCTTATTGTATTTCCCTGGAATGAATAAAAAAATAATTATTACCAAATGTCTCTGGAAGCTAAGGGTGGACTGGTGGAAACCTGGGACCCGGGCATTCTTTAATATTAAGTGGAAGAACCCCCCCCCCCATTGATATTGATTACCATATTGGTCGGAATATAAGCCGCACCCGCATATAAGCCGCACCCATAAAGTTCAAGGGGAAAAAATAGAAAAAAGATAGTACTCAAATATAAGCCGCACCCGTAAAATTGGAGAGAAAAAGACTCTCAAAGTGATCAGCCATTGCAAGAAACAGGCTTTTTTTTGCAGGTTACAGGCTTTACAGGATGTTAGAATCACTAAAACCATAAATCACTATTCTATACCGCAGTCTAAAGCACGAAAATCGGCACCCTTAACTCGCAATCGCGCAAATCGCCAGTAATTTTGTATTCGCGAATAGAAGTCCCACGCGTTAAAAGCAAAGTTCGCAAATCGGCAATGATTTTTGGACGGTCGCGAATATAAGCCGCACCCTTAACTCGCAAGCTCAAAAATCGGAAAAAAGGTGTGGCTTATATTCGGACCAATACGGTACTCCAAATTTAACACAGCTTTCTTCACAAAGTTTGCATACTCAAAACGAAAAAACACTGAAAGAAAAAGGAGTAAAGGATAGAGGAACATAATAACCCTCAAGAAGAAAAAGACACAAACTACCATCTATCCAATATGCTTGTGACTTTCATATTATATAATTGTACTGTAATATTTCTAAGAATTGAACTTGTATAACATAATCTAGATATGTATACCATGTTATGTATCTACTCCTAATAAAAAAAATGACTTAAAAAATGAATATGCATACACCTTAAATCTGCTATCTTAAGGCATAAGGCACATATCATGTATGAAGCCTATTTTATTAATTATTTGTTGCATTGACAGAAGTGATGATTTACAGTTCTTGGTCATATAGCATTGAATTGCTAAGCAGTTGAGTGATGAGCTTGTTACAATGCTTTGAGACTCTTTCTATTAATTTACTAAGTACAGCCATCTATATGCTTTCATATTTTTTGGGCATGTTTGCAAGACCACGTGTGGAAGAGTAATTTGTTCTACACAGCCCCTGTAACACAGATAAAGCAATCTATGGAAGTTGATACTGTATGGTACAAATATCTGGCAAACCCTCTGTCCAAATCTCTCTCTCAAAGATCTATGTAATATTATTAGTTGAAGATGGATCAGACATGAGAAAGTTATAAAGGGAAGATATTGTTCCTCTAGTCCTAGTACCTGCCCTGGTTTTTGTTAATGTATCCAAAAGTGTCAAAGTTTGGTGAAGATGGAATGGACCAGGAATATGAATATTTATCTCTTCACTAGAATACAGAAAAAAGAGTGCAAAGAAGTATAATGGTAGAGTTGCTCTTCTAACTCAACCCAAATTAGATTGATTATCAGAGCAATGCCAAATGGTTTTTGGGTGAATCTTGTGGCTTGGTAATACCAGAAGAGATAGTGAACATCCAATCATTTGACTGATTTATGTTCTGAGAGTACTTTGTTCTTTGGCTCATGGTATCTTGTCTTGTCTTGTCTCCCCAGATGAGTATCACAATGTGTTTCTGTAACATGGCTGATCTCATTACCAGGAGTGGAAGGTTGCATAAAAGATACAAAAGCTTAAAGGTATATGGAAGTTGTCCTAATTTTAACTTTTCGAATATAACACATACTGCTTATACCAGAAACACACATTACATTGATTAATTCAATACACATACAGATTTATTTAAAAACATGGATTTCCACATCCTCAGAGCTGCCTACATAGGCACCTGGTACCTACCAATAGAAACACTGCATTTGATGATACTGATGATGGGCCATATTCTATTGGCCAATTCTCAATGTTACACACACTTAAAATTACCACAGATTCTGTTAGCTACTCACATTCCGGTGACGAGTTCCGCACACCCAATCACTATGGGCCAGGCAAACCCGCAAAATCGGCCGTGCTAAATCCATTGGATTTAGCACTGCTCCAATATTGCCAGCTATAAATTATTAAAGTTACAAAAAATCAATATTCTATTAGACCTGGAGTGCTCGATCGCAAATAAAGTCTAACCCGCAATTGAAAAAAGTATCACATTTCTGTCAAAACTATTAAGAGTACTCAAGAGGACTCGCAATGTCCTTTTCAATCAATAATTAGAGCCTTAACAGCTATTAAACACACAATATTGTACTTAAAAAATATGGGAAAGCAAAGAAATACATTAGAATTAATTGCAGAACCCAAAGTCTCAAACCCACAAATATGCAATAAAAAAAAAATGTTTTTTTTTTTTTTTGTGCAAAATGCATCCCGGGACTTAAGGGGTTATATATATAATGGAACCTGCATGGACTATAACAGTTGCTTTAATGAATTTTATTGACTTCTGCATTGCTGGATTGAGAGTCCGGTCGCTAAATTTAATTATGGACACAAATTAATTTGTTGTCTCTGAGTGAAGTTTAAGTATAAACTTTGTGTTTTACTAACGTCATGATGACGGTCTCATTTACTATTGGCTGTTTTTAAGAAGTATTGCAAGTGTTTAAGAAGTAAATTACGGTCTGGCTTAAATATTGTCAGATTATAGGATCACGCCCTCTGAAATCCAACTTAAAAAGGCAGGGTTTACTAGTTCAGCCTTGCGATCGGAGTTTGCGAGCTGGAGTCAACAAAATAATGTTATATAGCCCTTTGGCCATTATGTTTACCACAAACTATTGTGCTAGATATAAATAAAAAGGCTCATAGGTATTTTGTTTTATATAAATGTTTTAATTAATTTGATCCTTGACATTGTGATTGTCATGTAAAAAAAACCACTTCACTTATTTTTAAGAAGTTTCTAGAACAGATTCTTACCTTGTTGAACTTCCCCCTTTTTCTTCCTCTTCTCTGTCATGAAGGGTGCCATGTTTCTCAGCTATGAACTAAGACCATTCTCGGGGGGAGGTTCACACAGAAAAATAAGACACAGCAAAAAAAGACAAAACAATCTGGCATGGTAAAGTTGGTATAATTGTTTCAAAACAAAATTTTATTTACGTAATATATGGGTACAAGGAAAGGCAGCATCTTTGCATTTTTGTGACTTTAGTGGCTACTGGTGCTTTGTATAAGAAGATGATAATTGAAGTTCCAGCCGACTGTAGTAGGGAACTGACAGTTCAATTGTTAAGTGTGTTATTTTAACATAACTAAATACAGATCTTATTTGAATCCACTGCTCCCCCACTTCTCCTAGAATTCTAATTATTTTAGGAACAAAGACGAAGTGTCATCATTAATGTGAAATTGAATACAATAGTTAGAAATTAATGACTGTAATTATTTATTTTAACTGTATAAAACCATTTTGATGGAAAACTATAAACATGACACTTCAGTGGTCCTTTAAAAAGCAATGGTATTGCATGGTAAAGTAAAATTGTATATATCTTTTTACTCTAAAAACATTTTGTTCATTATACAATTTTGTTTTTAAAAATAGCATATTGTGTACAGGAGCCTCCAAAGGACATTTAAGAAGGAGGGACAGAGTTGCAAAATACTTACTAATTACTATGTGGCAATTTAAGATAAAAAAATAGGCAAAAATTCCAAACCCATCTATACAAGTGATTCAAAATATATATAAATCTGGTCACAGATGATTAATTCAACAATAAAATAAATAATTTTGCAGATTCTGTTCTTCTTATCTTCACTAGACTAATGATCACATTTCCAAATCTAACGAACACCAATGAGCAATGGTTAACGTGTTAATATACCCTCCAACTTTTTTTATGGGAATTTACTATCAAGTAACATTAATTGTTGTAAAGTATGAATACTGTCCCTGAAGAAGTATAAGGATGAAACACTTTTGGATATTTTTAATGTGTGGTTAATTTCTAATAGTGTGCATCAATCAGCCTTTTTTACTGAACCATATGAAGCATATCACTGGAACTACCATTTCCAAAAAGTGACTGCATTGTGTGCAATTGACCAATGATGTATCTAAACCCAACTTACCTTGATGTTGGACCAAACAAACTCCTTCAACCATTGAAAAAACACACCCGTAATTTTGAGTACCAAGCATGCTGTCATCTTTGGACAATCTGTGTCTACTAATTTATAAATTAAATAATTAGAACTCTTCTCATTATTTTATGTTTCCCTTAAACCTCAATATTTGAGCTTCTTTATTTTTGTTGTTGGTCTCCAGCAAATGTTGTAATTATAATTAGATCTTTTTCAGTGACATAAGTGGATTTTGTGAAGGCACGTGTATTTTTGGAATGAAATATACACTTACAGTATTCTTTCACCCAACTATAGATTAATTGCCACAGTAGAACAATTTCACAGTGGCAAATAAACTATTTTTCATAGTAGAGGGTATTGTTGTTTTTCATATGATGGCTAACTTAAAAAAATTCCAGATGTTTTTTATACATTATTCCAGAAACACATAAATTGCTTATTTTTGATGGGACAAGGAAAAGCACACAGGTTAAAATAATATTGTTTTATGGTGTTAAAGTGGGAAATGGAACATGTGAGATCAGGGTTAGAACTGGTCATTAATAGAGAGAGTAGCAAGAAAAACATTAAAAAAAACTTTTGTTTTTGCATTACTGTTATTATGAGAATGTGCTTTTAATGAAATAACCTACACAGGAGCAGAGTAAATCATATTAAGAGATGTTATAAAATACTAATTAAAAAAAGGAAATAGGTGGTAGAGAATTACTTTTCTTTAAAAGTTCTGTTAAAATATTGTGCATTTCAGGGAACTACTAATGCTGATTAGCTTAATTTGAGAGCGTTCTTGGCATAATGCTATTAAACGTTAAAAAAAGTCCCATGTTCAAAGCATTTAACTGCCAACAGGAAAATGGAACACATCAAAATTACATTTCGTACATCCCAAAAATCAGGTGTTGTTTTGTTCCATGATAAATCATTTGCCAATACGTCTTTCCAAAAAGAAAAATTCAACAGTTTTAGCATAGCTATACAAAACCATCAATACAGGTATACCTCGCTTAATGCGACCCCTTTAAGTGCTGATTTGCTATAGAACTCGTTTTCCAATTATTCCAATAATTCCCTGCTTTGCTCCAAACCCCGCTATAGTGCTTTTTTTCCCACCATCCAGAGAGAAGGTACAGGAGAACACCAAGTGGACATTGGAGAGCATTTAAAGTTGCCAACCTCCACAATCCACACCATCCTGAAAAACAAGGAGAAGATGAAGTCTTCGGCAACCACTAGCACTGCAAAGAAAATTACCAGGTCCAGATGCTATGCCCTGGAGGAAATGGAGAAGCGGCTTTCCATTTGGCTCAATTAAAAACAAGAGCGCAACATGCCTCTCAGCTAGGCCATCATTATGGCGAAGGCCTAAAGCATCTAATGTCATATCCGAAGGAAAACATCAGATGTGACCGAACGCTTCTCAGCCAGCAGAGGTTGGTTCTAACGATTCAAGAAGAGAAACAACCTCTGCAACATCAAAATAACGGGAGAAGCAGCAAACACTGACACCGGAACTTCTGCAGCTTTTCCAGCAATTTTAAAGAACATATTGAAAAGAGTGAATTTTTCCACCAGAACTGGTATTTAACGTTGACGAGACAGGACTGTTCTGCAAGCGAATGCCAAGCCGCACCTTCATATCCTGTGAGCAGAAGCTAGCACCAGGCTTCAAAGTAGCCAAAGACTTTCTTCTGGGTGGAACGCCAGTGGCAACTGCAAGATCAAGCCATTCCTGGTGTACCATTCAAGTCCACTTGACCATCATTTGGATATTCAACCAGAAAGTTTGGATCACAATGGACATCTTAAAAAACTAGTTCAGCGAACATTTCTTTCCATCAGTGCAATGCTACTGCAGGCGTAAAGGGATTGAGGTCAAAGCACTCCTGTTGATGGACATTGCTCCAAGCCAACCTACCAACTTGTCTGAACTCCATTGCTGCATACCAGTGGGAGTAGTTTTCCTACCACCCAACACTACTTCACTCATCCAGCTAATTGATCAGAGGGTCATTGTGACCTTCAAGGCCACTTATTTTTGCCACACATTTCGTCAGCTCACTGACCAAAAAAATAGCAAGGACAAACAATCCAAGATGAATTTCTGGAAAAAGTATATCATCATGCAGGCCATAACGAACATCTATTTGTCCTTGAAGGAAATGATTTCCCCAAAAAAGAAATTAAAGGTACCCCTTGACAAATAGTGCACACTCAAGACCTAATGACAATATAGAGAATAATGAATAATAAAACTTAACATTTAATAGTATCTTTAAAATACAAGGTTAAAATCTTGATGGTCTGACTTCTCATCATTATTATTATAATCTTTCATGAAGAATTGGGTAAAACTCCAAAGTCACCATATAATTATAAAACCACTGGGTTCTCTTATAGTATGACCAAGTGATAAAGTGCTATAGTGCTGTAAACAGTGAAAAAAGTATATATAGCAATACAAAAAAATCAATATTGCATAAGTGAAGAAAAGTGCAAAAATGCTGATAATAAAATGTGATAGTGCTAAATCACCTATAATAATATTAATATTAAAGTGCTGAATATTGAGAGACATATATAAAAATATAGATATATCAAAATAATTAGTGTCAGTTATATGACAAAAGGAACATAAGAGGACCGATATTAGTGGAAAATGTTAGTAGTATTGGCTAGGAGTATTAATTTATTGATTTACAACCACTGCTATATAAATTAATTAATAGGAGCCACCTATTGTTAATTTCAGTAATATCCGAATCCCAAATACAAATTCATAAATATGGAATAACGCCTATAATATTTGTTGATACCAGATAATACTGGCTAAAAGTGGGATGGGGACTGAAAGTGTATAATAACACAGCTATGGGGTCTATTTCGAGTGAAACCCGGGGCTCCTAGCTCCACACGCGCTGCCTATGTGTCTGGTCATAGGTCAGCGCTGCAGCGTTACGTTGCGTGCAACCTGACGCACGTTTCTAAATGATTTCATCAGGGGTTACCGATGAGATGTCAGAAAGGCTATTTAAGCCGCTATTGTTGTCATAGCAACTCAACTAATTAAAACCAAACACTATAGATAAAATAAAATAAAATAGAATAAATGGTGGGAAAATGAAATTGCTATTTACAGAAAGCACAGACTAAAGAATAAAAGGTGTTCATATTACCTCTATGACAGGTTTGCTAAATCAGGTTCTTTGTAGACACAATGGGGAATCATAGTAAATATATGGAAGTTATAACCATACTTTTCAATATTCCATAAATGCTAATAGATGTTTTATGTGAACAACCTTGATATAAATAAAGTCAATTGAGACTAAGCTATCCACAATCGGATACCTGGTATCAACAAATATTATAGGAGTTATTCCATATTTATGAATTTGTATTTGGGATTCGGATGTTATTGAAATTAACAATAGGTGGCTCCTATTAATTAATTTATGTAGCAGTGGTTGTAAATCAATAAATGAATACTCCTGGTCAATACTACTAACATTTTCCACTAATATCGGTCCTCTTATGTTCCTTTTGTCATATAACTAATTATTTTGATATATCTATATTTTTAGATATATCTCTCAATATTCAGCACTTTAATCTTAGTATTATTATAGGTGATTTAGCACTATCAATTTTTATTATCAGTATTTTTGCACTTTTGTTCACTTATGCAATATTGATTTGTTTGTATTGCTATATATACTTTTTCACTGTTTCCAGCACTATAGCACTTTATCACTTGGTCATACTAGAAGAGGACCCAGTGGTTTTATAATTATATGGTGACTTTGGAGTTTTTCCCACTTCTCATCATTATTATTTTTATTTTTCATGAAGAAGTCAGAGCATCAAGATTTTAACCTTGTATTTTAAAAATACTATTAAATGTTAAGTTTTATTATTCATTATTCTCTATATTGTCATTAGGTCTTGGGTGTGCACTATTTGTCAAGGGATACCTTTAATTTATTTTATTGTGATAACAATTATCTTTATCCCTAGTAGTAATACCCATATCTTTTTCACAGTTTAAGCCACCTTTATACTTGTTGTCTTGAAGGAAATTACACAGCAATGTCTCAAAGCTGTGTGGACGAACATATGTCCAGAGCTGTGTACGGATGTGCAACCAGAACAGCCCATCATTGCAGATCTTATAGACTATGAACCTCATTCTATTACCGGCCGTAAATCGGCCGTAAGGCTGCGATTCCTTGCGGGGGTTCTGTTAACTCGCGATTCTATTATACGGCCCCGCAAGGATCTCCTCTTACGGCCGGCCGCATATCTTGGAACCGGCCGTAAGCTCTGAAATATAAAAACTCAAAAATAAATTCAAGCCTGCACTGTACAGCTCTGTAAATGCTAGGGGTCATATTGGGGGACATGAGGATTAAAAGTAACCCACTCTCAAGCTTGCACATCAGCCCAAACCCGAGTTCAAATTAACTGTTTATTTTCCGGCTGCGGCGTGGGTGTGTCTGAGGTGCTCCAAGCACTCTGGACTTTTTACATGGATATTTTACGGATAGTAAAAATAAAATATTTTACGGATTTGAGTATAGGATAATTATGTGCTATTTTTCCTAACACCTAAAATCCCTTTATAGTCTTCTCAAAGTGCAGGATGGCTTTATTTGAGCTATTTTATGTGCTTAATTGGTGCTAGCGGGACCTCTTTCCTGCAAGTAAGCTGCGGCTTGCTTTTAGCCTTGCAGAGAGGTTTCCCGGAGCAATCGAATTGCAAATAGGAATTTCTTACGGCCGAAACTCTTGCGGCCGTTTTAGATCAAAGGCTTTCCTCTGGCGCGAGCGGCCGCAAGAGATAGCAAGGCACCGGCCGCAAGCCTGCCGGAGCCCTTGGCCGTAAGGGAATAGAATAGCCGAATAGCTTGTGGCCGGTCCTTGCGGCCCCGCAACGGCTGCGGCCGCTAATAGAATGAGGCCCCTGGTCAGTATGGCTGGACTGGGAGATGAAAACACTGAACTTATGGAGGACTTGGTACAAGTTTCCGGCTAGAGCCTGACAAATGAGGACATCCAACAACTGGCAGAACAGGGCATTGAGGAAGCACAGGAAAGCCGGGACTCTGACACAGAGGAGCCAAAAGAACTTAAATTATTTTCTAGCCAATGGTCCGGATACTGTAAGGAGGGAGGAGAGATGTGACATGCAGCGTTCTTTGGGAAGTGTCTTGCTACCAGCATCTTCTGGATGGCAGTAAAAAGCAAAGACAGATGTCCTTGGACCAGTTTGTTTCTAAAACATCCAGAATGGAGGATGAGCCTGAAGCTTTCACATCTGCTACTTCAAGTGGACTATTTAGTGTTTGTGTGCTGTTTCTTTAATACATTTTTTATTAAAAAAAAAGAAAAGATTATTTTTGTTTTCTTTTTATGTTTGCAGTTTCATAAAAGTTAATATAAAGGCAAAACAATTCAAAATAATGTTGCTTTTGTGTCTTTTTTTCATTAATTCTCCTATCCCTATCTACCCCAATTTAAAATCACCCAGTTTAGCACTGTTTTACTTAACACTCCTATAGACCAGAAACAATTTACAGCATTAAACGGGGTATTCCTGTGTATATTATCTTCAAACCAGCCTTATTCTGTCACTTACCATAATGACCTACTGTGAAATATCAGAAGAAGGTTATAATTTGTGTCTTTATCTTTTTCTTGCACTGATTTTGCAAAATGGGGCATAATGAAAGCCACATAAATAATACAGAATGAGTAGAATACAGAAAGAAAGGTCAATGTAAAACATGAGTAGAGTGTAAAAAAAAATAATGTATCAGTTCACTAAATAAAGCCTCAGTTAACTTGTCTGAAAAACCACCGGCAATGACTATTACTTCCTGTAACGCGTGAGAAACTATCTCTCTGGGAGGAACTTTTATTAAGGGGAATCTTTATAAATAGGCAGAATTAAAATGTCAAAGTGCAAATTATTATTATCATTTATTTGTAACACACCAACATATTCAGTAATGCTATACAAGGGTTAAGTTCAAGTTAAAAAAAACAATAATATGAATGCATTGCAAAGAATGAAGGGCCCAGTGTTGGAGCTTACAATCCAGTGTCCATAATGCTTTTTCAGGTTTTCCAAAGATCTACCAATCAGGCAGTCCTTTACCTTTTTCCACTATGAAAATCGAAATTAACAATCACTTAAATTAATGTCATAAACTTGGAAATTGTTATGAATAGAAAACATTATTTATTTGAAGGCCACTGCAGGTGTTGTAATAAGAGAGTGGTATATGGCAATATCAAAAAATGCCAATCAGTAATGAATCAATCATGGCAAAAAATGCGCCTTATTCTATTGCCCAAATTGTAAATTTATACACACTTAAAACCACTCTTAAAATTGGCACATATTATATTAGCTGCTCGCAATCTGATTATGAGTTACCTGCCCACAATCATTACGGGCCAGCCAAAGACGCTAATTCGGTCTTATAACTCCATTGGTTTTAGCACAGCTCGAATATTACAAGCTCTAATTAATAACAGATACACAAAATTTATATTCGATTAAACCCGTAGCTCTAGCTCGCAAATTTAACTGAAAAAAGTATCATGTTGCATATTACTTTGATCAAAAAAGAGCAGAAAGAGCAAAAATTACAATGAGCTCCCAAGAAGAACAGCGTTAACGACAGCGATACACAGATGCGCGTCTGATATGTAGACATTAACGATGTAGTTCTGCACTAATATATATTGGCTTGGCGACAATCAGTATAATCCTTGGTGGCACCGTATTCTTTATTGCATCGCTTATTGCCATAGCCCAGTAAGGTTCTTTTTAATTAAGATCTGGTTTCTTCCAAGTTTGGGAAGCTGTGTCCCTGCATCTTCATATATTATAATTCGCTATAGCTCTGCAAGGTTTTAATATATTTGCAGCCCCATTATATTTAAAGCCCGTAGTGGCATCGGCACACCAGAATAGCTGCGGGCTTGAAATTAGGCTGAGTTACAGCTATTAAATTGAACCAGGCCACGAGTTACGGGCCATTGACGCATACCCTTAAACCATTCTTCCGCCGTGAACATGATCAGTTAGTCAAACCCGTAGTTACGGGTTTAGACGGAGCCAATAGCAACAGAGATCGTCATCATTACGAGGTTAGATTTCACTCCCTTATGGGTTTCAATTACGAGTTTCGATCAGACCCTTATTCCAGAAATAATGCAATATTAATAAATCAGTAAATATTATATTGTAGTCCGTGCGAGTCGATATAACACAGAAATTAAACAGAACTAAAAGTATTTTATATTGCAGATCTGCGAGCTTGAGAATGTTGTGTTATTAATTTTAATACCTAACATCACTTTCCCTTTAATTGAAAATACAGTAGTGTGTGTATATTTGCATTTACAGTGCCACGAATAGGACTTTAACCCGCTTGCTAGACCTCTATAGTATCCGTTGGCTTTTTGGCTCCATTTGCAGGTTAGTGGTTTGAACGCCAGTGGATTCGTAGCAATTAATAGCGATTTCCGTACGTAACAGTTACGGGCTTGACAGATCAAAGGATTTGCGGCCGCGGAGCTCAAATTTCGTTGTCCCGTAGGGTTTTTCCACCTGTAACCTGCAGATCGTTAGCGGATTGCTTTAGATGTCAAATTTAATAGCCGTAAGTCTTGCGGAATACATTACGGACTACGGTTTTACACGTTGAGGGAATTTAATAGGGCTGATAGTGTATTATATATACGTACTGACACTCTGTAACTGAATTATTTTTATTTGCATACTCCTAGGAGTGGTTACACTTTGGCCACCTAGCTAGCTGTGAAAGTTCTACACAATGGCACCCTCTCGGTACCTTCTATTTTAGGGGGTATAGTTAAATAGTTACCCTATGTTTATTATTTGTGAGTATTAATTCTTTAGAATAGGATTATTGATCTTTATCAAAGGATACTATCTAATAGCGAGTAAAGTGTGCTGTATGTTTGGTTAGTCTGGGCATGTGCTAATTCATTCTATTTTATATTGATATTATTAAAAGTTTAGTTTTAATACTTTTCAATTGTTCTCGACATCAAGCAAAAAGCCGAAAGTTATTTATCTACTGCTTTCCTATCCCGTTCCTGGAGCTTACGTCGGAGGTCAGAGACTAACCGCATTTTGGTGACGTAAAAAGGAGGACGTTTGGCAGAAAGGTGGGGCATCTAATTATTATACAATTGTAATTGTATGTGGGGAATTAAGCCAGGGGTCCCAAATGTCAAGGAATAAAGGGTAAGTGCTTAAAGATAAGTGGGCCATTCTATCATTACTCATTATTATGTTTTATTTATTTATAACTTCTTGAATGTTAAGTGTTGGGGTTCTCCATTTTTCTGGCTTTTTGTACCCAGCATTAAATATTGAAGCCATTTATTATGGTTTTTGGAAACCAAACAGTATAATTGCTGAGCAAGCATAATTCTTTTGATGGGTGGATATTTTTCTTCAGAGTTACTAAGGCTAACTCTAGAGATTTGGTGCAAATATTTTGGGCAACTGGGCACTCCCACCAAGTGTGTATGAAAGTACCTGTTGTTTGACAGCCTGTAGCAGCTAGGTGGTATTTGGGGATTACGTTTGTGAAGCTTATCTGGAGTAAGATAAACTCTTTTTAGACATTTTATTGTTGTTTCTAGGGAACTGTAGTTGAATGATCCTTTTAGTAAGTTCGTACATATATTCTCCCATTTATGTAAATCCCAGTGCAAACCAGTAGTTTCCCAATTTAACATGAATTTTGGTTTCAATTCTTCTGGGGGATATTCATTATTGAATACAAAGATCCCAGTATTCCTCTAGTCAGTTGGGCTTTGTTACAAATGAGGGATATCCAGTTAGTTTGTGGTGTACCCCAAGTTCAAATAGAGGTTGTGATAAAGTGTCTAATTTTACAAAAATTGTAATGTTCTCTTAAAGGAATATTACAATTAGCTCTGAGTCGGTCAAAATGTAGAATTTGGTTGTTTAATATCCACTTTTTCAGTTTATCCATTTTATCTAGTTGGCCCACCAATTTTTAGACTCTACTCGAAAATTATCCCAGATTGTTGGGGAAACTAGGGTAGGGTTACATTTGTTAATTTGGTTGCTATATTATGTTTCGAATTAGCCCAATTCCAATTGGATAACGAGAGTCTAATCACTCTGATAAAAAATTTAACTAAACACTTTTCTCTTTATCTCATTTCCTCTCCAATTAGACAGCACTGAAGTGTTTCCTGGCAATTTACATACAGTTTAAAACATTAGTCATCCTAAACGCAACTATAAAAATACAATGCGCCAACCTATGCTAATCATTAAAGTTCCTACTGAACATGCTCACTGTACTATAATTTTAAACTTTAATATTTAAAAAATGTCTGAATCAAGCAAAAAAACAGCATGGACACCATAATGATCAGTCACTACCTGCCATATTCCAAACAAATACATTCAGCCTTTTTTTTTGTTACATGCTGGCAAAGTTTCCTATGGGCAAAACACCATGATTTCACTTTTACATTAAATACATACGAGAAGAGGAAATAGCATACACTTCCTTGCATTAACAAGAACTGATAATTGTGGTTACCAGAATAAAATAACGGATAACTGTAATTACCAGAATAAAGCTGTTATATTTATAGAACTGGTGACAGGGAGGAAAATATTTAAACTGCTTATAAAATATCAATATATGTGAAAATCTGAAAATGGGTATTATATTCAGATCTTAAAAAAATCAGACATTGCCAAAGTTAGAAAGATGTGTTCTGTTGGACTGTGATTCTCACCCCTTTTGCAAATATCTCATAAATAACATATTTTATGTACCTAAACCCAACATACTCATCAGGCTTCTATGGCATTGTTTTCCATAACTATGTAAAGCAGTGTTGTAATTCCTATGTAGTATATATTAAAGATAAATAACTATAATAGTGAAGATGATATGTTAAAATGAAATTTTAAATGGAGATGTACTGGAAAAAATGTGAAGGATATAGGAGTGTTTATTGGTGTTGATAAAAACCAATCAGAATTCAAAGCCAATGAGAGTTGGTATCTACTGTATTTATTCCACCAATTCAGTAAAGAATGGATGTGTTTGTAATAAATACCTTTTTAATGACTAAGGTATATATGTAGAAATATAAAATAGGTGGTAGATAACAAATGCTCATATTTATCTTCTTTATAAGCTCAGACCAGATTTCATTACACCCTTGGTTATGTTCATGGCAGTCTTATGGGTGTCCAAAGCATTTTTGAATTACATCATTGTATTAGTCTCTATTAATTCCGCTGAGACACTACTCCTGGGATGCACCACCCTTCCTGTAGAAATAGTATTTCCCGAAATTTTGTCTGAACTTTTGACCCACAAGCTTTATAGCACATCAGTTTCCCCTTTTCTCTAAAATATGCTTTCATCCCATGCCCCTCCTTTATTATTTAATGCCTTTTTTCTTCTCTTCTCCAATTTAATATACATTTACATTTTGTTAAGGCTTATAAGTCACCCTCGGCCAGTGTTAAGGCTTATAAGTCATGATATTAAAAGCAACCTTTGAACAATCTTAATGGGTCTAGTCTTTAGCACTAAATGGAGTCATGTCAGATAAAACATGATCAATAAAGCAATATGACCAACTGTCGTCCAGCTTCTAATATCATCCAAAAGAACATAACATTTGATTATTTTTCTACTTCCTTGATATATTGTTTGCATGTCTTGAAAAATCCCAATTATAGTAGAAATTAAAACTTTAATAATAAATAAGGTGATTTGTAATGGTTTTCTTTAAACAAAGAAAACTAGCATTAGATAATTGACCTTGAGTGTTACTTGTGTGTGTGCATGTCCGACTCTCTGTGACCTCATGGACTGCAATACACCATGCTGATCCACTTGGTATTCATGGAAAAGATACTGGAGTGGTTTGTCAGATTCTTCTCCAAGGGGCCACAGCATACAGCTCCTTGTATTCCTAGGTGGTCTCCCATCCAAGTAATGACCAGGCCCATACATGGCTTCAGGGTGGTGTAACCGTTGGTTTACTGACTGGAACTGAACCCAGGTCGTAGTGGTGAAAGCACTGAATCCTAAATACTGGACCACCAGGGAAGTCAAGAGTGTTACTTATTTTAGGCTTAAAAGCACAAACTCTTTACCTCTGCACTGCAAAAAAAAAGATATCTAATGTTTAAAAACCTGCTCTTATAGATGTGACTTTGTTGCCCTTTTGCTTTATAGTGCAAACTGTAAGTGTAGATTTTCATTTGCCCTCTGGATTAATAATTTCATAATTGGTAAATATGAAAGGTGAATCATGGCATGGTCTAACTTCCTGTATCCCCCAGTTTTGTGAGTAGATTTAGGAAGCCTAATACCAAAGCACTTAAATTATATTCCCTCTCTTTGTTTGCCTTCTTCCTCTGAATAGTCCCCTAACAGGAATGAAAAACTATGAGTGATAATAAAGTTGTTAAGGTAGTACTGTCACATCTGTCAAAGGGAGAGGAAATAATGTCAGGCTTCCTGGTGGAAAGAAAAACATAACATTCAGTAAAATAAAGGAAGCAAGTTAGATTGTTATCTTCCAAGCAGATTTACTGCCTGATTTGTGGACTAGGGGAGTTATGTGATGAATGGTACAGTAATGTAAGGCAGGGCTCCCAAACGCTTGGGTAACGCAGCAATCTTCAATGAGACAAAGGATTCTAAGAGATCCAAGGCACACCAAAAAATTTAATTTTCAACATATAAAATCACATTTTCTATTCTTGCAATATAACTGGAGAAGTCTAATCACTGATATGCACAACATTCTACAAACCCTTCGTACCTAGCACCATTAATATCTATATACCGTACTTTTTCTCCTCTAACTCCATTTGTCTCCCTCCAATCCCTGTTTATTTCATATTCCTTCAATCAATTAACTTCTCCTTTTATTCCCCTTTGTTTATTTAACCTCCTCAGATTATTGCCTTTATTTAATTTACACTTTTGGTTTATTTTCCATTCATGTTATTAAAGGCATATTAAAGTGAGGTGGGTTATAAATGCATCCTGTAGAGGGGAATTAGTAGTGTATGATTACATTTATTTGCATGCACTATGTTTTTTTAGCTTTGCATAAAAAAATTAAAAAAAAACATTGCAGGTGATGTTTACACCCCCAGGATTGAGCTAGGCTTCTCAGGGTACGATTTTCTAAAAGTGTACCCTGTCCATGTGAGCATGTCAGCTTTGCAGCCAATCATCAATGCTTTATGCAGCCAGCATAGATGACTACTACACTGGGTCCTTAAAGGACCATAAATCGACATTCAAATAAAAATGCTTGAGCGATTACACGGTTGTTCTTTAGACATAAACGCTCTCCTTGATAAGTTCTGACAAATTATAATTGCACTGAAACCAAACAGATCAGCTTCTTCTTCCTATTCTAATTTGTCTTTTAGGTGAATGGTCATTTATGTTTGATTTATGGTGATTTAAGGAGGTAATGGGGCAATTCACTGGGGCTGGGAGAGATCACAGGGGGAAATTCACTGGGGCTGGCGGGGTTACAGGAGCAAGTCACTGGGGCTGGGAGAGATCACAGGTGCAATTCACTGGGGGTGGGGGAGGTGATGAGGTAAATCACTGGGACTGGAGGGGGGGGGTTACAGGAGCAATTCACTGGGGCTGGGGGAAGTATCACCTGGGATGTGGGTAAAACAATCAGTGAATGAAGGGACACGGACCTTGTTCTGGATATTACAGAAATCGAAAGGAAAGCTGCAGCCCAATTCACCGACCAAAAAGATACAATGTATTATGTATGCTAATTTCAGCTGGGGTTTTCAGGGGGTGTCAACATTCATAGAAAACAGTTTGCAAATGCAAGAAATTCAGCAAACTTTAGCGTAACTGTTTAAATGTTTATTTTGGTATTTTGTCATGCGCACTATTATTTTCATACACTTCCAATTCTCCTCTATCAGATGCAGTCATAATCCAGCTCACTTGCATATACCTTTAACCACAGCTATTCTGGGAAGGACACATATTTGAGATTTTTGCATTTGAGACTGTGAGATTCTGAAACTGCATGTGAGGAGACTCTGAAAGAGGGAAAGAGGATTTTAATAAAGGAATGTTGTAGAGTCCACAGACCATGCTCTATGGTATTGCCAATATATTAATTGCTCTTAACCCTATCTCTGCCAAAAAAGTATATCTGGTAAAAACCTGAATTGATCATCATACGTTTGGGAGCTAATGGCCTAACATATAGCTTTATTCAATTAGCTACTTGCAAATGCCTAGAACTCATAAATTTGTCTTTAGGCGTTTTTTTTTATAAATGTTTATATGTATTCTTTTGACTTAAGAATTAATTAGTGCCAATAAGTAATATTTTCCGAATATGTAGCAATATTAAGAGTGATTTGAAGTGTGTATAAATGTACGAATTGGGCAATTGAATTACCATAGTAAATTATTCTATTATTTGGTGAATAACATATATTTTTGTTGTTTCTATCACTCTTTTACCTATTTAATTAATTTTTTCTCATACTGTTTACAGTAACACTTATTATAAAGATACTGCACTTATTTTTGGTACCACACATCTGTATAACCAGCTAACATCAGAAGCAGTCCCCTTTTTTTAAGGAGGAACCTTGTTTAAGTCCTTTGTTATTGTCTCACAACTGTCAAAAGTCTATTAGCAGTCCATTATATCTTTCAGAAAAAAAGTGCAGTAAAGGAATGCAACCAACAACATATAAGATTGCATGGAAATCCCACACTTTCCAGGCCTGACCTTGTCTTATTTTCTCAGGTTCCTCTTGTTTTTTTCTCAAAGTCTAAAAGTAAGATTGAAGCCTGGAAGTGTCAGTTCTACAGAAAATGTGTGTATGGAGCATTGAGCATATACTGTATTAAATGTATTTAAATTAGTGAATACATTTTCAAGAATATAAGTGTCCTTCTTTGACCATTTGAGAGGTCGGGTGTATTTTGTTGCTTTCTAATAGCAATTGAAATTAATTTAATCTGTATACATTTTCTATACTTATTTAAGTAGCGAACAGAGCAGCATATGTTTGCATGTTTAATTTATATTCATATTTACATCTATTTAGCTACTGTGTACAAAGACATGTATGTTTATATTTACATCTATGTGTACATCTTTAAATCTAAGGCGGGTGAAATCTTAATAAACACTATGGGCCTTATGCTAATCCTGACAATAGCAATTATTAGTGCCGTAGCAGCACAGAAAATACTACCTATTTATTCCCCCATCCCGAAAACATTGTGAGAGATCTGCTATGAGTGACTGCGGCATCACAAAGCCGAAAAGCACGGCACAATTCTCCATTGATTTTTTCACTGACAAAAAAATTACGAGTTACTCTGTTAGACTTTTACACCAAAACCCTATGCTAATCTGATTTTACGAATTACCCGCAAACTAGGGCTGCAAAACAGTGGGGGGAAAAATGACTGGTACCAAAACACAAAAATAACTTAAAAAGGATGAAATGTACACATTATATTACAATAAACAGTCCAAAATCAACATATGTGTAATTAAACATTATGATAGTGTATTAATATGTCTGTTTAATAGACAAGATCTTGGGTAACACACAACCCAGTACTCACACCAGGTAACCAGGTTGCCTAGAAACTCTAATGCATATTATATATATATATATATATATATATATATATATATAAATATATATATATATAATATATATATATGTGTGTATGTGTGTGTATGTGTATATATATATATATATATATATATATATATATATATTTATTTATATATACCGTATTGGTCCGAATATACAATTTTAGAGAAAAAGACTCTCTCCAAGTGATCAGCCATTGCAGGAAACAGGCCTAACAGGATGTTTGAATCACTAAAACCGTATATTGCTATTCAATACCGCAGTCTCAAGCACGCAAATCGGCACCCTTAACTCCCAATCGAGCAGATCGGCAGTAATTTTACGTTCGCGAATAGAATCCACACACGTAACTCGCAAACTCAAAAATTGGAAAAAAGGTGCGGCTTATATTCCGGCCAATACAGTATATATATATATATATATATATATATATATATATATATATATATTTATATATATGTGTGTGTGTATGTGTGTGTATGTGTATATATAGTAAATAAATAGTACATCTGTTCACATTTGAATGTCTAAAACAAGTTTAAAAACCTAATTCTAGCTCAGAATTCAGAGAAAAACAGTTATTACACTGCATTTTGGGAAGCTGAGCTGGGACATGCAAATGTGCCCACAAATGCCTCGCTCTTCAATCCATAGCCATTATCAAACATGGCTTCCTTTAAGATTATGCATGCAAAGCCAAGGTTGGATTAAACACAAGCTGAGTATCCAATCCATGTACATCCAATCATGGTGGAGGGCTTCTGACGCTCTTTTGTCCACCATATTATAAATGATTGTTGTGTATATATATATATATATATATATATATATATATATACACTAATTCTTATATGTTGAAGCTTTTATTGTCACATCTATTTAATGTTGTAAACATGATTTTACTCATCATAATATTCCTGATGTTCTCAATTGACTACTGGCTCTGTTACTCATCCATAAAGCTTGGTTTTGGTACGCCCCACACTAAAATCTCTTGCAGCAAAGAAATGATTTACGGGTGTGGACAGAGTGCCATAATTCGGGGGAAGATTAACATCAAGTCGTAACTAGGGTGAAAAAAGCTCCCACAGCCGATTTACGGGTGTGCCATATAATTAAACACACATGCATAGTTTTCAATTCATTAACAAAGTTTACCTACAACTCTCAGTGGGTAATTTTCTGGACTAATTTATAGAAACTTTAATATTAAAATACCTATCTGTTTGTTTGGGATAGGAGAAGGACACCTGAGGAATCTTTGCCCTGGGTGACCTGAGATATACATTTGGCCCTGGACATCTCACCCATTTAAAAATCTATGTATATGTTTGTAATAAAAAATAATTTCATTTCCAGTGTTCAAATCAGTAGCAATCATTCTAAGGGAAATATACAGTATGCAATATCAATCAGAAAAAAGAAGGCTGGCACACGGCTTCTAACACAAATTGTCACAGTGTACTGTATGCACATAGTCTAGTCACAATTTTATAACCACCAGCTAATATTCTGTATAACCGATGTGTATAGCACGGACAGAAGCCAGACAGCGTGGTAGTGAGTCAATAACATGCTGGAAGGTTGTCAAGGGTATCTGGAGCCATGCAGATTGCAGTACATCCGACAGCTTCTGAAGAGAGCATGGTGGAGGATCCATATGGCGAATATAGTGATCAAGGTGGTCCCGCAGGTGCATGATGGGATTCAAGCCCAGTGAATTTGGAGCCAGGGAAGTCTTCATCGTGCTCCTCCCAACACTCCTGGACAATTCTGGCTGTATTACATGTTGCATTTTCCTGCTGGAAGATCCCATCCACTCCAGGGAAGACAGTCAACATGTATAGGTGTACTTCATCAACAAGGATAGATTGATAACCCAATCAGTTGAGAGTGCCTTCCAGAGGTATGAGTTGACCCAGACAATGCCAAGAAAACATTCCCCAGACCATAACGCTGCCTCCACCAGCTTGTTTTCTTCTAACAATGGTTGCAGAGTGTTTGTTCTCTGATGTTTCATGTCTGACACGGCAACATACGTCCAGTCAATGGAGCAGAAAATGTGACTCATCAGGGAAGACAACCCTTTGGCAATCAGAAGAGGTCCAATTTCGGTACTGTTGTGTAAATGTAAGCCTTGTCTGACAATGTACCCTCATCAGCATGGGTGTAGTGACCAGCCCCATACACAACAGGGTTGGCTGTACTGTTGTTTTAGACATGCATCTAGTAGCCCCCTGGTTTGTTTGGATGTTTAGTTGCTCAACTATAGTGTGTCAGTTGGCCCTCACACACCTTCGCAGCTGACATTCACCTCTGATGTCAATGGCACATGGTGCTACGCAATTTCCACGCTGTTTATTTGCAATGGTGCTGTTTGTCCAGTCACCGTACACTTTAACGACAGCAGCACGTGAACAGTTCCAACTGAGCTGTTTCAGAAATACTGCCACCCTTGGCCCGAAAGCAAATGATCATCCCCTATTCAAAGGCCGATAAATAGCACATTTTACCCATAATAGCGATGGTTGATATGTTTGCAGAATGCCTTCATATAACCATATAAACCCAACAAGCCAGCTCACGACACATACCGTATTTCATTGGCTAAGCACGGTTGATATCAAAAGTAATAATGTGACTCAACCCTGTATATATGTATATATATATATTTTTTTTTAATATATATATATATATGTGTGTGTGTGTGTGTGTTTATTAAGCCAATAGTACAATTTCCAAAACTTTCAAACCAAACTTTGTGTTTGACAAAGCATCAAGGTTATATAGTGCTTTATGAAAATATTAAAGAATTTATATATATATTGATATATAACAGGTTTTTTAAGTTTCCAAATACAAGGTAAAAATGTAAACAGATGCAGGTAAGTGAGGGGAAAGGGAGAGGGGGAGGTATTTAGAGGGGTAGAATGAGGAGGAGGATTTAGAATGAGGGGGGGTTGAGGATGAGGAGGGGGGAGGGAAAGAGACACGGTGGGGTTAGAGAGACACGGGGGGTAGAGAGACACAGGGGGTTAGAGACACAGGGGGGTTAGAGAGACACAAGGGGGGGGGAGTGACTCGAGTAAAAGCCGGAGGGGGCCCTTTTTAGCCTTAAAAAAAGGGCTGAAAAACTCGGCTTATACTCGAGTATATATGGTACTTTTATTTCTGTATCAATTTTCATCTTTCCTGGAAGCAATGACTTGTAGGTAATGCCCAAGCTTAACCAATAAGGAGGAAAATAATAAAGTACATAAAGTTACATGCCAGGTATTTGTTAAGACAATTTTTCAGCTTTTTTAAACTTGCAGACCTAACTCTGTCTCAAGGTTATAATGATTTATGAAAGTAATAAAATATGACCATACTGCTGAATTGCAAACTAATTGTGGGGAAACATTACTTGAAATAGCCTATGAAGTACATACTGCCCTTGTAGAGTGCACTTTTAGATTTTCACCCATTATTGTATAGGCTATTTTAATTGTCTGAGTTATCCATGTACCAATGGTAGCAGATGTACTGTAGCTTTCTCTCCCTTCTTACAACCCGAGGAATAAATGGATGAATAAGCTGATAGTTTTCTTACTACACCCAGAGATAGAAGTTCTGGATTCTGTTCTTGGCAAATGAAAGGCAGACAAAGTTCCTGGTTGATATGAAAGGAAATACAACTTTTGTAAAAACTGAGGAGAGGTGCTTAGACAAACTTTATTATTCTCAATTGAGATGTTTTCTAGTAGATGAGAGCTTGCAATTTTGCTATCCTTTTAGTCAATGTTAGGGCTACAAGGAAAGCCATTTTGATTGCGAGCCACCAAACAGAAGATTCTTCTATGTGTTCAAAAGTTATTTTTGATTACCCTTCAAAACTGTAGGACAGTTCCAAGGAGTGGTGTAAGATTTCCTATGTGGTCTTATTTTTTATGACTACTTTCATGAATCTAAAAACAATGTGATTGAGGCCCATTGGATGACATGGCTGATATTTGCACTTTTAGAGTTCTGTGACAGCCCTCTATCAAGGCCTGTTTGTAGAAATAAAATGATGTTGCAGAGCATATTGGCTTCAATGAAAGATGAAGATCAATCTGCAAATGTTACCCATATTCTATATTATATCTAGGAGATAGATGTCATCCTTAATAGCACCAGGGTATGGGATACTTCAGTACTAATACAATAATAATGTCTCCCGTTTTTTCAGTTTTCATGCCTTTGAAGACAGTGATTTGACATCTGGATGGCATATGGTCCCTTGGAGAAGAAGATACTGTCTGTGGGGCAGTTTTATAGTATAGTCTGTGGACAGCAGTTTTAGTAGAAGAGAAAACCTTGGTTTTCTAAGCCAAGAAAGATAGGATGATTTAAGTCTCTTCTCCTATGATTTTTTTTCAAGAACTTTCTAAATGACAGGAAAGGGAGGAAATATGCATTAGTCCCTTGTCCCATGGAATGGAAAAGGCGTTTATGGCATAGCTTCTAAAATCTTTGTATTTTTTTTACAGAATGTGTGTAGTTGGGAGCTTATGCAAGATGTCATAAGATCTATCCATGTCACTCCCAATAAAGGGTTATTTCCTGGAACACATCTGGATTCAAATGCCATTCTCCTTGGTTGAGAGCTGAACAACTTAAAAAGCCTGCTTTCCAATTTTCACATCATGGAAGATAGATTGCAGATATCCCTGTAAGATTTATTTGAGCCCCAGACATAACTGGGAACATATGTTTCAATTAAGATTTTGTTCTTTGTGCCTACTTGTTTGTTGGTGTAAGATATCACAACTTTGTTTTCCACTCTGAATTGAATGTATTTTCCTGGTAGGAGTGATTGCAAACCGCACTAAAGCATGAGCCACCTTTTTCAATTCTAAAAGGTTTGAAGTTTCTAGGATTGAGTAAATTCCTGTCTAGGCACCCCAGCCTGTGGAGCTTGTGTCTGTGGTAACCTGTATCTAAGATTTTTTCCAAGGTGATTTTGTTGCTTAAATTGTTTGTACTAGGTAGGTATATTTTCTGGTTTTAATTTTGATCCCTTTCATTGAATTGTCTGAGAAAGCATAGTACTATGGGCTGGAAATTCCGTCTTCGCATTTCAGCATCCGGAATGTGTAAGACAGAATCCACAATCCGTATATTTTCGTGATGTCAAATGGTTTGATGAAGTTCAATGATTCTATCTTGAAAGTTCGGATGCTTAAACTTCCATTTAGATATGTTATGACTATAATAGGTCTCAATTCCTTGTTTTTACTTTTGTGATACAAAAATATTTGAATTAAGACCTTTTCTAATTTGATGAATAAGGGATTAGAGTAGTAATATTTTGCTTGACTGATTTCTGAGTTGTAATCTTTGTTCTGTGCAAACCTGTACTTATATCAAAGTTGTCACTATACAGGCCAACTCACCGTCTGTGCACAGGGTTCCTTCCTACACCTCACCAGCTGAAGCAAAAAGCAAAATGTCAGTAATCTTTCATCATATCAGACAGCCACAAACAGAGCAGGGAAATCCCAGCATTTAGGAAAAGAACATAGTTCTACCACCTATGTCTTAACCTGAAGATCTCTATTGAACAGGGTACAGCATATTTATAGAGAAAATGCAATGGTAACTAAATGTATTAACAAAAAGTAATTAAACAATGGTGCCATTAAACTCTATTAATTGGTAACATAATTAAGAAGGCCAAGTTAACCCAATTAGTCTGTTGCAAAACTGTTGCCAAATATGTGAGTGGTTTGTAAGCTGGTTGTTTACATAATATTTAAAATATGCCATAATATGTTTAAGAACCCCTTATTTGACTGATCTTCTGCAACTATCTAACTCTATCTCGCTACTTCTTCTGGCTTCAAAACTGCTTGGGCGACTCGTCTAGATTTGCCTTACACAATTTATTTTCTCCAACTCCCTTCTTGACCCCCTCCAATCTGGCTTCTGACCCCAACACAGAGACAGCTCTCACAAAAATCACTAACGGCTTGCTCACCTCCAAGTCAAAGGGTAATTCTGTATTCTAATTTTTCAAGTTCTGTCTGCTGTTTTTTATACAGTTGACCATCCATTTTTCTAATCCAAATTCTCAGCTCTCTTGGCATCCACGACACAGATCTCTCATAGTTAACATCCTACTTACAAGATTGAACAATTAGTGCCTCTTTCTCTGGCAACCTCTTCATCTGCTTGCCTTTGACTGTTGGCATACTGCAAGGTTCAGTCCTAGGCCCTATCCTCTTCTCCATCTATAAGTCCTCCCTTGGTACCCTAATTAAATCTTATGGATTTCAATATCATCTATATGAGAATGACATGTCAAAGACTGAGCTTGTAATCTTACCATCCTCTTCCACATCTTCCACTCCTCTCATATCTCTCACTGTTGACAATGCCATCATCACTCCCACCTCCCAAGCCCATTATATTGGGGTTCGACTGGACCCTGCCCTCTCTTTCATTCCTCAAATATCAATCAATCACCAAATCTTTGTCTTTTTCACCTATAAAACATCAACAGAATGTCTCACTATCTCACACAAGACATAGCTAAAACTTGCTCCTTGCTGGCGTCCTTATCACCCGTCTATCTCCACTTCAATTCATAATGAACAACTCCTCTAGAATCATCTACCATACTCAACGCTCAGTGTCTGCAGAAGCACCCTGTCAGTCACTCCACTAATTTCCCATAGCCTCCAGAATAAAATAGAAAATCATGACTCTAATATAAAGCCCTCAACAACAGTACACCCCATTATATTTCAGCTCTTGTCTCAAAATACTTCCTCTTTGCTCTACTAATGACCTTCTTCTGTTCTCCTCTAACTTCTGCCTTCAGGACTTTTCTTGTGCTGCCCCGGTTCTTTAGAACTCCTTGCTTCACTCCACTAGACAATCCTACTGCAAGGTCTAATAGAACATGGATTTTTGTGTAACTGTAATTATCTAGAGCTGGAAATATTCAAGCTGTGCTAAAACCAATTTGTGTCTTTGGTTGGCCCAAAGTGATTGTGTGCGGGTAACTCATAATTGGATTGCGAGTAGCTAATAGAATATGTGGCAATATTAAGAGTGATTTTAAGTGTATATAAATTAGCAAATAGAATAGTTCCAAATGTTGGCATGTTACAAATACAGCTGTTGTCCGCAAATAAAATGCACCAAGTATTACAGTACAGTGAAACAACAACCTGAAATAAAATCTGACTTTCAGCAGTTCAACCGTAAGATTCTGCAACTAGCCATCAGAAAGCCAATTATATGGCTAGAGAGTCTGGCAATATACACTGAGGCATCTGACACGAAATCAATAGCCAGCTTTATTTCCTCTATTATAGAAGCAATTTTTTGACACATATATTAGGACTTCTTTGATATTAGATACCCATACATTTAGGACCTTTGACACTGAAGTCTGAGCCACTCTAGGTTTGCTGGCAGCCCCTGGTTGGAGTGTTGTTTTCTATCCATGAGGTAGATTCACATTTATTTCAAAGTTTATGACTGGTACATCAAAATGAGTTACATTGTCAAATGACTTTGAATCTGTTTCCAAGAAAGGGTATTTTTTCCTTCCTCCATGATAAGGAATTGAACAAATGTAAAAACTCACCACAGAACATTTTTGCGTGACACATTATGGGCATTATCAGAGCTTCTGGATCTTCTTGATCCTACATAATAGGACATTCATTGTTAGTAATAGCCATAAGCCCTTAAACAGCATATATATATTCATTAGGTAATCTTTAAAACACCTTTTAGATGATGGTGTTGAGATGTGAGTGTTGTCTTCCAACTTGCGTGATTTTTTGTCAGAAAAACATCCTATTAAAACAAGAGGGAAGGGAGAGAGAGGGTGCACAAACTCCTAGTGCAGATCAATAGAAAAACTGATGTGGTTTTTACTTTCAACTGTTGTACAGACAACAGACTGAGCAGCCATTTGAGCAACCAAGGATATTTCTAACTGAAGCTGCATCAGGAGCAGCAAAACACGTTTTAGTTCTTACATTTATCCTTTTTATATCATCATTGTATTATTTATATTTATCCTTTGTTTTACAGATATCATTACTAATTGATATCCATAATAAATTATTTCCAAAAAGGATTTTTTACCAAATTAAGCCTCAAGTGGAGTTACTGTGTAATACACCATATACACAGCACTGACATTGTCAGATCCTCTGGGCTATTCATAGTACCCATCCCATGAATAATTTATAGATATACTTTACCACATTACGTTATACTCCATTTTTTATGTATAGTGTATACACTATAATTAATCTACACTAGCAATAAGGAGACTGGGATCTAGTTGCCGGAGGTGAAGAAGATTGCCATTTCACGTGGAGATTATATTGAATGCGATCTCTATACCTCATAACATTTGAGGTCTCTCCAGGTGAGAGTTACAAACAGTTGGAAGTAAAAACTACAGCAGTTTTTCTATTGATCTGTACTAGGAGTTTGTGCGCCCTCTCTCTCCCTTCCCTCTTGTTTTTATACATATTCTGGACACCTGCGTGAATGGTGTGTCAATTGAAGAAGTAGCACAGCCCCTGCACGTAACACACATTTTAACAATTAATAGAACAATTGTTCTTGCAAGAGTTGAGAACCTTCAAGTGAGCCAGTACTACATCAGGCCATTCTTTAGCGCTAACTATACCCACTGGGACCAACCAGCCCCAGTATCTAAAACATATTCAAAACATCCTATTACTCACATTTTTCACCATTTACCAAAGTTACATACCTAATTAGATAACTGGACTGGTAGATCCATTGTATCCTGTGTAGGATCTCTTTTAGAATCCTTATCAGAATGGATTGATACATTACAACCCTTGGTACAGAACCTTTACACTTATTTAAGAGATACAAAATATGTGTTATAATTATTAGAACAAGTAGTGTGGAAAGAAGAGATGTTATTTTTGACAGTT
Organism: Discoglossus pictus; assembly: GCA_027410445.1. Taxonomy (NCBI): domain Eukaryota; kingdom Metazoa; phylum Chordata; class Amphibia; order Anura; family Alytidae; genus Discoglossus; species Discoglossus pictus. Next base: position 385,716,562 of record CM050166.1, on the reverse strand, counting down.
GATGTTTTATGCATTATATTCATCTATATCCCATCTTGGGTTGGAAGCATTGAGAACAAGTATGGCTGACAAAATTATCTATATATCAGAAAAATGGTCATATATATGGATCTGAGTATACCTGTATAGTATTGTTTGAAGAAGGGTAAAATTTTGATCAGCTCTCATCAATAGTTGGTCCAAAACTAGATTGTCAGACCATGCTATTTTTGGCAATTTAAGTCAACCCCAGGCATGCTTATAGTGAAAAAACTACCCTATATATTGAAAAAGGGAAATTTTCCCCACAACCAAGATGTCTGTCTCTATGATACATGTGTGTGACACCGTCATACATGAGCTGTTTCCATGTATCTTCTGCGGGGATAGAGACTGAAAGCTGATAATAAATTTCAACCCAATTACAGCTGTGTTTGCAGGGAAAGTGAAAACCTTCAGGGAGGAAGAAGAAGAGACATGGATACAAAGGAAGAAATAGGGCATATAAAGCATACATCTCACCATTTAAAAAAAGGAGAAAAGCATAGCATGTATGCAAAATATATGAGGCAAATGGTACTTGAGGAAGGATGTCAAATATAATCTTGGAGTTTATTATTATTTCCCCTGAGCACATAGTCGGAAGGACATTTGTTACTACAAAACAAACCAATTGCAGGCCATATTACAGGTGGAGAGATGCTAATTCTCTATGATATGAACCATATTCAAAAAGGGGTCCCTGAACTCTCAAAGAAAAATAAAGTAGAGTACCCACCTAGTAGAGGACAAAAACAAGACTGTTAAGTCCAGAGGGAAGGGGACTTTTATGGACAAAAGCTTAGTCCCTGTTCTGTGAAGAGGGTGGAGAATAACACACAATTAATTGATACCATGAACTCCCAGGAAAGAATTGCATATTCTTAGGAATATGCACAAACCTAGCTGAGGAAAGTGTAGACAATATTGCTCTACAGGTATTAGAGATAGTCTAATGGAGAACAAACCATAACGGGTGGCCAAATGTTAAAGAGATATTTAAATTACAAATGTGGGACACCTCTGTAAAGCTGATGATTTATTTGATACATACATTGAGTCTTTTGTATATGATATCAACTTGCAAACCAGAGATCCCTCAAGACTAATTTGCTGAAGACTTCTACCAAATGGACACTATGAATTCAACGGATTAAAAACAGACTTTGGTTTTAATGACATAAGATTAAATTAAAGCTTTTGTTCAGTTACAACTTCAGTATCATTTAGAAGGGATTATAAAATCTCAACCATACACTAGTCCTGGGAGTTTAGGGTAGCAGTAATTTCATTACCAAAATTTTCACTCACAATGGGAGGAGATTTAGCTTGATTTATATCAAATACACTCTTGGCGTAATACCTAGGACAATTAATTTTCTAGTGAAAGCATAGAGAAAATAGCTTATGACTGTTTTCAGCGATCCTTCCGTGTACATAAGTAGCTTACTGATACGTAGTTATAAAATTGTCCTAGAGCTGCATCATCCACATCCTTATATATATCTACGGTATATAAACCCATTTCCATGGCAGGGAAGTGGTTAAACAATAATGAAAATGAATGCTGGTTTTATGGCCCCTCCGACCTATATACCGCTACACCCTATAAGACTGGGTATCCTATGGGCTCCTGTCTCAACACCCACTACTACCTTTGAGCTCTGGAATTCCCCAGGATCCCCCTAACCCACTACTGCACCCTATGTCTGGGTATCCTTGGTACCCCCTCAACTGCTTTGAGGTGGGGGCCCATTAACCATATAGGGATCCTTAAAGATACGTATGGGCCCCAATGGCACCTAAAATTAACCTCTATATCATGGAGGTAACTATGGACCCCCATGGGATACTATCCAATAACCAAAGTGGTCCCTACAGATCCCCATGGCACCCCAACCTTATAAGGGCAGTAGGTAAAACTGGAAAGGTGAATGGGTACATGTGCAGCAATATTTCTGATACAATCAGCTCTGTGATATAGTTATCAAGCCAATAGCAGTTCGTTTTTAGTTTTTTAGGAATATACACTATGATAGGTAGAAGATTGTCAGGCTGGTGCAGCTAATAATAGACCCTGATTCCTACTTTTTCTGAAGCTTGTCAAAAAAAGTGCTGAGAAGCTCCAAAGTACACATTATTTTTTACTAAACGATATGATCATGTGATTTAACATGTATATTTGAATATATGTACCTTGAGAAACCAAAAGCAAAAGTATGAATACTGTCCAGAGAACTTAAGTAAAGCTACACATGTAGTTGAACAGAGTAGACTTCAGCTTTTGATGCATCTTTCTTTGAAATGTTAGCTACCCAGGATCCATGGCAGATCAACTGATTTAACTAATACAGATATTGGACAAAAGCTTAAAATGCCATGACCCTGGCAAGATCCATTGGGCTTTAGAATAAATAAACACACTGAAACAGCGTTTCTTGGGGAAAAAAAGGGGCCACAGTTTTATTAAAGCAATTATAAACCAATAACAAATTAACATAATTAACATTGTTAAATCACAGCTCAAATAACATCCCGGAGGAGGAGACCGGCCTGGTCAGTAACTTCACGCCCTGGGCCCGCGCCCAGAGCCTCCAAGTGCTTTACTAAGCACACCCATGAGGCAGGGCAACGCCCACTTAAGCCCATGGGCCAGGTGCCTCACCTCCCACCACAGAGCAGGCGATGGATGCCTCTTGAGGCTGTGATCCCCCCTCTTGCTCTCTTAATAAAGCCAAGGTCTGCCTAGCCCCATCCTTAAGCTCCAGGATAAACAGCTCTACTCCTATCTCCGTTTGATGGACCTTATCTGGGCGAAAGAAGTGATTTGTGTCTACGCCTTCAAATTCTTGGTGTCTAATGGTAATGAAACCCAAATTCCTTACAAAACTAGCCATCTGTTTGTTTATCTTTTGCCTTGCTCTATCCACCGAAACTGGATCCCTTGCGTTCCACCAAGATCTCCTTTTGAACATTTCGGACCACACTATGAACAAGCCTGGGAACCGTTCTAGCCAACACTTCACATCCCTCTTCATCTCTTTTAACATTTTCCTCATAGATATTACTCACAAATCGTTGCCCCCAGCGTGTATAATTAAAATGTGTGGGCTACCGTGATGCTGAGCGTTGCTCTCCAACAGGCCATTCACCTGTGTCCATGTCAAGCAGCGGAACCCAAACCATCTTACTTGCATGCTCATCTCCAGAAAGCCCAGTTGGACCTTGTCGCCAGTGACTGCGGCTAACCGGTGAGCCCAATACATGTAGGAATGGCCGACGATCCACAGCTGTTTAAATTCTGCAACACATAAAACAAATTCCAGTTACACAACCCTTTTTGGCCGTATGTATGACCTAAAACGATGCGACTCCCATCTCCCAATCCTTTTAACCATACTCTCAGGGAGACCTACCCTTGCCGCCTCCGTTGCGGCTCCGATCCAAAACGAATGTGTGCCGAAGTCCGCCGGGTCCAAGCCTAACTGCCGTAAGGACTTCTTCCGCATCCTTTCAAATTGAAACCGTGACAAGGCCTGGCCATTGGCATGCAATAGCAGTGTGCATGGCCCCGTTGGCCTTTTTTCCAAGTACAACCTCACACTTGCCTGGGGGCAACAATCCGTTCCAGTTTTGTATATGACCACTTCCCTTCCTTTTCCGGCCTGATCCGTTTTTGACCTCCTCAGCCATACCAACAATCTGTCACCCTCCAGACAGATGTCCCCCGCCAGCAGCCCCCCAAACCGTGCTTGTTTTTCGAGACCAGTTCCCCAATCCTGAAAGCACCAAAGAACGCTAAGCTAAAGGCCGTACGGAAAAGCAGGGATTCGAAGGAGTCCCTGCATAGCACACCCAACGCCTCCCCCAGGCATAGCAACAGAGAGAAAGTGATCGGGCGCCTCCTGTCTGTTCCGGTGCTTCCCTTTGAACATGCCTTTTAGCACCCGGCAAACCACAAACTCCTTTGTTAGGTCCTTCCGTCCTGGCAACCTGAACATAAATGCTAGGGCCATCAACTGCCGAGCCACCGTTGCCCTGGAAGCACTTCTCTCTGTGCTCCAAAGCAAAAACCACAGCAGAATTCCTATGGCTTTCTCTTCTGAACCCTCGCCACCGGCCTCCTCAACCATATCGCTCCACATGCTCCACACCTTCCTGTAGGCCACCCACGTCTTTGGCGCTACTGACTGTCTGATGTAACCAGCTACCGTACCACTCCAAGCTCCCAGAGTTCTGAAGGTATGTCCTCTCCTTGATCCTTTGCCGCCGGTGCCAGTGTAAGAAACCGGGTTCCCTGTAACCGAGACAGGGTATCAACCACCCATACGTTAAGGCCGGGAATACACTCCGCCCTCACCCAGATATTTGCCCGCAGGCAACAAAGAACCAAGTGCCGTATGACCCGTATCAACGGCCCAGATGCAGCCGTCAAGCTATTGACTACCCAGACCGTTTTTGGGCTACCTGATGGAAAAAGGACCTGCCGGTTCCCGAAGCCCCTGGCCCACAGATGAACCGGTTTGGTGATGGTGAACGTCTCCAGAACCGTAGGATCTTCTGTAAGCCTTCCTTTGACCCATGATTCGGGCCATGGTGCTGCACACCATGCTCCTCTAAAATAAGCTCCCATTCCGACCACACTTGAACCCGCATAGAGGTCTAGCTGCCCATTCGTCACCCTGCTCGGCTTGATCAAGGTGCTCCCGTTAAAGTACCGTAGAAACGCTGTACACGCTCGTGCATCTTCCCTCATGGCCTCGGACACTTTTATAAAATGATGTGGCTGAGATATCCCGGCTGTAGCCAACAAAATTCTTCTGCTGAATATACGGCCCATGGGAACGATCCTGCACGCAAAATTCAGCTTTCCCAAGATGGACTGCAGCCGCCGCAGTGACACTCACCTTGCGCCTTTCAGGGCCGCCAGTTCTGCAGACAGGTCCAACACCTTCTCCATCGGTAAGCTGCATTCCATTTTGTCCGAATTGATCCGAATCCCCAGAAAAGTCAGATCCATGGTCGGTCCTTCTGTCTTCTTTTCTGCCAGAGGAACCCCAAAATCTTGACATATCCTTGAGAAGGTCCGCAGTATGAAGTCGCATGTGGCTAACCCCGCCGGTCCCACAAAAAGGAAATCATCGAGGTAATGGGTAATCCCTTGGCAGCCCGACTCGGTGTGTGCTACCAATTGCAAGAACGTACTGAAGGCTTCGAAATAGGAACAAGAAATAGAACATCCCATGGGGAGACACAGATCCACAAAGTACTGTCCGTCTACGAAGCAACCAAGGAACCGATGACTCTGAGGATGCACCGGGAACAAACAAAACGCAGATTCGATATCCACCTTCGCCATCTTAGCCCCGACGCCTGCCCGCCTGACCAGGTCCGTGGCCCGATCGAAAGGGGCGTACAACACTGACGAGTACTGTTTGTCAATCCCGTTGTTGCCCGAACCATTTGGAGGATAGGATAAATGCTGGATGTGGCAGAATTTTCCTGCTTCCTTCTTCGGCACTACGCTCAGAGGGGAAATTACCAGACCCTGGAAGGGAATGGAGGAAAAAGGCCCCGCCATCCTACCCAGTTCTACCTCAGTCCGGATTTTTTCCGCCGCTACCACAGGAAACTCCTTTATTGACTTCAGCTTTCTTAGACGCGACTTGAGCAGGGCGAGAGAGCATGGAATCTTGAACCCTTCCTGGAATCCCTTGCGTAATAGGGGGGCCGCCCTAGCTTTTGTTGCCAACCTACTGTTGCGGTCTAGCCACGGAAGCATTGCGCCCAGCTGTATGGGGGTCCGTCCCTTTTTGAGCGTCGTCCCTGCGAAACTCCTGCAGCGCTGGCAGTGGGTGCCGCAGTGGGGACCGCAGGGGCCAACCGGTGAGAACCTGTAGGAGCTTTTTTAGAGCTCCTTGTACTTTTGCTGTTCCCCCTGGAGCCTCGAGGCTGATTAGGGGTGTCGCCGGAACCTTGGTTCTGCTGTGGGCCATGGGACAAGACGCTGGGTGGTGGCCGGATGTCTAGGCCCTCGCCCATGCTTCCCGCTGGCACCACGCTCTCTGCGGTGGGGGGATAAGCTCCTGACTCTCAAGGACCATATCCGTACCCTCCACGCTGCTCCTAGCCCTATTGCTCAGATCAGAGGTAGCACGCTGCTCCGCCAGACCATCTAGGCTTAGAGGCCTGTCCACCTGGCCTAGGCTACCGGGCACTGCAGGCCGGGCCTGTGCCTCAGTGGCATCAGCCTCCCCCCCTAGACGGCCTGAGTCCATTCTGTCCTGGACCCATCTAACCCCATGGCTCAATGCCCGAGTTCTGACCATGGTCAGTAAGGCCTCTAACTCCTCAGGGTCCATATTAAGTGCCACCCCACTTGTGACAAATGTAACACCCTCACCCAGGAACCTACAAAGCAGGGAATGATGCTATGGGGAATTATAGGGCTAATGATGAGAGCCTGGGGCCCTATTGCAAGGACCAAGCGAAAGGGAGCTCTACTAGTGGGGTGATCAAGGTAACTATAAGGGGTAGAGGGTAGGAGGGATCGGGGGTCACTTTATTAATTTAGTACCCCTTCTCTACTTGCCCTTATGCTTTTTGCAGAGAGCGCAGCGTGCAGACCTGAGATCAGCTCAATGGCCGGTGAGGAGTGAGGAGGAAGCCCGCGAAACGCTCCGCCGTGTCACGCAGCGCTGCGTCAGACCCGTCGTGCCTGGGCTGCCTTTGCGCCGGCCAGGGGTAAATACAATGTGAACGCTGTGTAAGGACAAGATGAGACAGTTAAATTGTAACAGATGAGTTCATAATAATGCTCTACAGCAAACCATAAACAGGTTGTACGAAGAGCCTAAACTCTACTTCAAAAGTCAGTACCCGCAACATGTTGATTTAGAAGAGGTCTGGAGCAATGGTAACCCATTGTCACCAAGACACATCAAAAGGGCTTTCTGACTTAGTAAATGTATACTAATCTACGATTTGTAGAGTTTGAGGTACTGAGCATGGATTTCTATATCCAGAACTGTTAGTGTGCCTTGAATACCAGGTTTGGAAACTACTTTTATAGGCACTGGTTTCCAGATTTATAGAGGGTGATCTGTGGGGGGGAAATTAATCATGAGGAATGCCAAGTAGTTATTATGTGCATCAGTTGTAATGTTTTATTATTATATCTCATTTAGGATTGTCTAAATATACACACATAAACTGAACCCTAAGTGCATTCAACACTTTCTAAACACCACTAACAAGCAACAGCTACCAGAAAAGCATGCCAGATGCATTGGTTTACACTTAGAAATTTCAGAAAGAAAATAATCCTAAAAAGAGTGTTTTTATATTAAAAATAGAATGGGTAGAAACTGTAATCCATAATGAAACACTGTGAAACTGTCTTGGGAGTATATGTCAAGGAGGACAAATGAGTTATAAATTGATTGACCGGTCTGTACGTGACATGGTCGCTGATACTTAATCCCTTACCCATTCCAAATAATGACAGACGACCTTGTATGGGTATTAACAGACCACAGCTTTATTAAACAACATAACATAGATAACCAGAGGTAGCTGCACACCCTTCACGGCAGGAGCTCACCCCCAGCCAGAGGCCCAATAGAACCCCGTGCCCAAGGGACCTCTGGCAACGACCAGTCACTGGATACCTTAGCTTCTAATGAGCTCCAGCCGAGGGTGATGCAGCACCCCTGCAAAGCTGTGAAAAACATATAACAAAAACATAAACTTGCAGGGCGGGAGGGAGGGATGATTGTCTTCTGCCACCAACTGCCAAGTGACAAAAGCGGGAACCGGACCCCTTTTAACCCCTCCTGCTCTACTCCTCCCCAACCTAATTCAAACTATACCACCAGCACTACTCCCGGTCAAAAGACCCCTCCCCTCATTTTTTCCAGGGGCTCCCTTACTGCCTCTATGTCTAAATCAAAAGAAGTTACCTCTTTAAAAACTCACAATATATAAGAAAAAAGCCATGTTTGTGAAGTATGCATCAATCTAACATTTTAAACATATCCCTGCATAAAAACTGCCACAATAATCCTTTTCAAGGCACAAGTGTTACAACAAATGTTGCAAACTGCCTTCTACTGAGCATGCGTGTGTGTGTGTGTGGGGGGGAGCAACAGTTCAAGTGCTGAAAACGTGTCTGAATCCACCAATGAGGCAACAAATCCCCCCTCCTTTCACTGTTGAATAGATAAAAACTAACAGAACACAGATTTAGAGAGATGTCAAGCCAGCAGGAAATGTGGAAGACAAAAGCATAGCATCCTTTAGACACAAGCATGGACAAACATATGAAGTTTTTCAGTAGACCTTTAAAACATACACACTTAATTTATGAATACTATTTGGCATACTGTAATATTCTTGTATTGTGCAATTGAATGAAAAAAATCTGGCATGTTTATTCTGGTGCTGAATCAGACAAGTTTGCACATTTATATTTACAATAATCTGACTGCAGCATTTTTCCAACAAAAACAGGGCTTCCTTTTTTCAGAACATTTTGTTCTGACCTTAAAACTTATCAATTATGTTTTGTTTTCAATTCTGTGTTTACATGTTTTTAAACATATCAATTGTGCTCTTCTTTAGGACATTTGCCATACAAAGTGTGGAGACATCGTGCCTCAGGGATCAGTGACATCGGATGTATGAAAGATTGGGCCAGAACTTTCTACTCTTTACAAGATTCTAATATGATTTAAAAGTTGAAAACCTATTTGGATTTTTTGGTGTGGGGGTAAGGGTTATTTCACTGTGATAAGGGCTTGGCACTGTGAGGATTTGGATTTTTTAACATGCAAGTAACAAAGGACCAGGTGGTAGTCGTAAGCAGTTCTATTTTCACATGCAGAGAGCTCCCAGGTTAATGCATATCACATGCAAAGGTACAAGGTAAGCAGGACACATAATAAACAGGAATAAAAGCAGGAGGTGGGATTAATTGGCAGATACTGGAATGATCAGGTAATTTAAAGAAATTATTAGAGAAAAGCAAAATACTAAATAAGACAAGTGAGGAGTAGTTCACAGAAACAGAAACCTTGTCACAAAGTTATGTCAGTTATACAATATTTGGCGATAAGCGCTAGGTGGAGGTCAGGATATGTCTCCATAAAGATTTGTAGGTTGCCCTGTGACAATGCAATATGATTGTGATTGGAGGTGGACAGCATAACTCTGCAATGACCCAGTTGAGGACACAGGACACAGGAGGCAGCAATCATTGATAGTCATTTTTTATTACTTTTTGTCATTTTGAAATAAATGCAAGACTTCTTTTATATGCCAGGGATGATGTGATGTATGTTCTATGTATGAGTCGATAGAGTGCGTCATGATCGTGTACAACCGGGGTATTTTTTAATCTCCTTGTAAAAGCCTTGAACAGGAATTCTGATGTATATCCTGTGGTGTCTAGTGTTCATTTAGCTAATCCTGTAGCTTCAGATTTGTAATTTATAATAGGAGGTAGGAATTTGTATAACTTAGATGAGGAGAAATGTGCAATATTTGATTGATTGAGATAGGAGTCTATGGTGTTAGAGTGAAGTTATTTAGATATAATTGGCCAAATTAATTGGTTGTAATTTCTATTTTGTAAATATAGTAATAAGTGTGATTTTGTAATATTATCTTTAATTACCTGACATGACTGACGGAAGTTGACTTGGCAAAGGCACTGGGCTTGGCTATTGGCACCAAACTTGGCAATGGCATTTCTGTGTGTCTTGGCGTGGCTTCGTCACACACACACACACACACTTTTTGTGAGACTTGGTGGCAGATAGACACTTTCTGTGTCTCTGGACAGGGCTTGCTCACAGACAGACACTTTCTGTGTCCCTTGGTGGCTCGGCCAACATGAGCTGCAAAGATGTGGAAGCAAGTTACATAAAGGAAGCACTCCTATAACAGGTAGTATGCAATGGACCCTGGACCCAGAACATAAAGATAAAGGGAAAGTGTGATGACTTGTGGGGAAAACTCCAGGAAGTGATTGGTGCTCTGATTAGAATTACCGTATTGGTCCGAATATAAGCCGCACCTTTTTTCCGATTTTTGAGCTTGCGAGTTACGGGTGCGGCTTATATTCGCAACCGTAAAAAAAAAATCATTTCCGATTTGTGAACTTTGCTTGTTACGTGTGCGGCTTCTATTTGCAAACGCAAAATGACTGCGATTTGCGCCATTGCGAGTTAAGGGTGCCGATTTGCGTGCTTGAGACTGCGGTATTGAATAGCGATTTACGGTTTTAGTGATTCTAACATCCTGTAGGGCCTGTAACCTGCAAAAAACGATACACGGCTAATTAGAAAGCCTGTTACTTGCAATGGCTGATCACTTGGAGAGTCTTTTTCTCTCCAATTTTACTGGTGCGGCTTATATTTGAGTACTATCTTTTTTCTATTTTTTCCCCTTGAACTTTACGCATGCGGCTTATATGTGGGTGCGGCTTATATTCGGACCAATACGGTATTACATACGGTATTACATGTCTAGGAAATTGCCCGTCAAAAATGACGGGAGTAAAATTGTAAGCCTGGCAATGCTGTTTACCACACAATGCGAGGCTATAGGCCTTCTGAGCACCTTTGGGCTCATCGCGAGCCGCAACTTTTCTGCTTTTGAATGATCACCTTTGGCGCTCCTTGCGAACCCTTGGCGCTCATTGCCAGCCTCTCACCCTGTGTACTTTATATGTGTCGCGCTTGAGTGTTACTATCTTGGGTTGTGTTACTGCCTTGGGTTAGGTGTTACTGGCTTGCGTTAAGTATTACTGCTTAGTGCTCGTTTTCACGTCCTTTCGGGCTAGTTCTACATCCTTCGGGCTAATTTACGCTTGTGTTGCATTTTTTCGGCAGCCATTATTTTTCTTGCTTAGTTGATTTTCGATCATAAAAATGGCAAATATAGCGCAAATTAACTTGCAACATCACTCACAGGCTCCCTGCATCTCCCTGTGAAAGTTAATTTGAGGCATATTTGTTGTTATTTTCAGGAGTTTAGAGTTCCGTGGGAAGGCCGTTAAAGTCAGACTTTTGCGAGGCGCATACTGCATGTACAGGTTTCGGGCCTGGCGCTCATTGCAGCCGAAGTCCTGCACCGCTGGTGATGAGCGCCTGTGGTGCTCATTATGAGGCCTGCAATGAGCGTTTTAGATGTTCATTTCAGCCTAAGTCCTGCTGGGCCTCGCGGTTGCGGCCCGTAACAGCTCGCCTTGCTTTGTGAGGCTTGCAGTTGCAGCCCTCGCTATGCAAGGGCTACAAAGCATGACAAAGCCACAAACGTGACCAATGTTCTTGGTCCACAACTATTATAGTGATGGCTTGTCCAAAATATTCTGCATACATAGGGCCTCATTCTATTAGCGGCCGCAGCCGTTGCGGGGCCGCAAGGACCGGCAGCAAGCTATTCGGCTATTCTATTCCCTTATGGCCGGGGGCTCCGGCAGGCTTGCGGCCGGTGCCTTGCTATCTCTTGCGGCCGCTCGCGCCAGAGGAAAGCCTTTGATCTAAAACGGCCGCAAGAGTTTCGGCCGTAAGAAATTCCTATTTGCAATTCAATTGCTCCGGGAAACCTCTCTGCAAGGCTAAAAACGAGCCGCAGCTTACTTGCAGGAAAGAGGTCCCGCTAGCACCAATTAAGCACATAAAATAGCTCAAATAAAGCCATCCTGCACTTTGAGAAGACTATAAAGGGATTTTAGGTGTTAGAAAAAATAGCACATAATTATCCTATACTCAAATTCGTAAAATATTTTATTTTTAATATCCGTAAAATATCCATGTAAAAAGTCCAGAGTGCTTGGAGCACTTCAGACCCGCCCACGCCGCAGCCGGAAAATAAACAGTTAATTTTAACTCGGGTTTGGGCTGATGTGCAAGCTTGAGAGTGGGTCACTTTTAATCCTCATGTCCCCCAATATGATCCCTAGCATTTACAGAGCTATACAGTGCAGGCTTGAATTTATTTTTGAGTTTTTAGATTTCACAGCTTACGGACGGTTCCAAGATATGCGGCCGGCCGTAAGGGGAGATCCTTGCGGGGCCGTTTAATAGAATCACGAGTTAACAGAACCCCCGCAAGGAATCGCAGCCTTACGGCCGATGGTGTCTGTATGTTTTTAGATTTTATGAGAGGTTAAATATTCTAAGAGCAACCATTTGATGGCAGTGTTGTGCAGTTTTTGGGTGGTCAAGCTCTAATCATTTTATTTGCATAGTAAATAAAAATCCAACAGGTCACTGTATTGATATCAGAGATTTTTGTGATGATAAGTATGACCTTTTAATAAAATATGCAGGTTTTAAGTTTTATATTATTTCTTATTTGTCTTTCATTAGTGAGTCCAAATTATTTGAAAATTCAAATAATTGTGCATGTTTACTACACAGTGAATAGTAATGCAGCCTATGGCAGTCAAGATAAATGGTTATATTATGCAGTGCGGGTACTTAAGACAAACTGTAGGGAAAAGGCTGTCCATGATTATATTACTGTGATCAATGGAGTCATATTTCCACCATAATACATGCTCCATTCTCTAAATGACCTCCTCACGCCTTTGGTTTTTATTATAGTGTCTACGGACTGATCTGATAAGATGTATATGGTTTGTTGTGTCTGTCGATAATGACTGAATTTTGATGGAAGGCTGAGCCTCCCTCAGGGCAATCCTCTCCTTTAAGTAACAGAAAAACTACCAGTACAAGATGAACTCCTTTGTGCTACAAGCTGATTCACATAAGATTTTCTCTAAAATGCTGTTATGTCCTTGTCTTGCATTGCTGTTAGTTTGCTACATACGTGTACATCAAAAGCATGGGACATTTTTATCAACCTACAGTGGTTCTTTAGTTTAAAGGGACATGGAAGATTATTTATTTTTTCTTGCATTCAAAGAAATATGTTTTAAATGTTACAAAAGTTGTTTTTTGCATGAGCAAAATAATAAGTAGAAGGTGTTTAAACTTCCATTAAAATAACGAACAATGCCCAGAACACACTGCAGCATGTAACAATTATTGGCAGATAAGTATGTCTCATACAACTACACTGCCTCGCAAAAAGTATTCACCCCCCTTGACTTTTTACCTAATTTGTTACATTACAGCCTTACAGTTCAATGTTTTGTTAATCTGAATTGTATGTGATGGATCAGAACACACTAGCCTAAGTTGGTGAAGTGACATTAGAAAAATATATACATAAAACTATTTTTTAGCAATTGAAAACAGAAAATTGGCATGTGCATATGTATTCACCCCCTTTGAGTTTGCAAAAAGGCATGTGGGAGACTCCCAAAATGTATGGAGGAAGGTGAAAAATTGAACTTTTCACCCATGAAAGAAAATGATATGTCTGGCGAAAACCCAACACATCACATCACCCAAAGAACACCATCCCATCAGCAGCCGGGACTGGGAAACTGGTCAGAGTTGAGGGAAAGATGGATGGTGCTAAATACAGGGATATTCTTGAGAAAAACCTGTACCAGTCTGTGCGTGATTTGAGGCTAGGACGGAGGTTCACCTTCCAGCAGGATTATGACCCCAAACACACTGCTAAAGCAACACTTGAGTGGTTTAAGGGGAAACATGTAAATGTGTTGGAATGGCCTTGTCAAAGCTGTTCACATGTGCAAACCATCCACCTTGAAGGAGCTGGAGCAGTTTTGCAAGGAGGAATGGGCAAAAATCCTAGTGGTAAGATGTGGCAAGCTCATAGAGACTTATCCAAGGTGACTTGGAGCTGTGATTCCTGCAAAATGTGGCTCTACAAAGTAGGGGGGGGGAGAATAGTTATGCACATTGACTTTTTCTGTTGTTTTGTCCTATTTGTTGTTTGCTTCACAATAATAAAAAAAAAACATCTTCAAAGTTGTGGGCATGTTCTGTAAATTAAATGATGCAAATCCTCAAACAATCCATGTTAATTCCAGGTTGTGAGGCAACAAAACATGAAAAATGCCAAGGGGGGTGAATACTTTTGCAAGGCACTGTATGTTGCTTCTCATTTGTTCATGTGGCAAGCCCCCAGAGAAGTTAAACATTTGCCTTATTTGTAAAAACAACACCATGTTGCATATATAATAAAATTACTTAACCCTGGAGTGTTCTTGCCAGATACTTTCCAGTATTCGTGGGGACCAGCTTTCAGATTCATTTTGAATATATTTTAAAAGGCATATATATATTTCCTGGGTTATGAATATAAATGCATACAATAAAGGAGAATCAGTAGTGTATAACAACATTTTTTTGCATGAAAAAAATCGCAAAATAAACCTTAAGTTATCAAAAATGTCTTCTGTTTAGTGGAAATTGAATTTCAGAGTAAACACCCCCTAAAATTAGCATACAATGCATATTTAGTTGTGGCCAATCAGAGGCAGCTACAACATTTGTTGCAAAGTCTGAGGGATGAGTCTGCAGCAAAGTATCATGGGATGTTTAGTCGTTTGTGAGTGGATGAGCTTGATTGCATAAAAAAACAAAGCGGGTAGTTGGCACATATCCATGTAAGGTTATGTATTTTTATATAAGAGATTAACCATACACACAAACTCCCTTTCCTCCCCCGTCACTGCCCTATCAAAAAACAGAGCATTTGTGAGCTGCTGTAGAAGGAGACTGTGTGCTTCTTTCAGTAGAAGTTGATGGTTCACACACAGTCTACAGTTACATACAATCATCCCCCTCAGCTCCAGTGAAAGCTGATTCTCCCCACACCCCCCCCCCCCCCCCCCGGCCCACTCCCTCTCGCTCCCTCCAACTCCTTCTCTCTCCCCAAGCTTGTACTATTATACAGCAGGCAGACTGTGCTGTACAGCCAGTGAGTAACAAACAGGTTCCTATAGGCTAGGACGTTTTGGTGATGTAAGCAGCTCTGGGATTTGGAAATAAATTTCAGTTTGCTGCAAATAATCTGTAAGTAGACTGAACATTTCAATCTAATACATATTTTTATGTTAGTCAGTGGCTGTTGGACCCGAAACATTTAAAACCATGGAAACTTCTATATACTTTTACATCTCTTTCAGTTTGTATATTTTCTGCAATCTACTGAATTAATCTCTTATAAAACATCTTACAGAATCAAAAAGGCAAAACAAATATTTAGACTACTTATCATAAGTAATACTTGCCAATTGTTAATAAACTGCTTGTTTTCTGTTTCTCTAAAGTTTGACATTAAAGGACCAGGGCACAATGAAAAATGAAAAAGCTATCTGACTAAGCAAAAAAATATATAATCAGAAAAAGTCACACAGCTAGTTTTTAATTAGAAAAAATAAATGTTGGTGCCTCTCCGGGACCCTGGAAGGATCCATTATACACTGGTGGAAGTTATGTGTGCGAGTGAGACTGGCATCTACATTTCTGTAGAACCATGGTTGCATTGAATGATGTGAAATAACTTTTCAAATATAAAGAAAAAAAAACCTTTCAAACTAGTGGGAGTATGCAAACCTCATTAGAAAAAAACCCTAATTGAGTAATTCTGATACAAACAAGAAGTCATAAAGCTTAGCTTTTATTCCACATACTTTAAAACATATATATATTTTTTAAACATTAATTAAAAATGTATAGACAGGTCTCTCTTAACTGAGATACTGTGGATTTTGGCATATGAATTTGGGAATTTATGATTTCTAAAGATAAACCATACCTAATATCTCACTGTAGATCTATACACTGGAATTGATTATAATTGTTATATCCTATGGGAATTAATTGAGATTTTCATCAAGAAAGTCATATTCAGGTTTGAAAGAGAAAGAAAGTACGGTAGGTTTTCAGGGATGTATGACATGCAGAACAATTACGGTATATTCCAATTATGGTGTGCAATGAAGGAGAAAGAATGGAAATGGGATTAGACACAAGTGAGAATGTGACTGTGAGAATGGGACTGTGAGAATGGGACTGAGTGTTGAGACGTGTTTGTTTTGCAAAGAATTTGATGGCACAAAGAGTGAGATTAGTGAGGCAAGGTAGTGAGAACCAAGTCAAGGTCTTGAAAAGGCGGTGATAATATACAGGAAGAAATTGGAGTTAGATGGATGTGTGGGTTGTATGGGCAACATTTAAGATGGTACAGGCAAAGGCATTTGGATTTGATGGAGTGGAGTGAATGCATGAGCTGGAAGACTGAGGAGTAAGTTGCAGTAGTTTAAGCAGGTGAAGGTAAAGTAATTTAGCAGCTTCTAGTGATAGAGGGGATATTTTTTGTTGATATGTGAAAATTAAATTTCCATAAATAGAGTGATCTTTATCATTTATGGCCATGAAGTAAATAAAAAAAGGTGAAATACAAATACAAATACAAATATCTAAAGTTGGCTCAAAAAATCTAATTCTCCAGGAATGCTTAAATCCGTATAACTGATCTCATTATCATTGCTGCTTATTGTACAAAAAACATACATAACTTTGCTACTGTTGCAAAATATAACAGTTCTTGTAACCCCTATAACAAAATGAAGAATGGTAGAATATGCCTGTTAGTTTCAGTTCTTTTTGAATGATATCCTACTGATGATATCTCCTTTAAAATTCCACCCCACTCTCTGGTTTAGAGATAAAATCATTTTAACCAACCCTCATGGGTCTAATATGTGATGGGCACCCATAATACTGTCCCTTGATAGAGGTTAGATAAGTTTCCTTAATTATAATCCAACTAACAAACTGAATAATAAGGCTGCATCGTTATATTTTCAAGCACACATTTTTTTATTTTTAGATGCTTACCTGTAGCTAAACTAGTACATCCTCCAGATTCCAACATACATTTTCCGCTGTCTGCGGCATTCTCAAGGGAGGGACTAGTGTCTGAGGTGATACACCTTTTATGGTGTGTAGCTTCCTGTGACACCACTCTACTAATACCCTATTACCTCTTTCATTATTTATTATTACATGGCATGGTGGGTAACTTGCTTAGATACTTATACAGATCTATATGCATTATTTTCTCTAATTCTTTACCAGTTTTAGATGTATTTAATGTGTTATTTATTTACATGTAAGTCTCTCTCTAATCATTTCATCAAATATAATAATTTTTCACTTGTGGAATTATTGGTCTTAACTGGAGGTTATATTTATGAACAGTAGAAAGTAAAGTAATACTTTATTTTAAATGTATTGTCCATTTACTATTAATTTTATAATTACTGACCCAGCTACAGTGCACACCTTAAGGACTATGGGCTCCATTCCAATCTGACAAAAAGCAGTGCGAACAGCTTTTTTCCCTACTTACTCGGGAGCCATTACATTGCTGCTGTCCTAAAACTGCCACTCAACATAAGTGACTTGAATCAAGGCTTTTCTCCCATTGCTGTCTGGTCCCACAGGAGTGAGCAGAGGTCTCCATAGCAATGCTGCAGGATGGTACCCTCTAAATTAAAACACTACACTAGCCTTAACATCATCCTTGTCCCTTATCTATTTCTATAAGCCCCTTCCCATCACACGGAAGGGATTAAATAATAATAAAACTAATGTGGGAAATGTATGAATCCTCTGCATATGGCACTTCTTGTAGGGATAGTTTTTCTGTGCTTTGGAATAGGTTAGTATTGATTTACAAGTCAACTTGACTCGTACATCAAAAACTCAGAGGCTTGGAATGGAGCCCTGTATAGACTATATAGACACATGAAACCCAACATTTTACATGTCTTATCATTTCAATGTTTGTGTAATACTCCTTGTAGAATGCAAGAGAGAAAACTTTTTTCCTTGTGAATAATGCCACCTAGATTAATATATATTTTCAACTTCATAGCTTAAGTCTCTGAAAAACACCAATTTTCCCACTCTCTTAACAGTATAGCACCTATAGCTTATTGTCAATAATTGGCAAAGGATTATACATGTTACTATGCAATCATAGTGTTACCACATGTAAGTTTCACATATAAAATGTATCTACTAATTGACTCATCATATCTTAGATTGTGGTAAAATCCATTACTGAACAAACTGATTGAAGCATGAGTGTATTTCTCTTTTTTTGGTTTTAAACTTACTATATAAACCCTTCAGGTATTGTCTATATGTTTTTAATTACTGCATATTGCAAAGAATGCCCCAAGAGGTGGGTTTAATTAAAGAGACTGGAAGATTTCTCTGGAGAAAGAAAGAGTTAACTCCGGGCAGTGATCAGAGGCTAATTGAAGCCCAGCTGTGGATTGCCTATAAGACAGCAGAGAGATGGGTGGAGTCTCTCACTTAGGCTTGGGCCTAAGCAGTGTGGGCAGTGTGTGAAATCTACTCCTGTTGGTGAGCTGCTGTTAGCAGCAAAGAGCAAGCTACAGGGAGAAGATTGCTGACTGTTCCTGTTTGGATCTATAATCTGATGTGCGATTTGGATTGAGAGACTGAAGTCTGTTCTAAGAAGCTGTTTGCAGTTTGAAGGCTGCTTTTCCAGAGATTGCTCGCAGAGAAAGCTGTTTGCAGTTTGAAGACTGCTTTTCCAGGGATTGCTGGCAGAGGAAGCGGTGTTCCAGAGGCTGTGAGTAAAGGATTATATTTTCCTTACAAGAGTCTGTGTAAAGTAACCCCAGGGAGAAGGCACCAGTATAACTGTGAATTGAACAGAGTTTCTCAAAAGGGGCCCTGGAGGTTGGAGCATTGTGGAGCGATGGCCGGGCTGAATGCTCCCCTTTCTACTGATGAAGATGTTTACAATATAACTGTGTGTTTTGTTATAACTTTGGCTGATGTAAGCCATTATGTGGTGTAATTTTTGTACTTTTAATAACAAGATTAAAAGAATACATGATCTCCTTGCTGTTAATCTAGAAGGTAGCAGGTCAAACTACCACAACTGGTGTCAGGAGTTCGATCCAGGTCCTTGTACCAAAGGACCACCCACGTGTCAAAATGGAGGAGGCAGTAAAAGCCCTAATGCTGTTTACAGCAGCACAGCAGGAAATGAATAGACAAGCGGAGGTGGACAGAGTCCACCTGAGAGACATTTTAGAAGCACAGAAAGTGCAGCTGCAGCAATTGAGATCTACAGAGAACATTGTGGTTTCAAAATCAAGTGGAGGCATGAATCCAAATCGTTTCCTAAAGAAAATGACCACTCAGGATGATATAGAAACATACCTCCTGAATATCGAGAAGATTGCCACTAGGGAAGGTTGGCCCAATCAGCACTGGACCACAGTCCTGGGTCCCTATCTGTTTGGAGAAGCTCAGAAAGCATATGTGGTTTTGCCTGAAGAAAAGGCAACAAATTATTGTACCCTGAAGGAAGAGATCCTTAACTGAATCGGAGTGAAAAGAGTTCAGCGATTGCACCCCAGGGATTTTTTTATGAACCTGCTTATCGCTATCCAAGGGACATGCTTGTCTACCCAAGTTTAAAAATCAGTTTCCCTGTTAAGGGATGGCAAACCAATCATGATAAAAAAAGAGACCGCAGGAGCAGCTAGAGAGACCACAGGAGCGGCTAGAGACTGCAGACAGCACCAAAGAGACTGTAGAGAGAGCAAGTGAGTCTACTGAGAAAGTAACAGATATTGCTGAGAAAGCAAAGGAGGCTACTGGTGCAGATAAAGAACTTTGGCTCCTGAAGCAAGATGATGATCTAAAAGTGACTGATGTGAAGCATGCTGATCAAGTCACTAGAAAAGATTTGAATCCGAAGCAAGGCAGAAACCTTATGGGTAAAAGCAATGAAGAGACCTCTATAAGAAACCTGGACAGAAACCAACACATGGCCCCGGTGAATACTCATGAGGTGGAGAAAGAAACTAGAGCAAGCAAATACTTGATAAAGATCTCTGACCAAGAGAAAGTGGAGATCAAACAGATGATTGCAGCCAGTGTTCTTACTAAGGAAGAATGTCCTAATTTTGAGGAAGAAACTGTAATCCTTACTAAAGGGAAAGTTGTCAAAGATAAGAATCTGGAAACTGAGTTGGTGAAGAAGGAACCACTGTGCCGGACCGGACATATGAAGCAGAGCATGGAGATGTGTCCTACTAAAATTGTAAAGTATCCAGAGAGATCTCTGTCTCGGGTGCCAATAAAACAAAGTGATATGGACAAGGAGAGGCAAGAAAGGAAACCAGTCCAGCAATAGGTAAAGATGAGCTCTAGTCCAGTAGGACTGAAAAAGCCTGAAATGGAAGACAGGCAAATTGTTACTAATATGAGGGGTGTCAGGATGATGCCAGATTACATTCCTGAATGGCGGAGGAAGCCTGCATTTGAGGACTACAGAGTGTGCTACAGGAATAAGATACCGATGCCTATTTGGGAGCAGAGGAAGAGTCCTCCTAAGTATAAGCTGAAAGAATCAGTTGTGTGGGAGCCGCAGCACAATGATAAACAGGAGAAGCAAGATCTCCTCAATATTCGTTCATCTCAGAGAGAAGGAGAGATCACCAATTCCACCTCACAGCTACAAGAGATAGGAGAATCCTGTAAGCAGAGGAAAGCAACTGTGATACGGAAGGAGCTGTTGTTACATGCTCCACAAGCACAGAGGATGGCCAATCCGTCTGATATGAAAACACAGTTGGCTCAGAGTAATGCATGTCCACAAGAGACTAACACTGACCTCCAAAACCTGTGTACCCAAGATGCCTTACTGAATATAGAGCAATGTCTACAGAAAGCTCATAAGCAAAGCAGAGAGCAGGAGCTTGTACAGAAAAGCGGAGGGAGGAAGAAATAATGACTGAGCCGCCAGAGGTATTCAGAGAAGACCTGATGGAAAAAATAAAGGAGATTCAGCTAAATGGGCAGCAAAAGGTGCAGCATAAGCAGGGTGAACTGGATTTGCGAAACGTTAATGAGGAGAAG
Source organism: Discoglossus pictus (assembly GCA_027410445.1). Lineage (NCBI taxonomy): Eukaryota > Metazoa > Chordata > Amphibia > Anura > Alytidae > Discoglossus > Discoglossus pictus. The sequence goes on along the minus strand of CM050166.1, from coordinate 385,695,674 downwards.
ATGCAGCTAAAGGCAGCAAAGAAAAAGGAAAAAATCACACTGTAGGGACGGTGCAAGATGTAGTGGCAGGAAGGCAATGGTTGGATTTGGAGGTGTTGGAAGAAAAGTATAGGAATTCAGTTTGTGGAATTAATGAAGAGAAAGTGAAATGCCACCGAGGACTGGCAGTGAGGCAAGTGCAGATGCAAGATGATAAAGAGAAGAAAATCAGCAAATAAATAACATGATAAGTTAAAGAAAGAAATGAGTGATGATTAGAGAAAGAAAAGCAGGGGACCCATAATGGATCCCTGAGGTACACCAACACAGATTAAGGAGGGGAAATGGCTGACTAGTCCAATATTATACAAAATGCCGATTTTGGCAAGAGTTGAACAGAGGATTGATTGATCTACTTTGTCAACGGCAATCGACAGAACAAACATAATGATGATGGAGAATAGTTTGCCATGTGATATTGTGATATATTCTGAAGAATGACATGGCAGAAAGCTAGATAGGTTAAAGTGGGGTATATACAGAGAGGGAAAAAAGTATTTGATCCCCTGTTGATTTTGAATGTTTGTCCACTGACAAAGAAATGATCAGTCTATAATTTTAATGGTAGGTGTTTTTTTTAACAGTGAGAGACAGAATAACAAAGAAAAAAACAAGAAAAATTAATGTCAAAAAAGTTATACATTGATTTGCAGGTCAACGAATGAAATAAGTATTTGACCCCTTCAACTTAGTACTTGGTGGCAAAACCCTTGTTGGCAATCACAGAGGTCAGACGTTTCTTGTAGTTGGTCACCAGGTTTGCTCAGGAGGGATTTTGTCACTCCTCTTTGCAGATCCTCTCCAAGTCATTAAGTTTTCAAGGCTGATGCTTGGCATCTCGAACCTTCAGCTACCTCCACAGATTTTCTATAGGATTAAGGTCTGGAGACTGGTTAGGCCACTCCAGGACCTTAATGTGCCTCTTCTTGAGCCACTCCTTTGTTGTCTTGGCTCTGTGCTTTGGGTCATTGTCATACTGGAATACCCATCCACTACCCACTTTCAATGCCCTGGATGAGGGAAGGAGGTTCTCACCCAAGATTTGACGGTACATGGCCCCATCCATCTGCCCTTTGATGTGGTGCAGTTGTTCTGTCCCCTTAGCAGAAAAACACCCCCAAAGCATAATGTTTCCACCTCCATGTTTGACGGTGGGGATGGTGTTCTTGGGGTCAAAGGCAGTATCCAAGCATGGCAAGTTGAGTTAATGCCAAAGAGCTTGATTTTGGTCTCATCTGATCACAACACCCAGGTTCTCCTCTGAATCATTCAGATGTTCATTGTAAACTTGCATCGCTGCAGAATATCAGTCCTTTGCAGGGTAGTGTGTTACCAATTGTTTTCTTGGTGACTATGGTCCCAGCTGCCTTGAGATAATTAACAAGACCCTCCCGTGTAGTTCTGGGCTGATTCCTCATCCTTTTCATGATCATTGAAATGGACATGAGGTGAGATCTTGCATGGAGCATCAGACCGAGGGAGACTGTCAGTTATTTTGTGTTTCTTCCATTTGCGAATAATCGCACCAAGCTGCTTGGCGATGGCCTTGTAGCCCATTCCAGCCTTGTGTAGGTCTACAATCTTGTCCCTGACATCCTTGGAAAGCTCTTTGGTCTTGGCCATGGTGGAGAGTTTTGAATCTGATTGATTGATTGCTTCTGTCGACAGATGTGTTTTATAGAGGTATCAAGCTGTGATTAGGAGCACTCCCTTTAAGAGAGTGCTCCTAATCTCAGCTCGTTACCTGTATAAAAGACACCTGGGTGCCAGGAATCTTTGTTTTTTTATTCTGTCTCACACTGTTGAAATACACCTACCATTAAAATTATAGACTGGTCATTTCTTTTTCAGTAGACAAACGTTCAAAATCAGAAGGGATTCAAATACTTTTTTCCCTCACTGTAGTGAATTAGATATTAGAAAGTCAGATGGGAATTATTAGGTATACCACCAGTATTTGTTTCTTAATAAATACATTTTATCAATTATATATAGAAAAAATGTGAGCACAGTGATCCTTTATTTTTTTTTTATTGTTATTTAGAATATATTGAAATACAATTTGTATGTCACTTATATCAAAGGAAACAGTTGTAGAGGCAATAAGGTGCCATACAAGATGTGAAAATCAAAGATAGATAGTAAAAAATAGTAGTTCCAATGTTTTTCATGGACCACTTAAAAGTTGAGCAGGGATTTGGAGGACTAGTTGAATACTGCCGGGAGGTTTAAAGGACCAACTAATGATTTGTCTGCCTCTTCATGTAGACATATAGCCTATGCACTTATAAATCATAAAAGCTATTATCTGTGCATTTCTGTGCAGATATTTAGTTTTTTTCTTCATTTTAAATTTTTTTCTTTTTGGTCTCTGGTCCACAGATTGGAAACTTCTGATATAAGAGATGTTATGTATTGTGATCCATACAAATGCATAGAGTCCTCCCAGTGGTGACAGAAAATATATAACAAAAAGTGAGCAAAGATAAGGAAAAGTATATTGAGCCAGTACAGGACTGTACAAAAATAAATAACTTTTATGGTGCACATAGATAGACTATTGTATTAAATTGAAAGTGTTTACAAGTAATAAATAAATGGTAATTATATTTGTGATATTTTTTTTTAAATGGCCTGATAATTGTAGGGATACAATTGAAGATAATAAAGAAACATAAAAGGGGCCCTGAAATCACCATGGGCCTCATTCAATTGCGATTTGGCCAATTGAATAGGGCCCTAAATAAGCACATAACATATATTTTTTAAAGAAGTTTTTAGTTAGTGAAAATCTTGCTTTTGGATAGATTCTTACTAACTAAAAACTTCTTTAAAAAATATATGTTATGTGCTTATTTAGAGGCCTATTCAATTGGCCAAATTGCAATTGAATGAGGGCCTATATGTGCTTTGCACCATCAGATAGAGAGTGGAAATATATAGAAAGGGTGCTTTTCTTTTTAAAATTGCTACCAAAATATGAGTGTTTGAAGTTAGTGGTTTTAGGCTGATTGGAGACTGCCCTTGTAAACTCAGAATACAGAGTTGCAATGGCCGGTGATAATAATTAAAATCATCAACAACAAAATTAGAGTTACTTAATCTGAGAACGGACAATACATGACTCCAGACATGGACCCCTTGCTCACTGTGCCTTAGGGAGTTCAGCTGCACCTCACTTACGAGGCCCATAGAGGCCGAAACGCATCTGAGGCTTGCTGTTTCTCCTGTTCAAGGTAGAATTGCCTGGTATTTCGGGGCTGGGTCATTCTTTTGAGTGAGACCAGACTGATATACTACAGGACATTTTCCCTGTGAAGAGCACAAGTAAGCTAAAAGAGGTTGCTCTCAGAGTGGATTATCATGTCCATAGAACTAACCTATTAAGGTTAGTTTGTTCTCTAATGAGCACCTCTGACTTATTTGTTTTGTTTAATTCAAATCAACTGTGCAAGTTGTGGAAAAAGTTATTATAATTTCAATATTTAGCCCCTCATTAGATATAATTTTATTTTTCACCACCAAACCCCTTTTTTATATTAGTAATTTTTACCTTGGTTACAAGATAATCTTAAATATATATATATATATATATATATATATATATATATATATATATTCTGTATAGTGGTAGCTTCGTTCAAGTCCTTAATCCGGTCCAGACTGCAGGATGCAAACCAAACTTGATGCAAACCAAGCAAGCATTTCCTATAGGAATCAATGTAAATTTTAATAATATGTTCCGGACCCCAGATTTTTCACATTTTATTTAGAACTAATGGTCTTGTTTTTGGATACAAAACATTCAAACTTAATAAGCATCGGAAAAAAACAATAATTACATCAAATTACAGAGAATTTAACTTCACTTTAACTGTACAGTACTGAAAGGACTTGATGTACCAATGGGATGGTGGTAATGTAAAGGAGGAGAAGGAGGAGACAGGTTATTACTTCCATTAGAACATCAGTCACTTCCACAGGGGATATTTGTCCTTTCTATCTCTTAACAACACTGTAGCCTGCTGGAGACTCTAATGTAGACACTTTCACTAGCAATCTGTCAAGAGAAACTTGCTTCTGCTTGTGTTTAGAAATATTTCTTAAAGTGAGACATTGCTTGATCATCGAACAAGTCCACTAAACAGCTTGCTTGAGCTTTGTCAGGGTGATAGTGTTCAACAACATTTTGTAATTCAGCCAATTTAGCACACATTTCTTTGATAAGTGCAGTAGGTGTTTCCTCAGCCACTATTTGTTGCTGCTCCCTTTAAAATTCCTGCAGCTAATTCTTTGATGTCCTCTGTACTTACCTCCAGGCCCATGGACTTGCCCAGAGACACAATGTACTCCACTACTGAGCTAGGTTCAGTCTCCAAGTTCCTCAGATCTACAGCTTCTGGCCACAATTTCCTCCAGCAGGCTCAATTTTGGCTCTTATAAGCACAAGCTCAATTTAGGCTCTTCCAGGCACAGGACTGATGTAGGCACAGCAACTTGCGCACTTCCTGCACTACTACTTTATTGTACTTTTTTGCAGGTCTCAATCCAAGCAAGCGACTTGAAACAATAGACAATTGATTTCAAATGTTACCCTATGCGAAGATTTTTTAAACCAAATCTATGTTAATTGCATATGGATACATAATTCAGTCTCTACCTTATGTTTTTTAATTGTATCTTTTATTTTTGTCAGGAGAAAATAGAAAATATATAAACAGTATTTAAATGTTCGATATAAGACTGTAATACTTTCAAGATAGTTATTTTAACTAAATAAAAATATTAAATAAAAATTAAAAGTGAGGATTCAAGACTAAAAACCTACAGTTGCAAAAATGGAGGCTTTCACCACTGAGCAAATGTCGGCATGGTAAGTAAAAGATACTGTATATATACTGATGAAGCTGAAACAAAATCAGAAGTGACAGCCTGAACCTTATTACCTAAGCAGATTCTTTTGGGATGGCTTCAGGGACTATACAGGCAATCATTTAAAAAATAAAATATCTAAGTCAATTCTTGATCAATTTACAAAATGTAAACAACTTTCCCATGTGATTTTCCATTATCTATTTGATGGTGAAGCGTACATATGGTAAATTTAGTGTCCCTTGAAACAAAAATCACTTTTTAAGGTAAAACAAGTATACAGAAAATGGCTCCACTATCATTGTATTATCCATGTATTATACTTAAATATATTGTATATTTGCTACTTTTGTTTTATTGAAATACTATACTTTACTTTATTAAAGGACCACTGTAGTTAAAGTTTTACAAAATGCTGTTTTGAATATCTAAATGTTATAATGTCTATAAGTAAAAATAAATCAGGATTTAAAAATGTAAATTTTATATGCACTTATTCTTTACAGTGTTCTTCTAAATTGATGAATTTCCATTTCTCCTATTGAAAGCACAAGTATTTTGCCATATTTCCATTGTTTAAAATCTTCACACCAATTTCCGTCATTTCCCTATTTCTCTGCTGTTTTTCTAGTTTTATTTTTCAGGAAATTTTAACCAATTCCACCTGACTCAGAAAGGACATGTGATTCAGCAACATGATCTCCTTTATATTCCACCAATCCCAATGCTAACACAACTGATTATAGATTTTGCATAATTCTAAAATTAGTAATATTCATTTCCCTGTCTCAGCACACAAGGCAGAACCTTATAACATTTTAGATCCCTAACAAACTCTGTCCCTGTTCCAATTAACCCATTCACTCTTTCTAGAGACTGCCCTGTCTCATCTAAGATTCAGCAACTTATAAGTGAGCAGAATGAAGTTGCTGAAAGCAAAACTATAACACAAGGCGATGTTTTGGTAACAGTCAAATCAAAAGACGCTTGTCTTGAGAAGAAAATGTTGATACAAGTATTTGTCAAGACATTTAGTCTTTCCTATATATATTATGCTCTGCTCATCCCAATAGAAGAGCAGAGCTTGATCGATACTTATCAGGGACCTCATTCTAATGATGGCTGTAAAATGGCCGTAACTCTGAGATTCCTTGCAATGGGGCTATGGCCCCTCGCAGCCCTATGGCTACATTGCTATTCAAACATCGCCGCAAGGAGGTCCCCCTTATGGCCCCCTCCTTAAAGGGCCTGCGGCACACAAATGGTTACCCCAAGCCACAGGGGTACTGTAAATGCCCCCAGCAGCACCTAACATAACCCCTCCCCCCCAATGCTGGGGGGTCCCCGATCGGGTCCCCTGCAGTGTCCCTACATTAACCCTTGCAGCACCCCCGCTGCATTTAAAATTTAAAATCAGCCCCTAATTATCCCTATCCCTCATGGGGCTCTATACAGAGCCACATAAGCCCCTAACTAATCCCATCACTTATGGGGGACTATACAGACCCCCATAAGCCTCTATGTAACCCCATCACTTATGGGGATCAATATAGACCCCCATAAGCCTATATGTAACCCCCTCACTTATGGGGGTCTATACAGACCCCCATAAGCCTATATGTAACCCCATCACTTATGGGGGTCAATATAGACCCCCATAAGCCTCTATGTAACCCCATCACTTATGGGAGTCAATATAGACCCCCATGAGACTAAAATTAACCCCCTCAGTCCAATGCTATTAAATTGCAACAAATTCCCAAAGATGCCCTGGCGTTCAAGCTGTAAGCCACAAATGGAGGCAAAAATATTGCAGGCTCCATATAGGGCCCGCTAAGGGTTTACAGACAATTTCTCAACACTGTAAAAGACAATATAAACAGGCCAGTGGACTTTAAAATATGGGGAAAGCATTGAAAAACATTACAATTACTTGCACAACAATCCCTCAATACAAAATAGGTATTAGAAAAATACTTTATTTCATGTGTCGGAATGGTCATGCATATGCCAATATGAAAAGCCTAATTGCAAGGTGCATAAAGTAATTAAAGACAAATTACCTGATTAAATAGCAACACAAAAACATGAAACTGATGCCATATTAACCCTTCCTCCCTCACAGAGGCTCTAATGTGGACCCTAGAATATATATATGATTGCATATACATCTCGCTCATCACATCTACATTGGGAAAACAAATAGTGGCCAAATCACACCTCCAAATCACATATATCAAGTACCCGGGGGAATATTTTATTATTTGTTGTTCAGTCCTTCAGTCGTGTCCGACTCTCTGTGACCCTATGGACTGCAGCACATTTAGCTAGGTCACTGCCTTTGCTGTTCCACAAGGTTTGCATGCCAAAAATACTGGAGTGGGTTGCCAGTTAATTCTCTAGTGGACTGTGATTTGTCTGACCTCTCTGCTATCACCTGCCCACCTACACTGGCCCTACATGGTGTAGCTCACAGCTTCATTCAGGTACAAAAGCCCCAGGGGAATGTTGATACTCCACACTATCACAAATTGGACATGTGTATAAACCCTTTATTATCATATATGATATCTCATGATCATATTACTATTATTATTATTTTATGTATTAAACTATTGCATAGTAAGTAGGGCTCATTAGATTACAGATATAGAAATGTGACACAAATGCATATGGATGTCCCATAACCACAATCATTGAAAACACACTGACATGGTGAGAACGGTATAACAGAGCTTTATTGCCTACACAGAGCACAATCAGAAATGGACAAGACTTTGCCCATGGGTGTGGTCTGGGCGGATACCAGAAGGGCAAGAGGCTGTGGGCAATCAAAGGACACCTAAAGGGTTAAATGTTCGACAGCATCTTAAGGATAAGGCATAGCATCTACTAGTATCACATGTGGTAAGGACACACCAGTAACCATAATTGGATGCATCATAGGAACATTATGTAACTCTCCATTTCATAGAAATAACCATTAATGCGCAAACATCAACCATATGGTCTCCATCTGCCATATTAAACAGATGCTAGAAATCATGGATCATGTGATACTAATCAATTCCACACACAGTGTGTTTTCATACATTACTGCTGATTCCCAAATAGATGATAGGAATCTGGAAAACATAAAGAGGAGGTGTTAGAACAATCATAAGCTGTATAGTACATTATTTTTGCTCCGGACACTACAATAAACCAATTAACATGAACGTCATCTACGAGCAGTGATAACCATATTGATTCTGTCCTGTTCAATCAGACGTACCGGAATATGTTGAGGATGTGTAATACAACAAGGCATGCTTAACTGGGAACACAATCTTTTAGCAAAAAGTACTATCACTATCTACATGGAATAGTTGTGCCATGCTGATATCACATCTCATTGGTATATGGTGGTACCAAGGCCAGACAGATTACAATGTTCACCTTACCCCTAAACACATGCATTTATCCTGATGTCAAACCAAGGAAATCATCCATTTTGTTTGGATTACATGAAATACATTAACCGCTTTCATACTGATAACGGGATGAAATGCAACAAAAATGCATGTATAACTACTGCTTTGGATTAGCAGATCCTAATGGGACCATGCAACTCTAATGCCAGGACACTATTCATTATAATTGAAACTCACACCAGTCATGTTCATTAGTGAAGAGATGTGTAGTCATACATTGCATTTCAGATCTATCTGCAGTGGTGAATGACACTGATCGAATGCCTGTTGGGAACTGGGTTGATTGTTCACTTACATGATGGTATTGTACTGCTCGAAGATGGAGAACATGCCTTCATGGTCATGAGATTTGGCTATTAACACCTATAGAGACAAGAACAAGATATCAATCATAACAATATTCTGTTTAACTACACCTCATCTCAAGGTCAATTGAACATTAATTGTTGAAATGTTAAACATAATCAGACATGTACACACTGTAGCCAGCCAATAGTTTGTCAACATCTATACCAATCAGCATTTAGTTAAGAGTGATCAAGAGGAGGACTTCCTGGATGGTCCTAAGACCTCATCTTCCACAGCACTGGGCCCCAAAGCTCCGTGCCTGCACCCCGTCTAACTCTTCCACGTCTTGATGGTGTAGGAGCGTGGGGTGCTACTACGTTGTGTGGCTGGGGATCAGGTTGAGATGGTGGTGACGTCTGAGAGGAGCATGCTGACGTCTCGGGTTGCAGTTGTACAACCGAAGGCTGGAGAGCTGGCGTTCTGATAATTTGATGAGTTGCTGCCTGTCCCGATCACCCGTTCCTCATATATCTCCATCGTTCGGTTGTGCCTCCTCACCTCAGAATAGAGAGATCGCGTTCTCACCAGGAGGGTGTGTGTAAGCCTACACTGCCTTCTGAGCAACCGGAGTCTCTTGTTCTGTTGCTTCTTGTGTGCCATGTCCTCCCTAATAAGCAGCTGATACATGGTCCAGGTTAGGACAGTATATGACATGCACAGCAGTGCTAAATAGTCTGTATCCACATATGCTGCAGTGCGCACACCCAGACATGTACTCTCGTTTGAATGTCAACTCAATCGTGATCTAATAGAATATTATACTCAGAATTAGTTTGAAATGAAGGGTTTGGACAGGCATTCAATTGATTTAAATTATGATATGGTTTATATAGGGGAGGAGAGAAGTTCCTTCCCACAACTCCCAGGTTAACACCTGGTTATTTGTGGTCGTGACCTTCTCTTGGGTAGTAGCTGGTGTGTGGCAATTGCTACTAGACCCATTTTAGTCTGCTTAGAGGCCAAAAAGTGAGCAGAATTTTAGGGAGGGTAACGAGTGATGGTTTGAAAAGCCTGTTTAGTTTCTGCAATGGGAAAAGGTATGTAGCGGGTGTAGCAATTTGACTTCCATCGACCCATGGATTGAATAATGTGCGTGGGAATGTTGGCTTTGGAGGCTGAAGAGGCGGCTCCAATGCGAAAAGAGTGTCCTGAATAGCTGTAAGGGTCTAGGCCGAGTTTGAGTAGCAGCAGTCTAATGTAGTGTATGAAGGAGGTGGTGGACAAGGGTTGGCTTGATAAGCTCAGGAGAGGGTGAGTGGTTGGTTTGGAAGATATTGAATTTAAATGGGATTTAATAGTGGAGACTGGACACCAGTCGTTGTGTGATGGGTAGTATGTTATGAGTATGGATGAAAAGTTATGTCCTGCTTGGTGAGATAGTGAGGGTTGTTTTGCGAAGTGGTAAACTCACCTGGACGCAGGAAGCCGTAGAAAGCAAGCATGATGGCCCCTCGGATCGTCCTGGATGTGTCTGGGCCGAATGGGTTCGTGGAAAGCAGGGTGGTCAACCTTTTGAAAAGTGCGCCATCTATGGGATGACGTTGTAGTTTGGAGGGGGGTGCTCTGTGTTGTAGGCCTGTGAGAAATGATTTGATTTGAGGCGATGATATGATTGATTTGTCGTTTGAGCAGTTTGAGGTGAGCGATTGGTATATGGCATGACGTACCTGTTGGGATTGAAATGAATGGTTTCGATGAGGGGACGAGGTTAGAGCAAAGTCCATTTGGGCGTATAGTACTGAGACGAATGCGTGATGGCAATGATGCGTATGACGTAGGGAAGCGACTGTTCGAAGCGTAACTGTGGGTGCATGGTTAACGAAAATGTTGTTCGTGAAGTATAGTAGTTATGTATTTACTAGATTGTAATGCTATATGAAGGTGAGCCTGTGATTAGATTCAGCTAGAGACTTGGTCTCAGGTAAAAGGGGGGTGAATTGGACTGACTGAGACGGTGCATGAAGGAGATGTGCTCTGGCAGGTCTGATTTGCACATGTAGATTTTAATTACTGAATGGTGTATGGTGAACGTTTAGTGATACGATAGGTGTATGGCTGGTAACTAAAAGGAGAAAGGAAAAAGGAGCCGCGGCGTGGGACGGAGGAGGGACTGAACAAAAAGAAGGGCGGGGCCGCCGAAGAAGGGGCGCGGCACAAGCGCCAGCAGCGAACACGGACAAAGAGAGGCGGGGCCGCGGAAAGAGGGGCGTGCCGCCGAAAGAGGGGAGTGCCGCGAGCTGCGGCGGAGGTGTCTGGAGGAGGGGAGCCGGGCAGCAGCGGAGGAGGCATGGGAAGTGGCGGCGCAAGGAGTCGTCGTCGAGCCGGGCGGGAGAGGAGCGCCCCAGGACGCCCGAAAACAGGGCGGTGGGACGCAGGATGAGACCGGAGACGGCGGAGCAACAGGAGGGGGCCATCGAGACGCAGAGGTAAGACGGGGCAGGGGCTAGGAGGAGGGGAGAAACGGGCAGCAGGGCAGGAGTGAGGAGGAACAGGAGATGCAGGAGAGTGCATGAACGGCTAGGGAAGCAGCATGGAAGGAGGCCGGCCGGGGAGAAGGGGGAGCCCAAAAAAGGAAGGGAGAAACGTCAGGCATGGGACGAACCTGCGAGAAGCAGAGGAACAGCAGGGGAGACGGCGGTTGCAAACGGACGACGTGCAACCTGAAAAGTGAATATTTTCAGGTGAGGATGTAGGTTAAGGGAGGGGTTTATATAGGGGAGGAGAGAAGTTCCCTCCCACAACTCCCAGGTTAACACCTGGTTATTTGTACAAATAATGAGAAGTATTTCTGTTTCTTTGCAAGGAGAATCAGTTTTACATGAAAAAATACCAAAATAAACATTTACAATCTTACCCTGATGTTCGCTAAATCTTTTCAGTTTGCAAGCAGCAGCTTTTGCTAGTTGACACTCCTGAAAATCCCTGCTCAGATTAGCATACAATTCATAATTTGTTTTGGCCAATCAGGAGAAAGCAGGCGTTAGCAAATACACTTGTATCATATTCTGGAGTACCTGTGTTGCAAAGCAGCCTGGGATATGTAGACTCTATCCTTGTGCTTTGATTCAGGTGTGAGTTCGGACCCCACGCAACCATGTCATTCCATACTGCAGCAAGTACTTCCTTTGAAAGGTCAAACTCTGTACATGGCTGTTTTCCTGTGTGTACTTGGTTATGTGGGTGTGCAAAGCTGGATTTTACTTTCCTACCTATAGTTTTGTAAGTACACTGAACTTTTCTATATAACACATTTTTCTGATAATCACTGCCTGTTTCTTACCAAACATTTGAAACACAGGAAACTTATACATACCTTTAAGGGACTGTAAATTTAAATGGGTAAAATGAAGAGTGAGTAAAATGTACACTAAACTAAGAGATTATACAAATAATTCCAATCCTAGAGGGTGGAAATTTAGAACTTTATATTATGATAAATAAATTATGAGTTTTATAATTATGAGTTTTATAATTTATAAATATTTGGTTGTTTTGCGTAAAGGGCCAAATTGTGATAAGCAAAATACAACTCAAAGTTGGAAATCATAGATAAAAATGCAGGAATTTGAAGATCTTTGCAAAAGTATTCCCCCCCGCCCCCCCTTTGTATTTTTCATGTTTTGCTGCCTCATAACCTGGACTTAACATGGATTGTTTGAAGATTTGCATCATTTAAATTTAGAGCATGCCCATAACTTTGAAGATGTTTTTTTTTTTTTAATTGTGAAGCAAACAAATAGGACAAAGTAACAGAAAAAGTCAACGTGTAGAACTATACACCCCCCCTAAAGTCAATACTTTGTAGAGCCACCTTTTGCGACAATCACAGCTCCAAGTCACTTTGGTTAAGTCTCTATGAGCTTGCCACATCTTACCACTGGGATTTTTGCCCATATCTCATTGCAAAACTGCTCCAGCTCCTTCAAGTTAGATGGTTGGCGCTTGTGAACAGCAATCTTTAAGTCTGACCACAGATTTTCTATTGGATTGAGGTCTGGGCTTTGACCAGGCCATTCCAACACATTGACAGGTTTCCACTTAAACCAATCAAGTGTTGCTTTAGCAGTGTGTTTGGGGTCATTGTCCTGCTGGAAGGTGAACCTTCGTCCTAGCCTCAAAATCACACACAGAGTGGTACAGGTTTCGCTCAAGAATATGCCTGTATTTAGCACCATCAATCTTTCCCTCAACTCTGACCAGTTTCCCAGTCCCGGCTGCTGAAAAACATCCCCACAGCATGATGCTGCCACCACGTTTCACTGTGGGGATGTTGTTCTTTGGGTGATGTGATGTGTTGGGTTTGCGCCAGACATAGAGTTTTCTTTGATGGCCGAAAAGTTCAGTTTTAGTCTCATCAAGCCAGAGCACCTTTCTCCATACATTTTGGGAGTCTCCCACATGCCTTTTCGCGAACTCAAAACGTGCCATTTTGTTTTTTGCTGAAAGTAATTGCTTTCTTCTGGCCACTCTGCCATAAAGCCCAACTCTATGGAGTGTACGGCCTATTGTCGTCCTATGTACAGATACTCCAGTCTCTGCTGTGGAACTTTGCAACTCCTCCATTGGTACCTTAGGTCTCTGTTCTGCCTCTCTGATTAATGACCTCCTTGCCCGGTCTGAGTTTTGGTGGGTGGCCGTCTCTTGGCAGATTTGCTGTTGTGCCGTGTTCGGTTATGATAGATTTGATGGTGCTCCTGGGGATCATCAAAGATTTGGATATTTTTTTATAACCTAGCCCTGACTTGTACTTCAACAACATTGTCCCTTGGAGAGTTCCTTGTCTTCAGGGCAGTGTTTGGTAAGTGGTGCCTCTTGCTTGGGTGTTGCAGCATCCGGGACCTTTCAAAAAAGGTGTGTATATGTAATGACAGATCATGTGACACTTAGTGAAATGATGTCCACCTGTGTGCAATCTAATTATGTGACATCTGAGGGTAATTGGTTGAACCAGAGCTTTTTAGGGGCTTCATAACAAAGGGGGTGAATACATACACACATGCCAATTTTCTGTTTTCTATTTCTAAAAAATAGTTTTATGTATATATTTTTCTCATTTCACTTCACCAACTTAGACTATTGTGTTCTGATCCATCACATAAAATTCAGGTTAACAGAACATTGAACTTAAGGCTGTAATGTAACAAAATAGGTAAAAAGACAAGGGGGGTGAATACTTTTGCAAGGCACTGTATATTGAATGTTATTTTGTCACGAGAGGGAAAAAAATGCAGCTATAATGTCTATTTTAAAATTATAGCAATACAAAAAGAAAATCCACAAGTCTCTAGATATTCAGGTTTATTTTTGTAAGGTAATAAAAAAAATGAAACCATTTCCAGAATGCAATATGCAACATATAATACATAAACGGTAATGAAATGTAATGTTCCCCAACGGTGGGCACCTTATAACAAAAGAGAGAGGTCTGTCAATCAAACATACAATATTCTCTAATTTATTTTAACATGCAATACCTACAAATGTGAAGTGTTCTTTTGTTGTACTGCTCTTGGAGTAGATCAAATTTGCATATTATGTAGTGCAAATCCCTCCTTTACTTATATATACAGTCAATTCTTCATTAAAGGGGTTAGGAAAATAGAACTAGGGAGAGCAGCATATTTAAAACTAACTGGAACCATTTATCGTATCTATTTTTGAATATCACAAAATATTGTTTCTATAAATTAACATGTAATTGGGGAAAAAAAACACACATTATGGGGTGTTTATACAATCTCACAAGTATATTGTTGGTTTTGTACAGTTTTCATTATGCATGATACATCACAAGTCTACAAATAAACAGAAGTACCTGGTATGCTTAAAAGAAAAAAAAAAAAGGGAGACAATTTCAGAAATATAATGTAAAAGGACGATCATGATATTTTGGAAGTAAATTTATATTTTGAATAAAATAAGCTAGAATTCCAAGTAAATTAAAAACAGTTTGATCCCTATATTTAAATGTCCTTCTAAGATCTGATAAAAGGAAAAAAAAAAAAAAAATATTACGAATTTATCAACGGTTTTCCTCAAGAAAGTGTCCATATTTTAAAAACTACATTTATCTTTGTGCCTCATAAGTGTGGCAAATTGCATCCCAAGATGTCAGCCAAAATTGATATTTTTTATCGTATAATTTAGAGACATTGGAGAGTTCCTTAACAATACAAAGACTGAGATTTTGAATCATGTTTCATAAAAGCAACTGGTGATGGCACTGAAGTAATGGTAGCATCCAGCCTAATTACCCTTGTAATGAAATAACTTATTTACTAAATTAAACATTTCTATACAGCAGTATTATATTTATGTACAAATGTAGACATTATTAAAAAAAAAAAAAAAAGTTATCATAAAATAACTTCCTGAAGGAATATTAAACCGGTTCATTTGTCCATTTTGTTTTCTTTAATTTGAAAAAAAAAATAAGAAAAATATATCATATTGGAGTGTACTCTCCAGTTAATTAAAAATGAATTCCGTGCTCATCCAAAATCTCTTTGGTGCAACATCAGCTGGCCATTTAAGAGACTAAAAACAAAATCTCTCTCATGGAAAATATGATATGTAAGCCAATATTAGCATATTCATGATATGTTAACTAGGTTAAAAATTCTTCCTTGTGGAATTTTAATTTGTGACAATTCACTGTGATAAAAAAAACTTGATTCACTTGAACAAATAAGATTTACCTTACAATTCTACACATTTAGTGTTTATACTAGGAAAAAGTGAAAGTAATTAAATAGCCTATTTGATGTTAGGCTAATTGCGTTTTCATTTATTAATTCTTCGTATCCAGTTGTAGAAGCGATAATGTAGGTTTGTAGATATTGTAATTTCAGAGTTTCAAGTGAATTTAAGTAACTATGGTATATTGTTGTGATCACTATGCCAACAGTCCACACGCCACATCACTATCTGTCCACCATATATACGCAAATAACAGTGTAGTAAATGTGTGCTTTTTCCTTTAAAAAAAGCCAAATTCAAATTTACTGCTTTAAAATGTTTTTGGTTGTACAGAAAAATAAAATTGCCATGTCAGTGGAGCATTACTTTGTACTCCGTTTTCTTAAAGGAGGGTAATAAATGAAAATCCAAAATGTTTTAAATGGTGTGGTCATCAAGGACTTAACTTAAATCTTTATATTTATATAAAGTTCAGAAATAAAAAAAATCTATAGAAGAGCCTTTTGGGAATAACTCTGTAGTTGATCTTGACTGGCCAAAGATGGAGAAAGAGCAGAGGAGGTAAGTGTCTGGTTTGGGACCCGGGATATATTGGTACCAGTCTGGTAAGCAGTGATATCCATGGCAGCAGCAGTGGGGCCAAGATTTGGACTATATCCTGTAGCCTGGTTGATGTATGTGCTTCCTGTAGCAGAACTACCCACGGAGGTACTAAAACAGAGCAAAAAAAAGAAACAAAATGTCACAATAAAATATGATGTATGGTTTTGAATTATTGAGTTACTCATAAATAATTCTCTTAAATCTATATGAAAAATACCATGAGATTTTAAAAAAGCAAGACATCTAGGAAGTTTTTTTTAACATATTCACAATATAGAAAACATAAATTTACATATTTATTTGTTTAAATACAAGTTGGATCACTATCATTTAGGTCTAAAAACATTACACTTTTTAGGTAAATAATAAATTTTGAAGGTCAAGTCATCTTATTGGGATGATTTATTTTAGGGAATTACTGTTAAATTACATGGAGAGTAATGATTTGTTGTATATACTATACAACATAATGAGATATATATATATATATATATATATATATATATACACACACAAATAAAAAAAAATTAGTAAGCAATATCTTTACCAAATAAATATTTAAATATTTAAGAAAAATATTTTTACAACATTGTTTCCAAAAATATAGAATGTTGAATTTTAGAGTTGTGTTTTAATTAAATGAAATAGTGTGCATAGGAAAATACAGTTAACCAAACAACTGAAGGTAAATAAAAAGAATATTCACATTACTTATAGGAAGCTTGAGGTGACTGACTGGGCAGCTCTGAGCTAGCAGGATGTGGAACAGCTCCTTGACTTAGAGAAGGAAGTTGCTCTAAAGGAATTGGGTAGGTTTGAATATGTCCCATCTGTGCATTCCCCGTAACAAGATAGGTGGCATTCGGATGTTGTCCTTGATATGTCTAAAGTTCAAGAGACAAGAGAACAGGGAAATAAATGAAAACAATGCTTGTCAAGTTACTGTCAACCAACTTCCTGCTTTGCAAAGGGAATCAAGCCAAGATCTACATACTCTTTCCCTCCATCATAAATCATTTTTGGTTACCAGTAAGAACCATATACATATGGTGTGTTGCTTCTTTCTGGTTTCCAAAGGAGAAAAAACTAAGTATTTTTGCCAATAAATTGGTAAATAAATACAATTTTAAAGGAATCACATAATTCAAAAATCTTTTTTCTGCCTCTACAAAACTTTTCTTCTTTTATCCTTGTTGGAATTTTAGTCAACGCAGACTTGGTCTCACATTACTTCAACTGAAATGTATAGTGAGCAACTCTAAATATTTCAGTTCTCAGTATAAAAAGAGGCGAGATAGTGGAATACCAGAATAGTTAATCTTTTACGAAGTCTGTGTTGTTTCTGATTTGTGTTGTTTCGGATTCAGACATATTAGAGAGTAAAAAAAGGATGCATGGCTTAATCAATTAAAATGTGAAAAGCAAGCAAGAGCCATGTCGTTTTAAATTGTGAGCTAAAAAGAGCAGGACCCCCACAGGCTTCCATGTTGGCAAACATCTATCTAAAACTGTAATTTTCTCCAACTGTACAAATCTCTAGTTGTGCTGGTCTATATTGTTTTCTTGGCAAAAAAACTGGAGTAGGTTGCCATTTGCTTCTCCAGCGGACCTCAATGTGTCTGACCTTTCTGCTATGACCTTCCCATCTTGGGTAACCCTAAATGGTATAGCCCACAGATTCATTGATATTCACAAGCCCCTTCACCACGACAAGGTAGCGATTCAGAAGGGGGATTTATAAATTATTCTGTAATAATTTGGGACTTAGGAGTAATTTACCTCATTCTCCTTTGTCATTATGTTCAGCCCCATTCCTGCCTTGTCTACTTTGCCCACCTTGTGTATTCTCCTTAAAGTACCTGGTTCTTCTCCTAGTACCTGCTGCAGTGTCTACATAACTACCTATCAGAAAGTAAAAAGAATACAGTGTTCTCCAAGGCTGATTTGGGAAGACATCCTCCCGTCTGGATCACCACTGTCTTCGCGGGAGGCAGATGACACAAAAGGTACGCATTGTGGGCCTGAGTGTACACCCGGTTGCTCCTTTGGGTCGGCTGGTGGTAATTTTGGGGAGAACAGTGAGGATATCAAAGACATATAACATGAACGGGAAATAGAATGCATACCTGTTGAGCTGGGACTCCAGCAGGCTGCATATAATACTGTTGGTTCTGCATCTTTGCATACATAGCGTACATGGGGTCTTCATTCATTAGCTTTGTATATAATGAAAGAGCTTCCATTACTTTAACATTTAATTCTGAAAGTTCAGAGTGCTTCCTGAAAAAAATGAAATATTTATCAGACTATGCTAAGGAATATGCCAATAAATGAAAAGCCAATTTGACATTTCACCAGAGTCAAGAATGGAGATAAATACTCACCAGAAAAATAATCTAGTACCGGTACTTTGAAAGTCTGTGCGTATTTTATACAGAAATTAAAGTTGTAAAAATAGTAGCCTTATAAATTAGATTCAATTATACATTTGGCCAATTTATTAGTCAAATTTGTACTTTATTTCTAGGGGTCATTTCAGGATTAGGCAGATATTTCTATTTCCTATTACAAGTCCTTCGGATTTGTCTCTGTTCTCTTATCAAGCTTTCACCATCTGGTTTAATAGGTCTAAAAAGTATACTATCGCGGGCCACAAATTTGGTGCAAACTTGCCTCCAGCCTCAGTCAAATCTCATTAAAATACATGGAAATAATTAATGAATTTTTGAAGATTTCAAGTTTACATGTTTATATTGTAAATTTGCGAGTTTTCAAACTTGCAAAGTGCTTTGGGGAAAGTGCTGTATACACAAGACTTTAAAGCTCAAAAACAGGGTTCTCCATTCTTTGCAATGTGTTAAAATCGTTTTGCGAAGTCAGGCAGTAGAACACCCCCTTAACATTAGCAGTGAGGGAGAAGTGGAAGCAATGTAAACACAACCATACAAAGACATATAGAGACATACAGGGCAGTGACATCACATCGCCATGTCTAGGAGGACAGGGACAACAAAACAGCTAGCAGGAAGCAATGGGTCTTTCTAAATGTGGGGAGGACAAAGGAGAGAGTGAAGGGGAGGAGAGTGATCCAACACACACATGCAGCATTCTCCGAGGCACAGCAGGGAAAGCATTTCTGCTTACTCCAATCAGTCTCTGGGAAATAAGACTGACTCCAACACCGACAATACACTGACCATGCTGGGAGCTTCTAACTGGCTAAGCTCTCAATCACAGCTCTTAGACTGTATTGCAATGTGTAGTGCACAGCATATTGTCTGCAACTGCTACACAATACTGCTCATTACTAATGAAGTGCAATGGCTCAGATAAAACACAAATAAATAAGGGCGAACAAGGCATCATTTAAAACAACTAAGCACATTTTTGTTTATTGTTACTGCATTAGCTCTATCTGATGAGCAGGTTTGATGACTTCAGCCACCATTTGATTGAAGACCATGGCATTTTGCTACATTTATAACTTTCAAGTGCTCTGACAGAATGTCTGGAAACTTTAACACCTTGTGTGTGTAAAGGTTGTTGTTTTTTTATATAGTATTTTGATCCTTGTTTTCTGCAGCGCTTCAAAGCAAAATAAACAAACAGATTTGATGATTAAATACATTAGCTCTAATTGAATATAATTTAGGTTTTCACTAGTATACACTTAATAAGTGACATCTAACCATTAGGATGATAAAGAAAAAAATATATATAACTTGTTTATTGTCCACTTCCTTCAAATATTTGTTATGTATATCTTAATGGGTATTTCATTTACACATATGGCACTAAGCATTTATTCTGAGAGACATTAAAATTGTTGAAATCATATACTGAAGCAATATAAAGTACTTAATTCTATTTTGTATGCTTTATTACTTTTTAGTAGAATAACTATTTATATTTCTTCCCAGCATAAACAGAACCACTGAATTCCATGGCACGTTAAACAGTACTGTCAAAAGACATTACAGAAAATGATCAGTCAGCAAAAATGTAAGAGAAGTGGGGTATTCATGAGAACATTGTTTATGGTGACAAATACATTTACTGACCTGTCAATGTCTTCAAGCTTCTCATCAATAAGTGGTCCCATCTGATGACAAGCAGCTGAAAATACAAGTGAATAAACTAAAAACATAATTCTGAGACACAAATGATTAGAAAAAATAATACAAGTAACGAAATAAAATTAAAAAATGGAGGCATGAGATTACTAGAGTGAGGCCTTCCTAAAAACATTGCATTAGTTGTATGAATAATCACTGTATCTGGAATAACTATTACACTTTGTAATACATAGAAAATGCAGAATATGATGGCAAACTACACAATTAAAATAATAATAATAATAATAATAATAATAATAATAATAATAATAAGAGTCAGGAAGTATAATGTGTGTTGGCACACAGGAATTTGATCAGGTGCACACTCATGCAAATGTCCTTTTGTCAAAAAAATAAAATAAATTAAAGCAAGCCTACGTACCTATTGCAAAATAATAATAATAATAATAATAATAATAAATTCATTATGAAAAAACAACAACATATATTTACATTGTTTATAGTGAGTTCACCACAATTCCTCCAGAATTCCATATGGGACAAATCCACTGGTTTGATAAGTCATTTTTATTTCACCTCATCGGTTTTTATGTCTACAAAGTGCTCTTTTGGTCGTAAAAATGCTATTTATTTTATGATTTACACCATGCCCAATTTATTAAATTAGGATACTATATATTTAAAACTCAAAACACCCAAACTTAAAGAGAACTTCAAGAAAGAGAGCAACATTCAACTGTCCGGAAAAAAAACGAAAAAAACGACAACAATCACTCCACATTTTATCAGAAATATAAATGATGGGAAGCTTTTGTTGGTTCCAATCATGCTTATCTCTCATTCTGATATACATCCAATCTTACCTTCCAGATGAAGTAAATCGGCTGGATCTGGTAAGCCATCAGTGGGATCTGCACTTTGTAGCATGTGTAATAACTGGTCCATCTTTTCCTGTTGCAAGATATACAGGGTCCTGAGTTGTTTTTATGAATTATTGATGACTTTTAAATAAGACCCATTCCAATTACAATGAAATGCTGGATATAATGCGTATGTATAGGTTTGGAGTCAATAAAGTGAGAGTGATGACATCCAGAACATGTGTCTGTATGCAGGAATGGTCATTCCTTGTAAATACATGCTAGCAACACACATGTATGTAGGTTTCAATACATTATATATTGCTTCTGTTGCATTCAAATCGCTAGTTCCAGCCCATGACCTTGTTATTATCAAAGGGCCACAATGTGAACACTCTGCAAGAAAATTAGATGAGGCGGTACTGCTGACCCGTCAACAAAACAATTTCTCTTTAAAATACATTCAAAGAAAAAAAAAAAAAAAAAAAACAACAGCACAGAACACACTAATCTATGAATAGCTTAATTTAGAGTAAACGGTTTAGTGAATTATAGGACATATTTTTGGCTTAACTGCTATATTTTGTCAAATTGGTCAGAATAGCCATTTTGCCCCTCAGATTCTATCGATCTTATATCCTACTCCACAACTGGTGCTTGCAATTGAATATGCAGAGATGGCACTGTTGGGGGTGGAGACAGACACAGCTGGGCAGGTCCACTCACAACATGATAGGGAGAGGCACTTTAGCTGCCGATTCATCAGGAAAGGAGTATTTTATTTAAAGATGTGTGATATGAATTTTTGTACAGCACTCACCCCCCCCCCCCCACCCCCAAAGAAAAACCTTCTATCAATCAAAAAAACAATGATACTTAAAAGAATACAAATAAATATACTAAACTGAACAGGAGGTCCGTGGGTTACAGAACAGGCTCCCAAGGCTTTTTGTAGGAGTTTATTTTTAGCTTCTGTAACTTGCTATTACACTACAGAGTATTATTTTATTGTTACAGTATTACACTGTATTATTACCACATATGAGCCATTATAGTATAGTTTGAACATCAAAAATCCGACAAGTTTCGTTCCAGGAACATGCCGGATTAATGGTTTTGCCGGACCAGCAAATCGAGTCAATCCACCCGTTCCCTCACTGCGTCTCTTAACCTTATGTGCTCTTGTAGCAACACCAGGGCAAGAGGGGAAGTCTAGGGCTGCGCATGGCAGAGATCC
The DNA here is from genome assembly GCA_027410445.1 of Discoglossus pictus. NCBI lineage: Eukaryota > Metazoa > Chordata > Amphibia > Anura > Alytidae > Discoglossus > Discoglossus pictus. The sequence goes on along the minus strand of CM050166.1, from coordinate 385,673,467 downwards.
CGACACTGACTAACAGTGGAAGATGTGATCTGCTGTCAGTTCAGTGGGGGAAGAAAGCTGCCCCTACCTGTATTATTGTTGTTATTTTTCACCTGGGATCCAAGTTACATACAAATCCGACCTAAAGACGTTCTCAGGTACATTATCTCGTCCTTAACCCGGGGACAGCCTGTATTCATACAGGGGACGGCCTGTATTCATATCTGTTATTTATATATGTACATATGCATTATGTTGGCATAAAGGAGAATAATTGTGATTCAGTGTAAAAAAAGTTTTTCCAAGAGTTCAGTGGTCCTTTTATATCACAATGGTCAGAGTCTTTTAGGGGGTTAATAATTTATAATTGTATTTATATCAGCTGGACAATCTCCACTAGATTATTACCCCTACCTAATTGAAAGAGGTGATTAGTGGTCTTCGATAAAGGAACGAGGCGGTGCTTTCAGAAAATTAGTGTTTAAAATAACAAAACTTCAAGCTCAGTTATCCACTCAAAATTGTTAAACTATCAATTGCTACTATTTTTATACACTTACATTTAATTTCTGCAATAATTTGCAGTGTTCCTAAATTGTACAAATCCTCTCTCCTTCGCCGGTCATGTCTTTCAGTTCTCTATTTTTTCAATAGCATATACTGACCTCTACTGGTATTGTAGAATAATGTGATAAATGATGTACCAAAGCAATTAGCCATATAAAATATTTCCCTATTTTTATAGCTAAGTTCACTGCATATGTAGTAAATTACAGTATATTTGGAAATATTCTGTAAATATAAATTAAAATGATCAATAAATCTTAAAACATTTCATTTTAAAATACACCATAATCGATATGTCCTACAAAAAAGTCAAATATTTTCAACTTCCCTCAAAAACACTTCGTTTTTTTTCCCCTCAAATCAGGGGTAGTTTATGTTATCTTGTACAAAAAAAAAAAAAACTCCCCACAAAACAACAAGATCAGAATATATTTGTTAAAAAAAATACATACAAAAATATATTTTCATATAATGCTATTTAAGGCACAGGCAGTAAGTAATGTTTTCATAGTTAAAGACACTTAGGTAATGAACAAAATGTAACCGATAGCTTAGATCACATGGTATAAAATAATACATTTTTAATGCAATGGAGGTCATGAAGATTCTGGTGGTTCTAATTATGACGCAGGTCCGTCTATTCACTACACCTGTATTAATATATTAGGAAAACATGTACACTATACATACCTCATCAATATACACTGGTTCCGGCTCAGGTTCTATAGTTTCTACTTGTACTTCATCACTAAATTGAACGGTTTTCTTCTCAGTTTTCACTGAAAGAAAATGTTAATTGAAAAGAGGATTATAATCAAAGTTTCAAACAAAATATGAGGAGGTTAACAAATGTTCGATTAATAAATAAAAACATATATAAAATGATCTAGGCATCACAAACCCAAAATTTGGGACCTCTACAATACCAACTTATAAAAAGGAAAAAAATGACACCCATATAAAAAATGTATACATTTGTCCCTTTCAGACAAATCGACGGCTACATAAAAATATAAAATTACAACAAAAAATTAAAACATACTGAATACGTCCTCCATCTTTATCTAACCCGACTCCATCACCTCCCCTCTCTCCTGACCCTTCATTTCCCTCCCTCTATTTCTCCACTACTCTATTCCCACTATTGCAGGGAAGAATCAAGAGACTGGTTGAAGGGAGATCAAGAAGCGGATGAGGGGAAAATAAAAAAAGAGAGAGGCAGATTAAGGGTAGGAAGTTAAAATAAAAATAGCCATGTCCCTAATCCCTGCAATTGATAGGTAGGACAGACAATAAAAAAAACTATAAACCATGATCACAGCCCCAGTGCTGCATGGGAGCTGATCACTATGGGCCTCATTCAATTGCGATTTGGCTAATTGAATAGGGCTCATTATAAGCACAGCGCATATTTTTTTACAGAATTTTTTAGTTAGTGAAGATTTTGCTTTTGGATAGAAGCTCACTAACTAAAAACTTCTGTAAAAAAATATGTTCTGTGCTTATAATGAGCCCTATTCAAATGGCAAAATGGCAATTGAATGAGGCCCTATGTGTGCCAGTATGTCAAATTAACATACTTGGACCTGGGAACAGAGAGAGTCAAACACATTAATTTAAAAAGTGCTTGGCATTCTGAGGTTATAGGAATATTGAACCCACCAAACTTGTTGTGGACTACCAGATAGAAGCAAGAAAAAAACAAAACATTCAGAAAGAAATTCTTATAAATCGACTGTTATAGACTTTGGCCCTCATTCAATTGCAATTTGGCCAATTGAATAAGGCTCTAAATAAGCACATAACATATATTTTTTAAAGACATTTTTAGTTAGCAAGCATCTATCCAAAAGCAACGTTTTCACTAACTAAAAACTTTCTAATTTTTTTTTTATATGTGCTTATTTAGAGACCGATTCAATTGGCCAAATCGCAATTGAATGAGGCCCTTTGTGTGTTACTGCTTGTATAGTTCTTGAAGCCCTTACACTGGAAGTTGCATTGATAATGAGAATGGCCACTTTAACACATGGACAATTAGTTGCTTAATATGAACAATAAATCAAGTGAATGGAGCGCTGCCGGCAGCCCACAAGAGACATAAGCAGCAATCAGTGCTATATTAGTGTCTCTCATAATATGCAAAAGGGTGAATTAGACATGGATTTATCCTGTGCCAGCAACCCAGGGAAGAAGTGGTGTTCTGTAATACTTTAAAATTGAGAATGATACTGTCAAGGTATATAGCAGGTGAATAAGTAATAAGGTGTTTGTCAATATCATGCAGAGCCCAGTTTTCTTAAAACTACGCTTCACAGGGTAAAATAAACAGAGAATAGGTTTAAACTGTAAGCACAGCGTATGCAGCACATGTATGTGCATTACATGCACACACTCCCACCTCTCTTTGAAAAAATAGTGGGAGAGTGAAATAAATAAATAGTACATTTGTGTTCACATCTGAACGTCCAAAACAAGTTCAAACACTTGTTTCAGTTATTACACTGCATTCTGGGAACCTTGGACGAGACATGCAAATGTGCCCACAAAAGCTTCGCTCTTGCAATCCATAACAATTTCAAACATGGCTTCCTTTAAACATATGCCTGTTGTATCCCACAGCTTTGAGCAAAGCTAAGGTTGGATTATACACAAGCTAGGAATCCCACCCCGTACAGCTGTTTCAAGGTTACTGCCCTCATCAGGTTCCTTAGCTTATGTAGTAGATGTTTTGAGGAGGTAGTCAACAATCATTTAATTTATGGTGGGAAAAAGCGATAGAAGCCCTCCACCGTTCAGTAGTACATTTGGGTCCACATTCAAATGTCTCAAACAAGTTAAAAAAAAAAAAAAAAAAAAACACACTAGCAACCCTAACAAAACTCAATCAATTAAGCAGCTGTTTCAAAAAGGGACTTTTCCCAACATACGTTTCTACTTTCTCATGGTGCACTACACAAACTGGAATTTCACTTTAAAAACTTGGAGCCATTTGGCTACATCTTACAAAACTAAATTGAACGTGGTTTTATAAATTATAGGATAGATAAATATCTCTAAGTTTATGAGCAAAGTGTTATTAATAGCTATTAAGTGATCATCAGCCTTTTATGCAGATGTTTGTGTAGACTGTAAGTTATTTTAACAGCTTCTCTAATTACAAGTTGAAAGTAAACCCAGACTATATTTAATTTTTTGTCAAAATACAAATGTTTGTTTCATTCCAGATGTTTCACACAGTTAGCAGTGATTCAGCTACCAGTCATAATTAATAATGAACAGATGACTGATTCAACAAGATGCTGGGTTATAGAAAATGCAGCAGCAGCAGCTTCTCCACATTTGTAGAAGAGAAAGAGGAAACAATAGAATCACATTGTTTTTCTAATGATATAATTCTTAAAAATAAATAAATAAATAAATCACTTGGTGCACAGTGCTCCGTTTCATTATGTAGAGCACATTTATAAGTCCCATGTCCCTTTAATATGAGGTTCACTTACTCATTTCTGGTTCTGCTGACAGGTCCGCGGTGACAAAATTAGAGGGAAACAAACCAGTTCCTTCACTGGTCTCTCCTTTCCACCAGTTTGGGTCACTGAAACAAAACATTTATAACAATAATTAACATTACCAAGCATGGCTAAACTTACAAATCAAATTTACATTTCATTTTTGTCACAATTAGTGCAGCAGACTATATTTTTAATTAATTATCTGAACAGCAAAGTTTATAGATAGAATCTTACAATACTATTAGGGGCACTGCAAATGATGCGTCATCTTTTTCTCATGTCTTCAACGCAACCTACATTTTATAAACAAGCTCCTGCTGTTGCCATGGTCATAGATGCCATCTATGAATGAATTCTTCTTAGAGTGTCATCGCTCCAAGGTGAATTAATGTCAGAGAAAATGTGAATAGGTCCTCCACATTGTTCTCCTATTTCATTCTATTTCCATAATAGACTCCCCACTATTTTACATCTATACACAAGCAGTCCCTCAACACCTAGCAGATTATTAAATACTAAAAAAAAGAACTACAAATGGTTAGAGTGTGTTTGAGCAAGAGGCACCATGTACCCTTTACTTAAAATACCTTTATAATTACATGTTGTTAGCAACAATTCAGCCAATCTGGACATTCAACTTGTTTCTCTGTGAAGTGAAACATGGCAATATGGGGGCTGAAGTAATCCCCCCCTATATGTTTTTGATTTTAAAAGACCTCTGTACAATGGAAAAAAAAAATATCTAAAAAGCATGATTAAGCATAAAAAAATCCTAAACCTAGATTTTAATTAGAAAAAAAAAAAAAAAATAGATGTTGATGCCTATGCTAAGCCCTGGATGAATCCATGAAACATACATAGGTGTAGCGATATGGTTTCATTTCCTGAAGCAAGGAACCTGCTTCTAGGCCAATGTGGAGGAGGGGTGTGGTGTCATTTGTAATTATCTTAACAAAAACTTTCTCTTCCCTCCTTCCCTTGCCCTCCCTCCACAGATTGCTTAAACACAAAACCTCATGATCCAGCTCTGGGGAAGAGATGTAAAAAACACTTGTTTTCAAAAGCCAGATTCTCCCCAAAAAACAGTTTATGTTCATGGCTTGCACAGCTGCCAATATTGTTAGTTTTGTACATACCTGACAAACAATGGTCTTATCTCTTGAACTGTATTGGTTCTTTAAATGCTTTGCCTTCAAAAGGCTAAAGCCGAAAAAGCAGCTAAGTTTAGTCAAAATGTAATGCTATAAACCTGAATTTTGAGGAAATATCAAGGGACCAGTTCCTTGCATGTTAAACAAGAAAACAAGCACTCCAATATAAAGATAACCATTTGATCTGCTGCAGTTAATGTGTTTTACTCCATGAAATAATCTTTATAAAACAAAAAAATATAAATTAAGATCAGATAAATAATTGAACAGTTACAGCAACCAAATGTGTAGTATCTCATTAACATCTATTGATCAAAGCAAATAACCTAAGGCTTTTATAAGAGGGAAAAAAGAAAAAAAGGAAAAAAAAACATTTACATGTGATGATCGTGACACTTACCTGTCATCGAGCACAGTAACTATTTCTCCAGCTTTAAAAGTTAGTTCATTGTCTTCTGCAGCTTCAAAGTCATAAATGGCCTGTACTTTACGTCCCTCTGGTTTGTGATTGGTCATGAAGCTAGAGGTGCTTGGATAGAGGCCAGAGACTGAGCCTTGTTGCCTCTGTTCTTTTAGTGACAATTCAATAGCTACAAGACGAAAAGGAGAGATACCAAGTCAAATAGGTCATGAAGAATAAAAAAAACTTGTTGAAAAGCATAATGCTACATATTTATACTGTTTAGTCCAACTTGAATAAGATTCAAAAGGATGTTGATACATGGACTAGTCTAGAGGTGGAAAAAAGTGGCACGATTCAAAAATTCAGAAAGTGGTCAGAAGGACAAATTTTCTGAAATAGAATCTTAAGTTATATATACACAGTGCCTTGCAAAAGTATTCACCCCCCTTGACCTTTTACCTATTTTGTTTCATTACAGCCGTAAGTTCAATGTATTGTTAATCTGAATTTTATGTGATGGATCAGAACACAGCATGAACACATCATGCTGTGGAGATGTTTTTCAGCAGCCGGTACTGGGAAACTGGTCAGTGTTGAGGGAAAGATGGATGGTGCTAATACAGAGATATTCTTGAACACAACCTGTACCACTCTGTGCGGGATTTGAGTCTAGGACGGAGGTTCACCTTCCAGCAGGACAATGACCCCAAACACACTGCTAAAGCAACACTTGGATGGTTTAAGGGGAAACATGTAAATGTGTTGGAATGGCCTAGTCAAAGCCCAGACCTCAATCCAATAGAAAATCTGTGGTCAGACTTAAAGATTGCTGTTCACAAGCACAAACCATCCAACCTGAAGGAGCTGGAGCAGATTTAAAAGGAGGAATTGACAAAAATCCCAGTGGTAAGATGCGGCAAGCTCATAGAGACTTATCCAAAGCGACTTGGAGCTGTGATTGCCGCAATAGGTGGCTCTACAAAGTATTGACTTTAGGGGGGTGAATAGTTATGCACATAGACTTTTTCTGTTATTTTTTCCTATTTGTGGTTTGCTTCACAATAAAAAAAAGAATAAAAAAAAATCTTCAAAGTTGTGGGCATGTTCTGTAAATTAAATGATGCAAATCCTCAAACAATCCATGTTAATTCGAGGTTGTGAGGAAACAAAAAACACGAAAAATTCCAAGGGGTGTGAACACTTTTGCAAGGCACTTGATATATTAATATTGTTATGTTCTAAAGATTGCTTCAGCAATCTCAAAGCATGGGTTACTACTGTATAACTGAGATTTTAAGAATTACTCCATATGCTTCAAAAAAACATTTGCATGGAACATTCAATACTATATTGTTGGATTCCTGTGCTATCTTCCAGAAAAGGGACTATATATTCCAATTGTTAAAAACTGGGTCTATATAAAAGTTTGAAATCCGCCCAAGAACTTCTCAGTTGGGGTATCCAAAAGTTAAAAAGGGACATGGAAGGTTTCTGGATTCAACTAGGAATATATTTAAAGTATCCATTTACTTTTATGTACTTTATTTTATGAAGAAGTGTTGAAAAGTTCTGTTTTTTTTTTGCGTTCAATCATAACAATAGTGCCTGTGCGGTGTCTGTCCTATTTAGCTTATGAAGACACAAACTCTGAAGTGTTTCAGCGTTTCAAATTAGCCAGTTCGTCCCCATCTCTCAGCAGCATCTTGACATGATAACCGATTGACTAGTATGAAACGCTGCACAACCGGTACGACAAGTACAACTGTATTGTGTCTTCGGGTAATAAGACAAGTTCCATCATTAAATAAACATATGAACTTGCCTTTTGCTAGATCCTCTTCCTCCTTTTTAGTAGCTGCTGTTCCCGGATCTTTGGTTACGAGTGCAGGACTGGCTTTAGCCTGTTCCGCAGCCTAGAAAAAGGACAAAGTCAAAATGTACGTATAGCTTTTATTTGGCACTATTGTAGACTACTTTGAAAACAAGGCAGAATCTTTTGCTCTTTCTTCTATACCTGTGAACCAATTGCTGGAAAAGTAACACCTTGTTCCTTGAGATTTTTTATCATAGCAGATATCAAACTAAGTTGTGGGTCGTTCTTGAATTCATCAGCCCATTCCACCATTAGTGCTTTTAACTTTTCACAGACTTTTGGGTGACCCTGATAAAAAGGGAAACAAAACAAATATTAGCAAATATTAATATTAAAGGACCAGAGTTTTTTTTTTAGATTTTTTAGATTAACTAAACATAATAATGTTTTCAGGAAGGAAAAAATATAGAACAAAAATAACTCAATCTTTATATTTTGCAACTTTCATATGCAACTATTTATTACTGCATGGCTCCATTTCTACTCCTTCTTTGTTGCTGCATGTTACAGACGGGTGGCTGCGGCCTAACATATGTAACTGCCACATTCCCATTGTACAAGCAGGCACTGCTTGTGTGTTCAAAGTCTTTTTCCACCTCAGGTTGATTTGCTGAAGCCAACAATGGCAGATTCCACAGTAGTGTAATTGCATATAAAAGCTAATAAATCAGAGGCTGTATTTATAAATATTCTAAAAACATAATGCATATTTGAAAATGTAATTTTTCAAAACAGTCCATTTAAAAAAACGACAGGACCGAAGTGGTCCTTTAACTTATTTGGTGCATTATGCTTTCTAGCACATAAACCAGAAATATATAAAATAAAAACCTAGGTCATGTTCCTTACCTTATTTAACACACTGCTTACTTCACTTGCAAATTCTCTAGAGCATACTTCTAAGTGAAAGATTTTGCCGCAGTTTGATACACATGCACCTAGTAACTAGAGACAGAACAGAATATAAACATTTTTTGTAAGAAATATGCAAAGTTTCAACAACTGTTTGTATGTATTTAGCAGCTGACTACAGTAATAATTTCCACAGTATAAAAGAGAACTGTATCCTATAAAAAAATATTACAAGAACATGTTTTTGTTAAACGGAAGTGCAAAAGCCTACACTAAACAGCACATACACATTAGCTGCCATTTAGATACATGGCTAGTGGTATGTGAATAGCTATATCTAGTAAATTCCTCTTTTAAAAATATTTTTATTTTAAAATTTGCTCTCACATACAATAAAATAAGACATTATAGCAAAGATATGGAAATTTTCCTCTTAAGCCACCTCCCCACCAAGCAATCACCAAACCTCCCAAGACAGTTGCATAGATTTAGCCCCGCAAGCTATGGCAATTAGTGCATTAGCTGGCGACAAACTAGTAATTTATCATGTGAACTAGTACATTTTATATAAACTATATTAAATTAATACATTTTTAAAAAAACACAAAAAAAAAAAAAAAAAAACACACTTACCGTGAGTGCTTGCATTGCCACGTGTGGGTCTTTATGATTTACTCTCTTCATAACAGAGCGTAGACAGTCTTTAGGTCTGATAGCAAGGGGAAGACATATTGCCTATGAGTGCTGGACTCTTAATTGTACAAGGAGCAGCTAAAGATGCTAAAATGACACTGAAAACATACTGCTAACAGCCTATATAAAACTAGTACAATTATCTATATAAGAGTTTTATAAAAACCTTGTCAACGGAAGTGACCTTGCTCTGGAATCATAGCAAAATGTAGAATTATGTTCAGTCCAAGCCTGGCCCATGGTGGGGATAGAGTGGTCAGCATTGTTTGTTAAGTCAGTTTGGGTGGCAACGTTATTAAAATATTTTTCCATCTACAAATGGAATATGACTCAATTGATCACAACGCAAGTTTAAAAAGGTACATATAAAGTTTATGCTACTCTGTCAATATATTACATTAATTGCACATGTAATAGGAGATAAAATCACAAAGGCCTTGATTTACAGAAGAGTGAACTGAGGGCAAATGTATAGTGATGTCTGTTTTGGGGATCTGGTATGAAAAACAGTAATGATTGGTTCGATTTGCGTTTTTCTCTAAATAGTGAAAGGACATTGAATAGTAAAGGATATAACAAATATAAGAATTATGGTAGAAGTGAAAGCAAGATTATCTGCAGTTAGTTGTTGTTATTAAAAACATATATTAAGTATTTGACCATGACGGTCTATATTTACGCTTAAAATTACTAGTAAATCATTGAATGCCTGGAAAACAATGAATTCACAATCACAGTGGGGGGGGGGGGGGGGGGGGGGGGGTGATGAGCATCAATAAATAAGAACCATGTCAGAGGCTTATATGTCTTTATTTTCTAGGTAATATTATATTTTCTACCAAAACTGAGACCTGTGTCCCTTTAGTTTTATCTAGCGCATTATAAAACAGCTAAGAACTGAGACTTACCCAGTGCGAGACTGACCGACTTTATCACAAAGATCCAAGATAAGCCCCCAGTCCTCGGCTGTGTTCATCTCGCTAGTTGCTTTTTCTAAAAAAAAAAAATAAAATAAAAATGGTTAGACTAATCCAAAGACATAACAAATCATCCTCTCTCCTACAAGCCCCTACACCTTTACTACTCAAGACAAAACACACTCCATACTTTCAAAATACTATAGCATCTGGGGTAGAGCCTTCAACCTGCCATCAAAGTATATTAAAATTTAAAAAAAAATTCTCTAACAAAGTATTCATGCTCTTGGTTTGAAATATATCCCAATCTCCAGTGTTTTTTTTTTTTTTTTTTTTAAGTGATCAATAACAGATGTCTTATCATCAATAGAAAAATATTGCCTATTTTGACAAATTGGTAAAATGTACACAACAATGCCATTAGGCTCGGAGCAAATATTTTCCTCTGCTGTATTCTAATACTTTCTCTGGCCCTTCTATCAGTGGAAAGATTAAATGTTGGCTTTCTAAATTCAGTTCATCTATTGGTTCAAACAGCACAAATAAAAATAAAATTAAAAAAACAAGTATCGTTAAAAGGTTGAAATTGTATTTCTGAGTGTCATTTTAAAAATAAAATACCATTGTTGATCATCTATTACAGCATAATAATCATCAAGCACTTATTTATAAGATTGTCCTGACTAGGTTCCCAGAGTGCAGTGCAGTACCTGCATTTCTGGAACTTATGAGCAGATAATCGGTTTAACTTATTTTTAGACATTCAAATGTGTACACAAAAAAGTACTATTTTTTAATATACCATGTCAAGTGTATTCCTTCAAAACTGTATTATCCATATCAGAATAACCACAAGATAACTCTTCAATCTCTCTCACTGCTGCCGAAAATGCTGTCAACCTTCAAAGAAGCCTTGATCTAATCGCATTCACTAAATTATCAACCAATCTCAATACTGCAGCCAGCATTTACATTTGTTCTACTATTTCTTGTCTTCTCAAACTCCTTACTTTGCAGCCTGTAATCTGACAAACAGATTTAAGACCCTAATGAAACAGCACTCATTAAAATGACACTCAACACTAAAACCAACAGGTACTTGACTTTGCTTAGCCTCCTATGCCTCTTTAGCACTTTCTTCTTCTAAAAACACTCCACTCATTTTCAGTGGAGCAGAACTCCAGCTTTTACAAACCACATTTCTTCAGGGAGTTTCTGCAGTTTTTAACATCTGTACTGATAACATCCAAATCTTCAAATCTCCCATCACTATATGAGATAGATATCTGCCAAATCCTGGCATAGAAGCAATCACTTAGGAGTATTTACCTCTTAAAGCCTATTTGTGCAATTACAACCATGTATATTGCTAACTGCTATGCCTGCTCATCATAATCCCTACAGGACCCTTATGCTTCTTGGACAGAGTTTAAAATAAATAAAGTTAATAATGTTCTATATTTGACTATTTCCCCAATTAAAGATGAATTTCTCCACCTTCTTGTGCATTATCAGAGGACATGGCCAACTCTGCCTGGGGTCTTGACTATTATGGAGCTTTGAAACAGGCAGGGCTAAGATGTCATTGGCCCCATCGCAGGGTGCCATTGGCTTTGCCATGCTGCTCACACAGAGATAATTAAGGTAAAACCTCATTGCAGTAACCCTGTGGTATCACAGCCCCATCCCCTTTACTGAGCATGCTCAGTCTGAACCAGAACCCAGGCTGGTTAGACGTGTTTTATGCCAGGACCCAGACAGAGCTGGCACAAGTTAGTGGAGAGAAGCCGATCTGATTAAGGGGAAAACTGACAAATTCAAAAATAAGAAAAAATATTAAATTGTATTTATCTTAAAACGGCATACTGTTGTGAATAGTCTATGACCAACAAACTAACACAAGATTTTACCTGTAAATGCACTACAGAGGCTCTAATTGTCAAACAACTACAGTCAAGATACGTAACTACAACCATCAAAATGATGTTTAGAAATGTTCATGATCGTGTAAAGAACAGGATAAACTTAACTGGGAGAGAAGTGAATTAATGGAATAAGAGAAAGAAGCAGTGAGGGACCAATGTTAGGAGTATAATATGGATTATGTGCCGTGAAAGGGCGACATAATTCACCAATCCAGAGAAAAGTATGGGGCAGCATGAGAAGTTTGGGAATGCCCATACTTACCACACCATAATATCTTGCTAGGTTACATTTTACTAGTTCACTTACAGGGGGTTTCATGTTTGTGACAATTACTGCAGCTGATGCTTCATTTGTGTCGAACACATACATAGCACAATAAGCGATTCAGTGTCCCCCCCAGAAATTACCACCAGCCGAGTAGCCCAAAGGAGCAGTATGACAGGTACACAGGTCTACTTAGGTAGGCATGAGCCCCATAAATGTGGTTAGGGAAAAAGACTGAACCATACTGTCATTTAGATGATGATGATGATTAGGCATCATTTGAATGGGTTGTGTACACTGTAGCTTCATATCATACGTGAATTTTATGTACATGCTGGAAATTAAATCACCCCATAGGTCATTGACCCTTTACATTTTTTTTCAGGATCAATACAGCAACTGAAACTTTGTATTTAGGTGGAACAAAGTAAGCAGATCAATAACAAGAGGAGAATCAGTGGGTTCAAAATGTATGTTAAGTGGCATGCACCTTCTGGTTTTAAATTTCAGCAGCACCAGTACTATGCTTTCTGAATGAAGCATATTAAATCCATTTATACAACAGCACCTAAAGTATATTAAAAATGAATATTATATCCATCTAACCTTGTCACGCTGTTATTCGGTTTCACTAGTATGTTACAAAATGTCTATTACCACCACACATGATAAATAAAATAAATAAATAAATAAATAAATAAATAAATATATATATATATATATATATATATATATATATATATATATATATATATATATATATATATACTCAAAATATTTTTTTCTGCGATATAAACTATGTGCGCAAATTTTCAGTTTGAAGCCAAGGAACATAATTTGAGATTTTTTTTGTTTTTTTTTACAGTGAAGTATTATTAGCTTGGTGTAAAGGTTTTGTTATATTATTTCTTCAAATATACAACTAATTATTATTGAAAGAAAACACATAAACAAACACTGACAAAATAGTATCACTTCTTTGGAAATGCAGTGAATGAATATTCCGCTTTTTCTAATCTTTTTCATCAACAACAGTAAAAAAAAATGTACTCAGATAAATGGTAGATAAAAGATTAGGAGACATTTTCCTATATGGAACAAAGCTTTTCCTGAAACCATTATTAATAATTTAAAGCAAATCAATGAAGTACAATCATGATAAAAGTCTACAGAAACTAACGGTGTATCACAAGCGCTTTGTCAGTATGTTTTTCATATTCCAAGAATAAATTCTTAGTACTGAAGTGAACATAAATTCAGTAGAAAAAACAAAAACAAAAAAAAAACATACAAACATTGACTAAGCTAATGATTAATTTACATTTTCTTTTTTTTTTATTTAGGTTCCTATTACAGAGCCTGAATAACTGGCTATACATTGTATTAGACATTTATTCTAAATAATGCATTGCTAAAATATACTTCTTTATGTTTGCTGGATTATTATGGGGCTTACCAATACTAATTATATTATTTTTGATGTGATAATCAGTGCCAAATTTCTATTACAAACACAAACAAGCAAAGCCAACCTGTGTGTGCAAGTCATACAGTCATGACCGACTCTCCATGACCTCATCGACCGCAACACATCATGCTGATCTACTTGGTATTCATGGCAAAAATACTGGAGTGGGTTGCCAGTTCCTTCTCAAGTGGGCAACAGAATACTGCTCCTGGTATTTCTGGGTGGTCTCCCATTCAAGTACTGACCAGGCCCAATCAGGGTTGATGGCTTCAGGGGGGTTATACCTCTTGGTTCCCTGACTGGAATCCAACCCAGGTCGCAGTGGTGAAAACACTGAATCCTACCCACTGGACCACCAGGGAAAACCAACCTACCCCCGGGTTATTATGCATCGTGATTCACTCTCTCACCATTTTCAATCACGATGATCAGCAAAGAGCATACTGAGCCACATATTAAAATAATAATGCAACACAAAACAATGCTCAACATCTAAGGAAAGATTCACTGTAGAGAAAAATGGTTAGTACAATGAATAGCCATTTTTACACTGTTTAGGAAGAGACAAACTTGTTTGGGTGACAGGGGTCCCTTTATTGTCCGTACTTTAAAAGGGTACGTTTCCTGGATTATGAATGCATCTGATAGAGGAAAATTAATAGTACATAAAAAAATACCAAAATAAACATTTGAACACTTACATTGAAGTTAGCAAAATCTATGTAATTTCTGACAGTTTAAAATGAAGGTTAACACCCCCTACATAATTTGTTTTGGCCAATCTGGTTAGATGAAAGATTTGAGACATGGCACTGTTGGTTGCTATGGCAACAGCACAGACAGGAAGCAGGGATGAGTCATATCCCAGCAGTGACTGGGATGCTGACAACACTGCACTCCTATTGGCTGAGCAAGCAAGAGCAGGTAAATAGTGGGTTACTATTGCTCCCTGAATGCTGATTGGGTGGGTATCAGGAACTTGTGTAGACACCCCCTTGGAGTGTCAACATACTCAGAGGGATCACATATATAGTTGTGAGCGTAGCGAGCCGTGGCCCTCGCGTAGCGAGGTCACTGGGCAAGGGCCTCAGTTGCTGGCATGGAGCGCCGAAGGCGCTCCATGCCAGCAACTGAGGCCCCTCGCGAAGCGAGGGCCTCAGTTGCTGGCAAGGTCACTGGGCACGGGCCTCAGTTGCTGGCATGGAGCGCCGAAGGCGCTCCATGCCAGCAACTGAGGCCCCTCGCGAAGCGAGGGACTCAGTTGCTGGCGAGGTCACTGGGCAAGGGCCTCAAACCCTCGCAAACTTCACGTCGCTACTCAAAAAACACGACACACAAATTACGACACTCGCTAAATTTTACGAGGAACGCAAACAACCTACGAAACGCGTTACCACACATTACGACCTCGCAAACATCGGACGCAACACGCCGACATACAAACATTTAAAACACAATACATACACACAGCACATACATAAAAACCTTACCTACACCAAGAGGGAGCACCCAGGACCTCAAAAATGCAACTTACACCTCGATTTTACTCGAAATAAAAGACTTTTCAGACTAAAAAAAAATCTAAGCGACAGAAAAAACGGCTGCCGAACAAAACGAAAACGAGGCTACAGCACTCTAAACTCGCAAAACACCACAACAAACTCGCAAAACACCACAAGAAACTCGCAAAACGACACAAACCACCTACGGATATTCATACCACACAGTGCACACATTCAGGACGCTTACACAGCAGCTCCACACCACTAATGCTGCAGCAACATCAACACAGATTGCCAGCTCTTCATCACAATGCTTCAAAATAGGTACACTATATTCATTTACTAATTTAGTTACCTTACAATTTCATTGCCGTCATTTTTTGACGGGCAATTCGCTAGATTTTAGATATTAATCAAAATAAAATGTTTTATGAAATGTGCTGCTTTTTGCCTATAGAGTACAGAAATCCAGCAAACTTAGATATCCCTTTAAGGTTTCAGAAGCAGGAACCTTAAATTGTTTGTATCAGTAGTCTTAGTCTAGCTTCATTATGCTATTTTGTGCTGAACCTTCACTTTTAGAAATGGTAGGACTGCAGTGAAAACTGATAATTGAAATGATATGGTATTATTTGGAACAACAATGTGCCATTGGCTTGGATAACAAGACAATTAATGTAATATTGTAGCCATACCTACAAATGTTCATCCTTTTTTAATTACTGCACCAAAGCATTTGCGATCACCTTATAACTCTATAGTGCCAACTGTCATATGAACTTGAATACTTTTAATATCACAATATATAATTATTACTGAAAATATATGCTACAATATTTGAAAAATCACATATTAACAGTATTTCTAACTAGATTGATAATAGGCAAAATCTTTACACAAAGCAAACAAAATAAAAACAGATTTTAACTTATTATCTATGTAACTAGGTGTGGGCAGCTATGTTACTGACTTGAAGACCTCCTCTGTCTGTCTACCTCTGGACTGAAAATAAATCTGATCTGTCAAAGAATAGCTGCAATGTCCCCTCCACGCTACAAGACATAAAAATGCAGTGGAGGTTCAGAGGTGTCCGGATTTGGTCGTAGATCTGTCTACTGACAATCCCTGTTGTAAGTACTCAGATTCAGTGTTAACAGAAAATATTGTTCGTACATAGTTCTGATAAGGAAATAAAGTCTATCTGTGCGCAAGCATTCAATCTACTTTTTTTTTGTTAATACTTGCTAATAAAAAATTGATTTTACCTATATATTTTATATTTCAAACATTTTAAAATGTATATGTAGCACTTCACAAATATGTGTGTGTGTGTGATATCTCTCTCTATAATAATATATATATATATATATATATATATATATATATATATATATATATTTGCTGAGCAAAGAAATTCTTCTGAAAATATGTATGAATACAGCTGTATGTTCAGTTATCCCATTCAGTACCTTGCAGACGGTCATGGAGGGTCATATTACAATACTGCATAACATTTGGTCCGTGTTCCACCTTGTCCGCTCTGTTGTCCTCTCCAATAGCCAGCAGCATGCTATGTCCTTGAGGGAGCAGCGCACATTAGGTGGTAGACTGGCCCTCCCTAAATGTTTTCTGTTTTGAAAATACATCTTACAATATTATTCAGTGTAGTCATCAACCATTGGAAAGTGAATCTCGTGCCACTGACTGCGGCCTCTTATTAAATTGTTTTGTTTTCTTGAACTTTACTTCAAGAATCTCACGGTAAGCCCACATACGTTCCTTATTGTAACCTTGTTAAGCTTCACAGATAGTGTATGGCCCTTCAATGCAGCTCTGAAGACAACATTTGAGACAAATTACATTACTAAGGAATAGTCCCTGTCTAGATGGAAATTTGGAAAACAGAGCAGTGGTAATTGGACTGGAAAAGGCCAATTTATATTCCATTTCAATAATTTGAGCACTCTTTGGCACCTCACTTTTTGGAGCAGGTAAGCATGTAAAATGAGTGCAAGTCCTTGCAAGCTCGGCTACAGCACATTATGGAAGTAGAAACGCTAGATGTACAGGCACCAGAATCCACATTGCCACCATCTGCTGGATAACGGACAGAAAGATCCAGAAACATATTTACTTCTGCTTCATTTACTACTCTAAAGAACAAAAACTGTGGCAATTTCTTAAAGAAATAGGGAAAGTGGGATCTTTATTTGCCCTCTGAGGAGACTGTACAGGGACGAAGAAGCAACAGTTATAACAGAGTAAGAAACAACCAGATCAAGATTGGGAAATAAGCAAGACAAGGCTGTATATTATCATCCTATTTATCTTACTTACAGAACTCATAATGCAAAATGCTGGGCTCGATGAATCAAAAGCTGTAATTAAAATCACTGGGAGAAATACCAACAACGTGAGATATGTGGATAATATCATTCTGATGACTGAAAGTGAGAGCGATTTGAGGAGCCTGCTGATAAAAGGTGAAAAAAGAAAGCATAAAAGCCGGCTTAGTGTTTAAGAATAAAAAGACTAAGATTATATGAACCAGCCCTATTAATCCTTGGCAAATAGATGAGGAGAATGTGGAGGCAGTGACAGACTTTTTATTCCTCCCAAGGAATGAAGAGTACTGTTGAGGGGGAAATCAACACATTTGCTTATTGTGAGGAAAACTATGGCAAATCTGGACATAAGATATTTAGGAGCAAAAATATAACATTGTCAACAAAGTCCCATAAAGTCAGTGCTATATTATTCCCAGGAAGGCTGAGTGCCAGAGGATCGACACTTTTGAATTGTGGTGTTGGTTGAAACTATTGAAAATTCCCTGCATCGCAAACATAAACAAATCCATACATAAGGAAATAAAACCAGTCTACTCACTAGAAGGATTGATAGCAAAGCTCTCAGATCTCATTAGAGAAGACTGTGTCACTAGGAAAGATGGAAGGCAAAGCAAAAGAAGGCAGAGGATAAGACGGACAGAAAGTATTGCAGACGCAACCAGTGTGAACTTTGGAAAAGTCCATGAAGAGTTAGACACTACTGAACAACAATCCCTTGGGCCCTTCCTAATGGTTATAGGTTAACACAGGCATGAGGCTCCTGCTTTCTGTGCCTCGGGAGATCAGTAGCACCTAACCGACCTAAGCAGGAAGACTGTCAGAGAGAGACACTTGAGAAGTGTGGCTAATGGGTGTGGTCTTTTGTGTCTCCTTAGCTCATTGTGTAACAAAGCGCTAAATATTTCAATGGGCAATTTTTATATATTCAAGTAAGTAACACACAGGGCATACAATTAACTACCAAATTAAACAAAGATGGCCCTTTTGCATTATCTGTCCGAACAGACTGTGAACACTGTGGTTTGACAAGAGGAAGCGCAGGCAAAAAATTATTCCACCCTCCACCGTGGTGCACCCAAGGCCCTTGAGGGCTGAATGCCCGCGACGAACATAGTGATGGCCTCGCTGTCGATTGACGTGGTGCTACTCGACCCCACTGAGAGGTGGGGATCAAGTGTTGCCTGCACTACCTCTTTTCCACCACTGGTGCTGTGGCGCAGCGTTCAGCCACAGCGTTCACAGCCTGTGCGGACGGATAATGCGCAAGATCCACAAAGCTTAAACTACTGACGTTTTTCATTAAAAAAAACTTCCATCTGCGAAAGTGGAAATATAGGAACTGCAAATGCCAGTGCTTTCAGTAGGACTAATGGAAATTGTGTTTGATTACAAAGAAACACCCTGCTAAGATGAGGCTCAAACAAGCAGCTCAATAAAGGAAATAAAAGTAAACAATTACTACATATAAAAATTATTTTATTTCGGAAATATTTAACCAATTATGAAGTTCAGTTATTCAAAATACAACTACAGGCTTCCTTTAAAAATGAAAAAAAGATATATATATATTTCTTATCATACATACTTAAATACTGCCCTGGACATTTACATTGGAGTCACATAAGACAACCGTATGAGATTGAAACGTTCTGTACTGAAGCCAGGTAAGTTATTTAGGCTATAGGGTCATACATCATACCTACATGTCTGTAGGGATCTTCTGCAGACTCTTATTAAAGACAAGTATCTTATAGGAGGGGTTAAGAAATGTACCTAGAAGTCAGGAGCCAGGTTTATGGATTAAACATATAAATATATGTATATAATACTGAGCAAGCAGTAAAATGTTAGCAGCAGTGGTTCCCTGGCTCCTGTGATTTGTTAAAACCTGTCCTACAGGTAGATTCATTTCTTGGTATTCAGTGAGTTGAACATTAAGTTTTTTTCTTGTGAAAAATGGCTAAACATTTCCATTGGTTATTTCTAAAATGTACTATAATTCATTTATAGTATCTAGCAAAGAGTGTATGAGCTCTAAGTTACATTTATATCTACAGAGAGATCACGAGGCTGCCTGACCTGCACTATGTGTCAATAGAAAGAGGCCAGGAGTATGCTGTATGTGTGCCCATACAGACAGGAGTGAGCCTGTCCCGCTGTATGTGTGCCCATACAGAAAGGAGTGAAACTGTCCCGCTGTATGTGTCCCCATACAGAAAGGAGTGAGCCTGTCCTGCTGTATGTGTGCCCACACAGAAAGGAGTGAGCCTGTCCTGCTGTATGTGTCCCCACACAGAAAGGAGTGAGCCTGTCCTGCTGTATGTGTGCCCACACAGAAAGGAGTGAGCCTGTCCTGCTGTATGTGTCCCCACACAGAAAGGAGTGAGCCTGTCCCGCTGTATGTGTGCCCATACAGAAAGGAGTGAGCCTGTCCCGCTGTATGTGTCCCCATACAGAAAGGAGTGAGCCTGTCCCGCTGTATGTGTGCCCATACAGAAAGGAGTGAGCCGGTCCCGCTGTATGTGTGCCCATACAGAAAGGAGTGAGCCTGTCCCGCTGTATGTGTGCCCATACAGAAAGGAGTGAGCCTGTCCCGCTGTATGTGTCCCCATACAGAAAGGAGTGAGCCTGTCCCGCTGTATGTGTGCCCATACAGAAAGGAGTGAGCCGGTCCCGCTGTATGTGTGCCCATACAGAAAGGAGTGAGCCTGTCCCGCTGTATGTGTGCCCATACAGAAAGGAGTGAGCCTGTCCCGCTGTATGTGTGCCCATACAGAAAGGAGTGAGCCTGTCCCGCTGTATGTGTGCCCATACAGAAAGGAGTGAGCCTGTCCCGCTGTATGTGTGCCCATACAGAAAGGAGTGAGCCTGTCCCGCTGTATGTGTGCCCATACAGAAAGGAGTGAGCCTGTCCCGCTGTATGTGTGCCCATACAGAAAGGAGTGAGCCTGTCCCGCTGTATGTGTGCCCATACAGAAAGGAGTGAGCCTGTCCCGCTGTATGTGTCCCCATACAGAAAGGAGTGAGCCTGTCCCGCTGTATGTGTGCCCATACAGAAAGGAGTGAGCCTGTCCCGCTGTATGTGTGCCCATACAGAAAGGAGTGAGCCTGTCCCGCTGTATGTGTGCCCATACAGAAAGGAGTGAGCCTGTCCCGCTGTATGTGTGCCCATACAGAAAGGAGTGAGCCTGTCCCGCTGTATGTGTGCCCATACAGAAAGGAGTGAGCCTGTCCCGCTGTATGTGTGCCCATACAGAAAGGAGTGAGCCTGTCCCGCTGTATGTGTGCCGATACACACAGAAGTGAGCCTGTCCCGCTGTATGTGTGAGCCTGTCCTGCTGTATGTGTCCCCACACAGAAAGGAGTGAGCCTGTCCTGCTGTATGTGTGCCGATACAGAAAAGTGTGAGCCGGTCCCGCTGTATGTGTGCCCATACAGAAAGGAGTGAGCCTGTCCCGCTGTATGTGTGCCCATACAGAAAGGAGTGAGCCTGTCCCGCTGTATGTGTGCCCATACAGAAAGGAGTGAGCCTGTCCCGCTGTATGTGTGCCCATACAGAAAGGAGTGAGTCTGTCCTGCTGTATGTGTGCCGATACAGAAAGGAGTGAGCCTGTCCTGCTGTATGTGTGCCGATACAGAAAGGAGTGAGCCTGTCCTGCTGTATGTGTGCTGATACAGAAAGGAGTGAGCCTGTCCTGCTGTATGTGTGCTGATACAGAGAGGAGTGAGCCTGTCCTGCTGTATGTGTGCCTATAGATCAGCTGTTACTGATCCTGAGCCTCAAGGAACACCATATGGCAATGTATATGGACACAACTTCCTCAAGCAGGCAAATATTCAAATCCTGGCTTGTTGATGTACCTTGAGGGCCTGGTTTGTGAACCACTGCTGAACAGAGAGGCCAGAAGGGTCGCTGCCCTGCAGAACATATGTATACAAAAAAAAAGGTCAGGTGTGTTTCTGCCCATTAGCATGTAGGTCTACAGAAGGAGTGTCCGTCCTGCCATATATGTCCACTGAAGAGGCCACCAGTAATGCATCCAAGCATACATTTTTCCTAGGCCAGCAAGGTCCCATCTAGTCTCATAGGCCCACACTTCTTATGAAATTGTGTGTGCCTATGTAATAAGATATCTCTATAGGCAAATACATTTCTAAAGAAAAGAGGACATATATATTTATATGAGAGCCTATTATGATGAATATATACACAAATACTGCCCTAGAAGGGTTGGTCCCTAGACTCCTAAAATTTGTACTGCTAGCAACTAAATATGTTTCTGTAGTAAAATGTATACCTATGAAGGGGCCCTTTAAAAAAACAGGATATACATTTATAAGCCCATCTGAATGTCTAAAACAAAAGGGCGGTTAAAACGTATTACCACCAGCTCAGGTTCCCTAAAAATACAGTCATTGTACTGCATTCTGGTGGGACTGGGCGTGGACATGCAGATAAGATACAATGTACCTTACTCTTTGAATCCAAATGACCTTTTTATACATGGCTCCTTTGAAACATATGCCTGTAAGCAAAGCTTAGGATTGGAGTATGGACAGACCAGAAACCCACTCACAGACAGGACTGTTTTGAGGTGTATGCCTCATCAGTATGAGGTTGGTTCCACTAATTATATATATATTTATATATATATATATATATATATACACACCGTTGTTTAGTCGTTCAGCCATGTCTGACTTTCCATGACCCTATGGACCACAGCACAGCTTAAATCCATAAGTTTTCCTGGCAAGGATACTGGAGTGCATTGCCAGTTTGTCTGACCACTTTGCTATGACCTGGCCATCTTGGGTGACCCTATATGGTATAGCTCACAGCTTCATTGAAGTAAACAAGCCCTTTCAACGCGACAAAGTAGCAATCCAGAAGGAGTAGTATATATATTTATATATAAATATATACACACACATATACATAAAGAATGTTTGACCTACAGTATGTTGGACTATGTAGAGGCCAACAGTGTGCCTGCCATGGAACCATATGTGTACACAGCTATGTACTCTCATTGGAGATTATATATATATATATATATATATATATATATATATACACACACACACATCGCATATTTAGAATGTAAACAAACTGTTGTCAAACATCACTAACATATGATGTTTACCATCTCAGAGCATGTCCCCTTTGTCCATTGGTGTACATTGGGAGCTCTGAGTGTGCTACACATGACACATAAAGCAGCTGTTACTGCCCCACACCTGTATGTTCCAGTACTAATTGTACCAATGCTGTAGTAATGATACTAGTGCCCCACACACCACCCAGACAAAGGCAGGGGCGAGGGCTGTGGGTAGAGGAGACTTACCTACATCAGGATCGTATGGGTTGGATGTAAAGAGCGGCATGTCTGCTGCTGGTGTCTGTGTGCTGGTCCCTGGGTCACTCTGGGGGAGTCTTTCGGTCTCACTATGTCCCTGAACCTCTCTCCTCCTGCCTGAGCATCAGATCTCCAGGGGGTCCACACAGCTGCCTGTACCACCGAGCATCATGGGAAATATAGCTGTCCACAGCACTGCCTGTCTACCAGCCAGACACTACAATACAGAATTAGATCTTGTACTAGCTATAGTTACATTCCACGCAGTGCCGTTATTGTGACAATAAACACGCTAGAGGCGTTGGCTTCCTACAATAATTTGTGCTTGGATTCCTTCCCAGATTTCAAGTCAGTTTGAAGACACTCCCTAAGATAAAGTACTGTATGTGAATTTGTTCATGCTCCCTGTGCTGTTTCTTGAAGTATTCAAGATTTCTCGCTCCCCAATATGCAGGTCCTGAAAGCACTATAAAGTTGTGTGCAAATGCACAACATAGCTTCGTTTTTTTCCCCTTTTGCTTCTCAATGGATACTATCCATTCATATTTTAAATATACTCTTTTAAAACTATCCTTAATAATGGATAAAAAGTGATTTGTTTCTTAGATAGTAACAAATTAGCTAACATTAACATTGTTAAAATGTAGCTGCTTAATTTCAAGTGGCAGTATTAATAAATACTAATGGAAATCTTGTCAGATTACACAAGGTCCCTCCTTGTTGGGCTATCAGCTCAATAAATGCAGTGACTGCTGGTGGTAAAATAGTATTGTATATGTTAGTTACAGAAACAAAAAGTGCAAGGCTCTGCTCCATCTGAGCACCTTTGGCGCTCATGGCGATTTTGTCCCAGAATTTCTTTGCAGTAACCTGAACGGCCCTCACCCTAACACCCCTAACATCTAACCCTAACACCCCTTACCCTAACACATCTAACCCTAACATCCCTCACCCTAACCTTACCATAACACCTAACCCTAACACGCCTCACGATAACAGCTAACCTTCAACACCCCTCACCCTAACACACCTAACACTAACAACTCTCGCCCTAACACCGCTCACCCTAACACTAAACCTAACCCTAACACCCCTGATCCTAACACACCTAACCCTAATAACTCTCACCCTTACACTAAACCTAACCCTAACACCCCTGACCCTAACACACCTAACCCTAACAACTCTTACCCTAACACTAAACCTAACCCTAACACCCCTCACCGTAACACACCTAACTCTAACAACCCTCACCCTAACACTGCTCACCCTAACACTAAACCATAAGAAATTCACTGACCCTTCGGCTGCGCCACCTAGTGGCCAATGGCCGGCACTAAGCACAGGTTGCCAACAGGAAAGGTCAAACCAATCTGAACCAATTTTTGCCGTAAAGGGGAAAGTAAGAGAATCTGCCTGGACTTTGTGATTTATAGTGCTTTCAGGACCCGAATAACAAATATAGCGGTATCTTGTACATCAGCAAACCAGAATTTCAAGAAATAAATCTGTGCTGTACATCTGCTCTGAAAACGGGCAGTGCCCATGCGCCCGGAGACAGCGTTACTTTGAAGAGACATGTATAGGGGCAGTGCACATGCGCAGTACAATATCATCATACTGCTAGATATGGGGCTTATTAAGTATATAGAGAAATCTGATTCTGTTAGTGTTTGAGAGTGGTTCTTACACAATAAGTGCATTATTTAATAGGCATTATAATATAGTATTATCATTCAATGCTTTGTAATAGCCCGGTGGTTTTATGGCGAGCACCCCGTTATCTTGCAGTGACAGGGTGACACATTTATACAACCATAACAATCTGGTGACAAATGATCACATGTGTACAATTGTAATGATATTTATATGCATAATAAATAGAGTGCTGTAGTGTCTATGAGAGGAGGTGGTGGGTGGGACTGGGTGTCACTAGGGAAGAAGCAGATGGCCATGGGGAGTGACTGCTGGCCTATAGCCAGGCCTGACTGAATGATCTTGCATTGTTCTTGCAGACAGTCAGAGTCAGGGCGAGCTGAGTCAGAGGAGAGATCATGTGACTCCGGCATTACTTGCAGCTTTATATGACATCTCAGTGGAGGCTGTTTTTCCTGGATTTTGCCATTATACATAACTGTAATTAATACATCCCAAATGTCCTTTTGTCATAGTCAATACAGTTGTCCCCTTTAGCCTCCCAAATGTCCCTCTTTTAAAAGAAAGTTACACATCTTAGGGCAAAGCACCGTGGTCCAGCCCTATCCATGCCCCACATTTTCTCGCAAAGTCTACTTAAAAGATAAAGGCCTTAGGTGTACATTTTTGGAATATGTCTTTGCGGAGCATTGTGTAAGGGCCATTTACCTCACTGTACGTACCCTTCATGGTGTGATATAGCACAAAACTGTTTAAATTATCTATTTTTTTTATTTACACTAATAACAGCTAAAAAACGTAAAAGTTTTAAGTCTGTTTACAAACATAGAGCCACATTCAATTCCAAGCCCGCAAGTTGCAAGATGTAGGGCCTGCATCGTCCGCGACTTATGGTGCTATTCAATTGGCCAAGCCCACAAGTCCCGGCTCGATAGCGCACATCGTATACCATGCTATCGTATGTAGCACTTGCGAGCTTGAAAATAATCAATTAAGCAAGGTCGTAACTCCCCATGCAGAAACAGCAAATAGAAATGGAGCCCGTCAACATTACTGCAGTAAAACATCAAGATGACATGTCAATAAACTAGCGATTTGGGGTCCAATATGCGATCAGACCCGCAATGTACAAATAAATACAAATTAATGAAGCCAATGTTATAGTCCATGTGGGTGGCCTGATATGTATTAATGCATTGATTCCTGAGATTGATATAACCCCGAAAATTACACATTAAAAAATCAAATTTTATATTCCATATTTACGAGCTTGAGACTGTTGTGCACATAATTCTAATGTCTTACATTGTGTTCCCCATCATTTACAGTGCAGTATTGATTTTTTATTTGCATTTAAAGTGCTCCGGACATGTCATTAAGCCCTTTGCGAGTCCTCCTTGGTACCCGTAACTTGTGGTTCGACTTTTGCCATTTGCGGCCTTGACTGCTTGCTTTGCGAGGGGGAATTGGAGCAATTGAATAGCGATTTGTGATTTTAGCGACCGGAACGCTTGCGTCCGTGAAAGATCAAAGGCTTGGAGGGGCATTAACTTGCGATGTTAACCATTGCAATGAATCGGAGGCCGGAGCCCGTAACCTGAACAGAACCCGCTAAAAGACGCCAATTGAATAGCAAAATAAGTTACAGGCCTCCTTTTCCGAAGCCCGGATCTCCCGATGCCTCAATTGAATGAGGCTCATAGTGTATCCTGCCTATTGCCTGGTTCATGATTACGCTTGGTGAGGACAATGATTGATAGAAGTATTTCCCTGAACTCAGGAATGTACTCAAAAGTTAACCCACAACTGGCCTATTTAGGTGATTCCAACATTCCATGATTTGTTGCAACCGTGTTTTTCTTTTGATCATTATATGGAGCTGAAGCTGCATGTCTGGGAGTGGGCAGTCAGTGACACATGTAAACACTGATATTTTTGAATTCTTAGTGAAAAATGCAAAAAAATCAAAATGTATTTGAACATGCTTTTAGGAGATCTTTGGTGCAAATTGTGCTGAATTAAGTGGCCCTTTAAGATCTCTAAAACATAATTCAGCTCTTTAGACTGTAAGTTTGCAAGTTTTCAATCTTGTAAGGTGCTTTGGAAACAAGCACTAAAATCTTTGATTTCAAGCTCAAATACAGTGCCCTTCATTCTTTTGCAATGTGTTAAAATTGTTTTTGCCTTGTACTTAACTCGTGTACAGCGCTATGGAATATGTTGGTATGTTAAAAATAAAGGATAATAATAATATTTCTTATATAGAATAGAGGCAACACTATATAATAGCACATCATTATCTAAGACTATAACTGTCCCTCTTTGGCTGTTTAAAATGTTTGGATGTCAGCATGGAATGAATAGCGGTTCCACACTTATTATACTTATATAAACGTATATATATATCAAAGGGCGCACTTACTTGGTATATACAGTATATATATATATATATATATATATATATATATATATATATATATATATAATACAAACGCACATACACTTACATCAGTCCTACAATATGTTTGACTCATAGAGGCCAACAATGTCGCTGCCCTCCATAACATACTGTATGTTTAAAGAGAAATTAAATCACGTACCAAAATATTATATAAAATGTTAAATATATTTTATATGATGTATTTTTTTTTTTTTCACTTGTTCATCGCTTGTAGGACTTTGCACCTTGCCTCATACCTCGCCATAAAACTTGCTCTATAAAACCCGGTATAGGTAGCAATCTCAGCACAGTGTAGTGTTTTTATCAGTGACTCACTTTCACGTGCTTTCATGTATACTTCCCTTCACTTGTTCTCTCGAAAGCAAAAGTCAGATCAGATTTTCAGAATATTGCTCTGGGAATTAAGGTTAATGAGGATGGTGGGGTCATAAAATATGTGAACCAGTGATTGACTTAAAAAAAAGGTTATCCTAAAAAACATTGTGATTACTGGTTCTCAAGTACTGGAGCTGATAAGTCCCACTCTAAAATATTTATAGGGTTACTTTTTTTTTGCAAGTGATTGTGCTTTGTTATTGACACAAGAAAACAATGAATTTAGGAGATTTACAAAAATGTGAGATACTGACTTTTGTGAGATACTGTATATATACATTTTTTTGTGTGTAGCCCCCACAACTCCCATCTCTTTCTCACTCCCTCTCTCCCACCATCTCCTTCTCTCCCCCTTCTCCCCCTCTCTCTCCTTCTCTTTCCCCCATCCCTACCTGTCACCTTCTCCTTCCTCCCTGCTCTCCTCTCCCCTCTCTCCTTTTTTCCCCCTCTCCCTCCTTCTCACCCCCTCTCCTTCTCTCTCATTCTCCCCCTCCCCTCCTCTTCTCTCTTCCCTTCTTTCCTTCTCTCCCCCTCTTTCCTTCTCTCCCCCCCCTCCTCTATCACCCTCTCCTTCTCTCCCCCTTTCCTTCTCTCTCCTTCTATCTACTCCTCTCTCCCCCTCTCTTTCTCTCGCATTCTCCCCCTCCCCTCTTCTTCTCCCTCTGCCCTCTCCTTCTCTCTCATTCTCCCCCTCCCCTCTCCTTCTCTCTCCCACTCTCTCATTCTCCCTTCTTCTCTCTCCCCTTCTCCTTCTCTCTTTCTCCCCTCCCCACTCTTTCTCTCTCATTCCCCCTATCCCCTATCCTTCTCTCTCTCCCCCTCTCTCATTCTCCCCCTCTCCTCTCCTTCTCTCTCTCCCCTCTCCTTCTCTCTCATTCTCCCCCTCGCCTCTCCTTCTCTGTCATTCTTCTCCTCCCCTCTCCCCCTCTCTCATTCTTCCCCTCCCCTCTCCTTCTCTGTCATTCTTCTCCTCCCCTCTCCCCCTCTCTCATTCTCCACCCCTCTCCTTCTCGCTCTCTCCTCCCCCTCCCCTCTCCTTCTCCCAACTCTCATTCTCTCTTCCCCTCCTTCTCTCAAAATTCTCCCCCTTCCCTCTCCTTCTCTCTCATTCTCCCCTCCCCTTTCCCCCCTCCCCTCTCCTTCTCTCTCCCACTCTCTCTCTCCTCTCTCATTCTCCCCCTCACCTCTACCCCTCTCTCATTCTCTTTCCCTCTCCTTCTCTCTCCCCATCTGCTTCTCTCTCATTCTCCCCTCTGCTTCTCTCTCCCCCTCCTTTTCTCTCATTCTCCCATCCCCTATCCTTCTCTCAGAGGAGAATGAGGGGTGGAAAGGGGGTAGGGAGAATGATAGAGAAGGAGAGTGGAGGGGTAGAATGAGAGAGAAGGAGAGATGAGGGGGAGAATGAAAGAGGGGAAGAGAGAAGGAGAGGGGATAGGGAGAATGAGAGAGAAGGAGAAGGGTGGGGAAGAAAGAGAGGGGAGAGAGAAGGGGAGGGGAGAAAGAGGTGAGGGGAGAATGAGAGAGGGGGAGAGAGAAGGAGAGGGGAGGGGTAATGAGAGAGAAGGAGAGAGGGGGAAAGGAGGGATAGAGAAGTAGAGGGGAGGGGGAGAAGGGGAGAGAAGGATAGAAGGGGAGAGAAGGATAGAGAGGAAGAGAGAAGAAGAGGGGAGGGGAGAACGAGAGAGAAGGAGACGGCGAGAGAGAGAAGGGGAGGGGAGAGAGAAGGAGGGAGAGAAGGGGAGAGGAGAGCAGGGAGGGAGAAGAGAGATAGGAAAGGGGGAGAGAAGAAGAGAGAGAGGGAGAAGGAGATAGTGGAGAGAGGTGGGAGGGAGAGAGAGATGTGAGTTGTGGGGGCTATACACATAAAAAATGTACACATACAGTATCTCACAAAAGTCAGTACACCCCTCACATTTTTGTAAATATGTTATTATATCTTTTCATGTGACAACACTTAAGAAATTACACTCTGCTACAATGTAAAGTAGTACGTGTACAGCCTCATGGGCATGGAGTTCAGAGACTTCACAGGTTGCCACTGGAGTCCTTTTCCACTCCTCCATGATGACATCACGGAGCTGGTGGATGTTAGAGACCTTGCACTCCCCCATCTTCCGTTTGAGGATGCTCCACAGATGCTCAATAGGGTTTAGGTCTGGTGACATGCTTGGCCAGTCCATCACCTTTACTTTCAGCTTCTTTAGCAAGGCAGTGGTCATCTTGGAAGTGCATTTCTTCATTGTGTCATATTAGATACTGATTTTAATTGCCCCGGGACCCACCCTCAGCAGCATCCCCCGCCCCCAGAATTGACTGAGCACACACGATCATGATCCCACATGATCACGACATGAAACTGTACTGATGCAGGCATGAGGTAAGCTAAGCTTCCTGGAACTCTTTATTCGAAAAAAAGTCACTAAACTTACTTCCAGGAATTTCAATGGGATCTGATAAACGTATAATTATATAAATATGAAAATACCATGGCATTAATAAAAAAAAAACGTTTATTACAAATAAAACAAAGAACACGGACAATTAAAATACTTAAATCAGCTAAAATAGTCCTCCATATGATTAGTCACAGTTATATATATATATATATATATATATATATATATATATATATTCTTGAATAGAATATAGAATATGTGATCATGTACTTCACATTTCTAGGGTCAATAACTAAAAATGGCAAAATATTGTTCAAATACTGGTCAATCCCACAATGTAAAAATACAAATTATTAACAAAATAAATATAAATATCCCTATTATTATATGGTGATAGCGGAGCCTACCACTTACTCCTAAGTGAGACTACAGGACCCTGTTCCAGTGCTAGAACTGGGGGGGCACCATTTACCCCCTTAACCTAATTTTTACTAAAAATAAACTACACTTTTAAACCCTACTTCTCAAAGTGAAAAGTGTAAAAAAAGGGGATTGTTCCTAATGACAAACACTACTAAATACCAATAACAGCTTAAAATATGCTGAATAAATATAAGCAACTATATAGTATGTATATTAATTTCCAAAATAAATGACTCAATTTATATAGTCAAAAAAACTAAATAGAGGTGCTCAATCAGAGAACGAACTAACCTTAATAGGTTAGTTCTGTGGACATGATAACCCACTCTGAGAGCAATCTCTTTTAGCTCACTTGTGCACTTCACAGGTAGAAATATCCTGTAGTATATCAGTCTGGTCCCACTCACTAGAGTGGTCCAGCCCCAAAATACCAGGCAATTCTACCCTGAACAGGAAAACAGCAAACCCCAGACGTATGTTTCGGCCTTCCTTGGGACTCGTCAGTGAGGTGTAGCTGATAGCTCCCTAAGGCACAGTGAGCAGTGGTTGCTCTCTGAGTAGGTAACCAGATCTATAGAAAATAAAACACTGAGGTATTTTTGGTCCTTAGATGAGCACCTCTACCTTATTTGCATACCAATTTATATAGTATCACTTAATAAACACCTACAGATATGTATAAATGATAACAAACAATATAGTATAGTAACCGGTTAATGCATAATCTAACCATATCTCAAAGCATATCTATAATAGGTGTATTGTATAAGGCGACTGGGCGTATAAGACGACCCCCCAACATTGCCACTCAAAATCTCTCCTCAACCTCAACCCCCCTCCTCATCCTCAACCTCCCCCCCATCCTTATCCTCCCTCCGCAACCCCCTCCTCAACCCCCCTCCTCATCCTCAACCCCCTCCTCAACCTCCCTCCTCAACCTCAAGCCCCCTCCTCATCCTCATCCTCCCTCCTCATCCTCAACCTTCCTCCTCATCCTAAACCACCCAGTATATGCTAATGATGTGGCGCGCATGTGACGTCACATGCGCGCCAGTTCAAGAAGGATCGGAGGCCGGAGCAGAAGCAGGTAAGTGAGGGGAAAGGGAGAGGGGGAGGTATTTAGAGGGATAAAGTGAGGAGGGGGGTTTAGGATGAGGAGGGGGATTAGAATGAGGAGGGGGGGTGAGGATGAGGAGGGGGGAGGCACGAGCTCTGCGCAGACAAAGTGCACCCGGCGTATAAGATGACCCCCCCACTTGGAGGCATGTTTTTCAGGACAAAAAAGTCGTCTTATACGCCGGCAAATACGGTACACAGTAGATTGATACTTTTTAGTACACATTTTAGTATAAATTATTATTTTCTGGGTAATAATACAGGATTTGTAAACCTTTTGTTTGAAAGATTCAGACAGTGTTTTTAGAATTTTTCCAATCCTACAACTGGAATTTTCTACATGCTACCAAAAATCCACAACTAAAAAATATATTTCCCCCAATCTCCCATCCTTGAATTTAAACAACCACCAAACATGAAACAAAAATTGGCTAATGAACAACTGAATATAAAAAATGGAACTAAACCTTGTAACAAAAGTGCCTGTAAGTTATGTCAACACGTTTGTAATGCTGACACATAACCACAAGACCTATAACATCAAAGGATCATATACATGCACATCATCCAATGTGGTTTAGATAATACAATGTACTTTATGTGACTGTTACATTGGAGAAACCAGCCAAAAACTGTACTTAAGGATGAATTTACACAGACATTCAATACGAAAGCATAATGAAGCCAGTTATTGTACCCCAATAGGACACCATTTTAGCCAGAATGATCACTCCATCCAAAACTTAAAAATCAAAATATTTAGAGGAAAATGTAAAAACATTCAAGAGAGAAAAGCATTTGAAATAAAAATGATCACATTCTTCAACACTAAAAATGCAGGAGTTAATATGGACTTGGGTTTTCTAACATATTATCACAATTTATTTTGATTTTATCTTATTTTATAACTGGCTTGGCACTCTGAGTGAGCTGTTTGTCCAGCAGGAAGGATAACACTGTGGATTCAGTGCTCTGCTTTTCATGTATATAATGATAAATATGTGTATATAGTATGTGTATATTTGTTATACTATTTTGTATTTAATCCCCCTATATGTATTTACCTGATGATGGCAGATGCTGACTCCACTTTCTTTGCATCTGTTGTTTTTATTCAAGCAGAGGGTTCCATCTCATGTTAGTATTGCCTGAGACTTGATAAAGATGCTGATTGCAAAACACTGCCCCAAGAATGCAACATCTCACATTTCTGCTTCTCACAGTATCCGGATTATTGGCCTCAAAATTATCCATAAGGTTATGGATTGACAGCAAACTGTTGCTGAGGAACTCAATGGAAAGTTCTTTTGGAAAAGTCACTGCTTTCCTGGGCTTCCTTAATGCCCTATTACATCAGCTGTTGGAGGTTCTCGTTGGTCAGGCCCTCATTTGAAGCTTGTACCAAGTCCTCAATGTCCTGGGTGTCTGCATCTCCCAGTGAAGCAGCCTACTATCTCCGCAAGGACGGGCTGTTCTGGTTGCACATCCGCACACAGCTCTGTGCCATATCTTCCTCCACACAGTTTTGAGACATTGCTGTGTCACCTCCTTCCAGGACAAATCTATGTTGGTTATGGCCTGCAAGATTGTATACTTTTTACAGAAAATCATCATGGATTGTTTATCTGTGCTATCTGTTTGGCCAATGAGCTGGCGTAATGTGCGACAAAGATAATAGGCCTCGAAGGTTGCAATGACCGCTAGATCCATTGGCTGGATGAGTGAAGTAGTGTTGGGTAGCAGGAAAACTGCTTCCACTGGAATGCAGCAATGGAGCTCAGCCAAATTGATAGGGTAGCTTGGAGCATTGTCCATTAACAGGAGCAATTTGGCCTCAATTCCTCTACGTCTGCAGTAGCATAGCAATGATGGACAGAAATGCTCACTGAACCAGTTCTTGAAGATGTCCATTTTCAAATGACTGGCATAGTTGATTTAGGAATGCCCTTAATGGTTCTAGGTATTTTTGAGTGGTACACCAGCAGTTGCTTGATCTTGATGTTGCTGACGTTCCACCCAGCAGAAGGGTTAGCCGGTCTTTGCCTGTTTTGAACCACAGTGCTGGCTTCTGCTCACGGGATATGATGGTGCGCCTTAGAATCTCTTCCAGAACATTCCTGTCTCGTTGATGTTGAAGACCAGTTCCTGTGACTAATTGCCTCTTTCCACAATGTCCTTCAAAGTGGCTGCAAAGTGGCAGCTTCTGGTGTCAGTGCTTGCCACTTCTCCCTTGATGTTGTAGAGGATGTTGTAGAGGTTCTTCCTCTTCTTGAACCGGTCAAACCAACCTCTGGTGGCTGAGAATCTTTCTGTCACATCTGGAGTTTGGCCTTGGATATGGCCAGATATGCTTCTGGCCTTTTCCATGATGATGGCCTGGCTGGGAGGTATGTTGCCGCTTCTTCATTTCCTCCAAGGAGTAACATCTGGAGCGGGTAATCTTG
This sequence comes from Discoglossus pictus, assembly GCA_027410445.1. Taxonomy (NCBI): domain Eukaryota; kingdom Metazoa; phylum Chordata; class Amphibia; order Anura; family Alytidae; genus Discoglossus; species Discoglossus pictus. Next base: position 385,639,778 of record CM050166.1, on the reverse strand, counting down.
TTTGCAGAAGATGCAGTGCTGGTGGTTTCTGCAGACTTCAACTGCCTTATTAAATTGCGTTTCAGCCAATTGAATAGGGCTCTATATAAGCACATAGCATACATATTTTACAGAAGTTTTTAGTTAGTGAACTTCTATCCAAAAGCAAGGTCTTCACTAACTAAAAACTTCTGTTAAATAAATATGCTATGTGCTTATATAGAGCACTATTCAATTGACCGAATCGCAATTTAATACGGCTGTTGATCTTTTCCTTATTCTACGGGATGGTGAGGTTGCCAACTTTAAACCAACTCCAATATCCACTTGGCGCTCCCCTTTCTGCAAGTGGTCCAGCACCTGCATCTTGATATCCTGAGGAATACTCTGGTCTTCCTTGCGCTCAGTCATTGTCTGTAAAACAGTCCCAAAAATATAATTAATGTGTATTTTATTAGACAATTAACAACCACATTATGAGAAACAAGGAAACTATTCTCTACCTTCTCTCTGGAAGTTGGAGGTAGGAATTTGCTCTCTCTGTCTCTTTCTCTCTTTTCCTGTCTCTCTTACCGCTGTGATGCTGTTGTGAGCGTTACGTCATGTGAGGAAAAAACTGTGTTATAGCGAAGCAAAGTGTTCAACGGAGATCGAAGGCCAAATAACAGAGCTATATCTGTGGGTAAGTAGAAACTCTGAAAAAGTTTTAGCATATTAAATTAATTTTACTATCTTCTTGTTTAAGTGATTTCAGTAAAATGTTGATAATATTACCTTTACAATTTTAATTTTTATATTAAAAATTACATTTTTACAGAGAAAATAGCAAAGAGTGCCCAATAAGTCTACTTTCTCTTATTCTTTCATTTTTTGAAATGGTAGAAATCAAACACTTCTTGACATGGGTGACTATGCTGTTTCTCAAAATTTTTAAGCTTATTGTTTACTCATAGAAAACTGACTTATTCAATTGGGATTTGGCCAATTGAATAGGGCTCTATATAAGCACAGAGCATATGTATTTTACAGAAGTTTTTAGATAGTGAAGACCTTGCTTTTATCTAGAAGCTTACTAACTAAAAACTTCTGGCCAAAAAAAAAATTGCATGACAAAAATATAAAAATAAGCAATTACACACTTACCTTAAAGTTAGCAAAATCTATTGTAATTTCTGACAGTTTAAAATTATGGAGTGTTAACCGGTTAGATCAGGGGTCACCAAACTTGGTCCTGGAGGGCCGCACCCAGGCCTGGATTTGTGGATATCCTTGCTGCAAACAGGTGAGACTATTGCTTCTTCAGTCATCCTGATTGACTCACCTGTGCACAGAAAGTAAATCCTCAAATCCAGGCCTGGATGCGGCCCTCCAGGACCGAGTTTGGTGACCCCTGGGTTAGTTGAAAGATTTGAGACATAGCACTATGTTAGTTGTTATGGCAACAGCACACAGCATATACGGGAAGTAGGGATGAATCATATCCCAGCAGTGACTGGGAGGCTGACAACACCGCTCTATTATTGGCCGAGCAAGCAAGAGCAGGTAAATAGTGGATTAATATTGCTCCCCGGATGCTGCATGCTGATTGGATGGGGATCATAAACTTGTGTAGACATCCCCTGGGGGTGTCAACATGATCATTAGAGGGATTGTTAGATATTAATAAACATAACATGTTTTATGAGATGTGCTGCATACACATAGGTTTTTTTTTTTTGCCTATAGAGTGAAGAAATTTATTAATCCAGCAAACTTAGATATACCTTTAATGTTTAATCAAGACAATTGCTGGCCTTATTTCAAACAGCTTTTTAGGCTGGAAAGGGATTCTAATGGGCAATCAGTTTAACACACACTCAGATTGTGCTTTTGCTAGAAAGACCCCTTCCACCAGACTTTTATCCCTCTAGTGGACCTGTGGTTCTGGATGCGAAACAGTGGGGGAATTTGGCTGAGCTAATTAGTTTTCATAGTATTAAAATAGGTACCTGCCAGTGGCACTGACATTTTCTTTTGTTTTAGTCTAATTTGCTTTGGTTAAAGGATCATTGAAGTGTCTCACTGAGCCTGTTGTGCAATTAATTCTAATGTCTTTCATCGCGTTCCCCATCATTTACAGTGCAGTATTAATTTTTTATTTGCATTTACAGTGCTACGGACAGTGGTCCTCTTGCAAGTCCTATCTGGTACCCATAGGATTTTCTCCTACATTTGCCCGCTTGGCGAAATGTAGCAATTAAATTGTGATTTGCGATTTTAGCGATCGGAACTCTTGCGGACGAGAAAGATCAAAGGCTTCAGCACGCTGTAAGTTCCGGGTTTAACAACCGAAAGATTTTCAAGCCTGTAACACGTAAGCCGTTTTTGGCTCCCAAAACCCCCCAATTAAATAGCAAATTAGCTTAATGGCTCCATTACGGGCTCCAGTAACATACAATTGCTCACATGAATCGGGCTCATAGACTCCTTCTCACCACCAGCATAACTAATCAGACACTGCAATGTTGTCTCCATGCAAAGTTTACATTTATATATTCCTTAATAAATTAAAGAAAAAGACAAACTTTTATTTATTCAGAATAAATTGAAATTGTGTTGATACTGATTTTTACCACTTTAAAGTTATGACATCTGCACCATTTCAGTGGCTGCTTTTCATATATTAGCCTATAAAGCAGTGATTGGAATAAATGTTCACATATGACCATATTATGTGGTTTTAAGAAATTTCGCACACGTGTGCATATGGTACACTTACAGTATAGGGTAGCGCTGCTTGGAGATCAGCAGACTGTTATCTTTCATTTAAGAGCTATCATAAGAAAAGACAAACATAACATTTGGTGTGTAGATGGGAAAAATGTTCACAATTGTGTATTGCATTGTCAATAATTCAAAGCCATCTTTCTGTTTTTATCACTGTGATTTGAGATGTCACAGGTCTGCAGAATGGCATATTATAAACTGAATCCATGTTGATTTAATCATGTTCTTGGCTCTAAGTTATGGGCTTCTCTTATGTGACTTATTATATCGCAGGTTAATATATTTTCTGCAATTAATTCGTAATTCAGACATACATCTATGTGTATCTGGCCAACATTAGCAGGCATTGGTGGCTATTTAATAGACTGCCTGGAATTGGTAGTGCAACTGAGTCAAACACATAGTGCAATGTGATGTAGACCGTATTAGTGAGATGTGGTTTACATATTGTTAACATGAAAGAGAATTGTGTTGTATTAGTTATGTTGCATATTAGTACTGCAATCAGATGCTCATCTTGATTTGTCTCAGGTTTGTCTGTGTCCAGTGTTTCTGGGTTGCCAACCACACATATCAACCACATATCCATAGTAGGAACTGGACACACACACACACACAAAATATTGGAATTACATTTAATCATGCATTACCGGAGACTGCCACTAGAGGGTGCAGTATGTTCCTCCCAAGAAAGCTTTGACCCAATAGAGCTTTTGACTCCCCCCCCCCCCCCCCCCCACACACACACAGGCCCTCATTCAATTGCAATTTGGCCAATTTAATGGCGCCCTAAATAAGCACAAAACATATTTTTTTTAAAGAAGTTTTTAGTTAGTGAAAACCTTGCTTTTGGATAGATGCTTACTAACTAAAAACTTCTTTAAAAAAATATGTTATGTGCTTATTTAGGGCCCCATTAAATTAGCCAAATTGCAATTGAATGAGGGCCACACACATTTTCAAAAGGCTATTCCAATTATCTATTGCTCTTCCTGTACTACTTTATTTTCTCTTTCTCTCTCTGTTTCTACATTTCTCTCTAATCTCCATTTCTCTCTCTCTTCCTTATGTTACCTCTGCTCTCTGCACATTTGCAAGACATTATCTTTTGCCTTTCCTTAATACCAGTTTGTTGAAAAATAGAATTTGGAGAAGAGCACAAAAAAGTAAGTTTGAGTTATTTTAATACACATATGAAATATTGCACTTACAAAACATGAAAACTGCAGCAACATGTCCACAATCTCTGACAGTACACACAAAAAAACTTGTTAATACAAATAAATAAATAAATAGACCTTATAGCCAAAGGGTATGAGAGATAATCAAAGTGTATCTACTTAATACTGAAAAATAATTATCTTATATAATACATAAGCAAAACTTCTTTTTTTAAATTAAAGCTCACAAAAGTATAAATAATCTGCAATAATACATACATTAAAAAAGTGGTACATTAAAAATAGGTTTAATGTCAAACTATTTCATTTTTTTAGTATTAAGTAGTTAAACAGTTTTTTATGTTTTGTACAATATTTATGCATGTATTAAAATAACCCAAACTTATTACACTATATATATATATATATATATATATATATATATATATATATATACAGGTGCGTAGTAACTTGGGTGGGGGGTAGGGGACAAATCCCCCCAGATTAAATGAATAGGGGACACAAAGAATAGCAAAATTATAATATATCATGCATTATCGGACTTGGCTACTAATATGTATTTTCCACTCTTTCACATAATTTATCATATCTATATATATATATATTTATATATATATATATATATATATATATATATATATATATATATATATATATATATAGTAGGTGTATTTTAACAGTGAGAAATAGAATAACAACAACAAAAAACAAGAAAAATGCTCGTCAAAAAGTTATAAATTGATTTGCAGGTCAATGAGGGAAATAAGTATTTGACCCCTTCGTCTTAGTACTTGGTGGCAAAACCCCTGTTGGCAATCCCAGAGGTCAAGCGTTTCTTGTAGTTGGCCACCAGGTTTGCACACATCTCAGGAGAGATTTTGTCCCACTCCACTTTGTAGATCCTCTCCAAGTCATTAAGGTTTTGAGGCTGATGTTTGGCAACTCAAATCTTCAGCTCTCTCCACAGATTTTTCCATGGGATTAAGGTCTGGGAATTGGCTTGGTTACTCAAGGACCTTAATGTGCTTCTTCTCGAACCACTCATTTGTTGCCTTGGCTGTGTGTTTTAGGTCATTGTCATGCTGGAATACCCATCAACAACCCATTTTCAATCCCCTTACTGAGGGAAGGAGGTTCTCATCCAAGATTTGCCGGTACATGGCTCTGTTCATCGCCCCTTTGATGTGGTGTAGTTGTCCTTTCCCCTTAGCAGAAAAATACCCCCAAAGCATAATGTTTCCACCTCCATGTTTGACGGTGGGGATGGTGTTCTTGGGGTCATATGCAGCATTCCTCCTCCTCCAAACACGGCGAGTTTAGTTGATGCCAGAAAAGCTCGATTTTGGTCTCATCTGACCACAACACTTTCACCCAGTTCTCCTCTGAATCATTTAGATGTTCATTGGCAAGCTTCAGATGGGCCTGTACATGTGCTTTCTTGAGCAGGGGGACCTTGCGGGCACTTTAGTATTTCAGTCCTTCACGGCATAGTGTGTTACCAATTGTTTTCTTGGCTCCTTTTGACTATGGTCCCAGCTGCCTTGAGATCATTAATAAGATCCTCCTGTGTAATTCTGGGCTGATTCCTCACCGTTTTCATGACCATTGAAACTCCACAAGGTGAGATCTTGCATGGAGCACCAGACCGAGGGAAACTGGCAGTTATTTTGTGTTTCTTCCATTTGCAAATAATTGCAGCAACTGTTGTCACCTCACCAAGCTCCTTTGCGACAGTCTTGTAGCCCATTCCAGCCTTGTGTTGGTCTACAATCTTGTCCCTGATATCCTTGGACAGCTCTTTGGTCTTGGCCATGGCGGAGAGTTTGGAATCTGATTGTACACCCCTCACATTTTTGTAAATAGTTTATTATATCTTTCATGTGACAACACTCAAGAAATGACACTCTGTTACAATATAAAGTAGTAAGTGTACAGCCTGTATAACAGTGTAAATTTGCTGTCCTCTCAAAATAACTCAACACACAGCCATTAATGTCTAAACCGTTGGCGACAAAAGTGTGTACACCCCTAAGTGGAAATGTCCAAAGTGTCAATATTTTGGCCACCATTATTTTCCAGCACTGCCTTAACCCTCATTGGCATGGAGTTCACTAGAGCTTCACAGGTTGCCACTGAGTCCTCTTCCACTCCTCCATGATGACATCACAGAGCTGGTGGATGTTAGAGACATTGCACTGCCCCATCTTCCGTTTGAGGATCCCGCACAAATGCTCAATAGGGTTTAGGTCTGGTGACATGCTTGGTCAGTCCATCACCTTTACCTTCAGCTTTATTAGTAAAACAGTGGTCATCTTGGAGGTGTGTGTTGGGGTCATTATCATGTTGGAATACTGCCCTGTGGCCCAGTCTCCAAAGGGAGGTGATCATGTTCTGCTTCACAGTACATGTTGGCATTCATGGGCCCTCATTCAATTGCGATTTGGCCAATTGAATAGGGCTCTAAATAAGCACATAACATATTTTTTTTAAAAACATTTTTATTTAGTGAAAACCTTGCATTTGGATAGATGTTTACTAACTAAAAACTTCTTTAAAAAAATATGTTATGTGCTTATTTAGACCCTTATTCAATTGGCCAAATTGCAATTGAATGAGGGCCATGGTTCCCTCAATGAACTGTAGCTCCTCAGTGCCGGCAGCACTGATGCAGGCCCAGACCAAACATATATACACATATGTCTATATGTGTATATATGTTTTCTATAATATGTTATGTTGATTCCCCCTATATGCATTTACCTGATGATGTCAGATGCTGCCTCCATTTACGTTCAAACTTAGGGTTTCATCTTATATAAGTGTTTTTGTGCTCCTTGTGCCTTATCCATTTATCTGTCATTTAGGGATTGTTTCAACTACCTAAAGTAGTTTAGCCAGCGTTTCTATGTGGGTAATGTAAATGAAACTAGGGCCCCTATTTAATTGCAACAGTTACAGAGCGATTCAATTGATCAAGCCCGCAGCTACCTGTCCGAAAGCCGAAACCGTAAACCATGCAATTGTAAGTAACATTTTAGAGTATGATCATGATCAATTAAGCAAGGCCGTAACTATCCATTTAGAAACGGCCCATAGTAAATGAGACCGTCATCATGACATCATTAAAACACAGAGTTTAAACATCAATCAATTAGCGTTTAGAAGTCCGATATGAGATCGGACTCGCAATCCGGCAATGTATAAAATAATAAAAACGAATGAAGGAAATGTTCTAGTCCATGTGGGTGACCTGATATGTATTAACACCTTGATTACAGAGATTGATATAACATAGAAATTAAACCTTAAAAAAAAAAAAAATATTGCAGATATGGGAGCTTGATACTGTTGTGCAATAGTGATGTCGCGAACATAACATTTTCGGTTCGCAAACCGCGAACGCGAACCGCCGCAAATGTTCGCGAACCGGCGAACCGCCATAGACTTCAATGGGCAGGCGGATTTTAAAACCCACAGGGACTCTTTCTGGCCACAATAGTGATGGAAAAGTTGTTTTAAGGGGACTAACACCTCGACTGTGGCATGCCGGAGGGGGATCCATGTCAAAACTCCCACGGAAAATACATAGTTGATGCAGAGTCTGGTTTTAATCCATAAAGGGCATAAATAACCTAACATCCCCCTCCATCATCATCCTCCCCTGTATCTCTTTACCCCCTCCCTCATCATCCTCCCCTGTGTCTCTTTCCCCCCTTCCCCATCACCCTCCCCTGTGTCTCATCCCCCCTCCCTCATCATCCTCCCACCTCCCTCATCATCCTCCCCTGTATCTCTTCCCCCCTCCCTCATCATCCTCCCCTGTGTCTCTTTCCCCCCTTCCTCATCACCCTCCCCTGTATCTCTTTACCCCCTCCCTCATCATCTTCACCTATGTCTCTTCCCCCCTCCCTCATCATCCTCCCCCTCCCTTGATGATAAGGGGGGGGGAAGAGACACAGGGATAGGTGTGAGGGGTGTTAGGGTAAGGGGTGTTAGGGATAAGGGTGAGGGGGTTAGGTGTTAGGGTGAGGGGTGTTAGGGCTAAGTGTGAGGGGTGTTGGGGTGAGGGGTGTTAGGGATAAGTGTAATGGGTGTTAGGGTGAAGCATGTTAGGAATAAGTGTGAGGGGTGTTAGGTCTTAGGGATAAGTGTGAGAATGTTAGGGTTAGGTGCTAGGTTGATGGGTGTTATGGATAATTGTGAGGGGTGTTAGGGTTAGGGTAATGGGTGTTAGGGTAAGGGATGTTAGGGTTAGGTGTTAGGGTAAGGGCTGTTAGGGATAAGTGTAAGGTGGTATTAGGGTTAGGTGTTAGGGTGAGGCATGTTAGGAATAAGTGTGAGGGGTGATAGGTCTTAGGGAGAAGTGTGAGAATGTTAGGGTTAGGTGCTAGGTTAATGGGTGTTATGGTTAATTGTGAGGGGTGTTAGGGTTAGGGTAAGGGGTGTTAGGGTAAGGGATGTTAGGGTTAGGTGTTAGGGTAAGGGCTGTTAGGGATAAGTGTAAGGGGTATTAGGGTTAGGTGTTAGGGTGAGGCATGTTAGGAATAAGTGTGAGGGGTGTTAGGTCTTAGGGATAAGTGTGAGAATGTTAGGGTTAGGTGTTAGGTTGATGGGTGTTATGGATAAGTGTGAGGGGTGTTAGGGTTAGGGTAAGGGGTGTTAGGGATAAGTGTGATGGGTGTTAGGGTAAGGGGTGTTAGGGTTAGGTGTTAGGGTAAGGGCTGTTAGGGATAAGTGTAAGGGGTGTTAGGGTTAGGTGTTAGGGTGAGGGATGTTAGGGTTAGGTGTTAGGGATAAGTGTGAGGGGTGTTAGGGTTAGGGTAAGGGGTGTTAGGGATAAGTGTGATGGGTGTTAGGGTAAGGGATTTTAAGGTTAGGTGTTAGGGTAAGGGCTGTTAGGGATAAGTGTAAGGGGGTATTAGGGTTAGGTGTTAGGGTGAGGGGTGTTAGGGATAAGTGTGAGGGGTGTTAGGGTTAGGTGTTAGGGTGAGGGGTGTTAGGGATAAGTGTAAGGGATGTTAGGGTAAGGGGTGTTAGGGATAAGTGTGAGGGGTTTTAGGGTTAGGGTAAGGGGTGTTAGGGATAAGTGTGAGGGGTGTTAAAGTTAGGGTGAGGGGTGTTAAGGATAAGTGTGAGGGGTGTTAGGGTTATGTGTTAGGGTGAGGGGTGTTAGGGATAAGTGTAAGGGGTGTTAGGGTTAGGTGTTAGGGTGAGGGATGTTAGGGTTAGGTGTTAGGGATAAGTGTGAGGGGTGTTAGGGTTAGGGTAAGGGGTGTTAGGGTTAGGTATTAGGGTGAGGGATGTTAGGCTTAGGTGTTAGGGATAAGTGTGAGGGGTGTTAGGGTAAGTGTTAGGGATAAGTGTGAGGGGTGTTAGGGTTAGGGTAAGGGGTGTTAGGGATAAGTGTGAGGGGTGTTAGGGTTAGGTGTTAGGGATAAGTGTGAGGGGTGTTAGGGATAAGTGTGATAGGTGTTAGGGTTAGGTGTTAGGGTGAGGGGTGTTAACGATAAGAGTAAGGGGTGTTAGGGTGAGGCATGTTAGGAATAAGTGTGAGGGGTGTTAGGGTAAGGGGTGTTAGGGATAAGTGTGAGGGGTGTTAGGGTTAGGGTAAGGGGTGTTAGGGATAAGTGTGAGGGGTGTTAGGGTTAGGGTGAGGGGTGTTAGGGATAAGTGTGAGGGGTGTTAGGGTTAGGGTAAGGGGTGTTCGGGATAAGTGTGAGGGGTGTTAGGGTTAGGGTAAGGGGTGTTAGGGTTAGGTGTTAGGGTGAGGGATGTTAGGGTTAGGTGTTAGGGATAAGTGTGAGGGGTGTTAGGGTAAGGGGTGTTAGGGTTAGGTATTAGGGTGAGGGATGTTAGGCTTAGGTGTTAGGGATACGTGTGAGGGGTGTTAGGGATAAGTGTGAGGGGTGTTAGGGTTAGGGTAAGGGGTGTTAGGGATAAGTGTGAGGGGTGTTAGGGTTAGGTGTTAGGGATAAGTGTGAGGGGTGTTAGGGATAAGTGTGATAGGTGTTAGGGTTAGGTGTTAGGGTGAGGGGTGTTAAGGATAAGTGTAAGGGGTGTTAGGGTGAGGCATGTTAGGAATAAGTGTGAGGGGTGTTAGGGTAAGAGTTGTTAGGGATAAGTGTGAGGGGTGTTAGGGTTAGGGTAAGGGGTGTTAGGGATAAGTGTGAGGGGTGTTAGGGTTAGGGTGAGGGGTGTTAGGGATAAGTGTGAGGGGTGTTAGGGTTAGGGTAAAGGGTGTTCGGGATAAGTGTGAGGGGTGTTAGGGTTAGGTGTTAGGGTGAGGGGTGTTAAGGATAAGTGTAAGGGGTGTTAGAGTGAGGCATGTTAGGAATAAGTGTGAGGGTGTTAGGGTTAGGGTAAGGGGTGTTAGGGATAAGTGTGAGGGGTGTTAGGGTTAGGGTAAGGGGTGTTAGGGATAAGTGTGAGGGGTGTTAGGGTTAGGTGTTAGGGTGAGGGGTGTTAGGGATAAGTGTAAGGGGTGTTAGGGTTAGGTGTTAGGGTGAGGGATGTTAGGGTTAGGTGTTAGGGATAAGTGTGAGGGGTGTTAGGGTTAGGGTAAGGGGTGTTAGGGTTAGGTGTTAGGGTGAGGGATGTTAGGGTTAGGTGTTAGGGATAAGTGTGAGGGGTGTTAGGGTTAGGGTAAGGGGTGTTAGGGATAAGTGTGAGGGGTGTTAGGGTTAGGGTAAGGGGTGTTAGGGATAAGTGTAAGGGGTGTTAGGGTTAGGTGTTAGGGATAAGTGTGAGGGGTTTTAGGGATAAGTGTGATAGGTGTTAGGGTTAGGTGTGTTAAGGATAAGTGTAAGGGGTGTTAGGGTGAGGCATGTTAGGAATAAGTGTGAGGGGTGTTAGGGTTAGGGTAAGGGGTGTTAGGGATAAGTGTGAGGGGTGTTAGGGTTAGGGTAAGGGGTGTTAGGGATAAGTGTGAGGGGTGTTAGGGTTAGGTGTTAGGGTGAGGGGTGTTAGGGTTAGGTGTTAGGGTGAGGGATGTTAGGGTTAGGTGTTAGGGATAAGTGTGAGGGGGGTTAGGGTGAGGGGTGTTAGGGTTAGATGTTAGGGTGAGGGATGTTAGGGTTAGGTGTTAGGGATAAGTGTGAGGGGTGTTAGGGTTAGGGTAAGGGGTGTTAGGGATAAGTGTGAGGGGTGTTAGGGTTAGGGTAAGGGGTGTTAGGGATAAGTGTGAGGGGTGTTAGGGCTAGGTGTGTTAAGGATAAGTGTAAGGGGTGTTAGGGTGAGGCATGTTAGGAATAAGTGTGAGGTGTGTTAGGGTAAGGGGTGTTAGGGATAAGTGTGAGGGGTGTTAGGGTTAGGGTAAGGGGTGTTAGGGATAAGTGTGAGGGGTGTTAGGGTTAGGGTGAGGGGTGTTAGGGATAAGTGTGAGGGGTGTTAGGGTTAGGGTAAGGGGTGTTCGGGATAAGTGTGAGGGGTGTTAGGGTTAGGTGTTAGGGTGAGGGGTGTTAAGGATAAGTGTAAGGGGTGTTAGGGTGAGGCATGTTAGGAATAAGTGTGAGGGGTGTTAGGGATAAGTGTGAGGGGTGTTAGGGTAAGGGGTGTTAGGGATACGTGCGAGGGGTGTTAGGGTTAGGTGTTAGGGTGAGGGGTGTTAGGGATAAGTGTAAGGGGTGTTAGGGTTAGGTGTTAGGGTGAGGGATGTTAGGGTTAGGTGTTAGGCATAAGTGTGAGGGGTGTTAGGGTTAGGGTAAGGGGTGTTAGGGATAAGTGTGAGGGGTGTTATGGTTAGGTGTTAGGGTGAGGGGTGTTAAGGATAAGTGTAAGGGGTGTTAGGGTGAGGCATGTTAGGAATAGGTGTGAGGGGTGTTAGGTCTTAGGGATAAGTGTGAGGGGTGTTAGGGTTAGGTGTTAGGTTGATGGGTGTTATGGATAAGTGTGAGGGGTGTTAGGGTTGGGTGCTAAGGTGAGGGGAGGATGATGATAAGGGGGGGAAGAGACACAGGGGTGTCCTTACAGCAGAGATCAAAAGAGTCCTTCAGGACTGTATTGCACACTGTGTACAGTAGCCTAGCTATGGTTTTCCCTATTCATGCAGTATCACCTACACTCTTCCTCCTCTCAGTAAGACTGCAAGTTAGTTATGATTCCAAAATGGCTGCTGTCCATGAGGTAGAAGGGTGTGGAAGGCAGGGTATGATGCTGATTGGCTGGAATGTGTCTGCTGACTGTGAGTTGCAGGGTCAACGTTTGCTCAATGATAAAGTATAGGGGACGGGTCGAATATCGCATATGTTCGCCGCGAACGCGAACATGCTATGTTCGCCGGGAACAGTCCGCCAGCGAACTATTCGCGACATCTCTATTGTGCAATTAATTCTAATGTCTTTCATCACTTTCCCCGTATTTTAAAGTGCAGTATTGATGTTTTATTTGCTTTTACAGTGCTACGATCAGGTGTTTAACCCCCTTGTGAGTCATATCTGTTTTTTGTAGAATTTTCTTCTATAATTGCTGATTACCGGTGTGAAAACATTTGCGGGCTTAAGGAATTGTAGCAATTGAATAGTGCTTTGCAATTGTAACATTTACAGGCTTGAAAGATCAAAGGCTTAGCTGGGTTGCGGTTACGATTTTGACAACCGCAGGTATTTTCAGCCTGTAACCCACAAATCGTTTGCGGGTAGCTAAAAGAAGCCAATTGAATAGCAAATTAGTTTAGGGGCTACATTACGGGCTGCAGTAACTTACAATTGCTCAATTGAATAGGGGCCTAAGTCTTTAGATAAGGAAGATCTGCTCCTGTCTTGGCATAAACTTGTGTCTAACCATTTACCACTGCTTCCCAGTATAAATAATTGCATAGGAGTATTATTAAAGATCGATGTCTAATCAAAACCTTTATCTCCAGTTGTTTAGGCATTACAGGGGCCATTTAAATTTCAGGTAGAAATCAGCCTGTGGTATTAAAAATAACCAAACAGTATGCAACTTACATTTTCTTCTAAGAACATCCTTTATATTAACATGTCGTTTTTTTCATATATTTATACTATACCTTAAAATGTACTGCAACCTAATTATGGAATCTATGGAAAATATTGTGCTTTAAAAATATAGATAGGGAAGGCAGAGCAGATAAGAAAGTCTTGATGAAACAGGCAGGAAATTACAGAACAGCAAGTAACACATCCAGCTCATCATTCCAAGAGTTGGTCCTTTCACTCAGCATGAAGCTCTTTAGGGTCTGTCAGGGATCTCTTATCTCTTCGCTATCATAATGCTCTGATTTGAAGCATTATAGATATATCCTTGCTTTTGCTCTTAGTTATAGTCTGTTATCTCTACGGCAGCAGCAGGCCTCCTACGGGCCTAGGTAGCACCCTGCTGCCACAAAGTCCGTTAATGCTGTTGCAGCAAGGTATAAAGCCACATCCTTATTCCACAACATAGATTACCGTTTTAACGTACAAAACACATATAATATACATTTGTCTATTACATTTTTCCATATTTAGTGCATTCTAACCACTGGGGCAAAAAGAAAAATGAGTTTGTACATTTACATGATTTGCACTAAGCTTAAATTAAGCCTGTATTATTATATTTTGAGCACCAGGGACCAGGAACAGTTCACAATGGCTATATTACCTTCTCTACATGCTTTATTTACTTTGGAGATCACTATAAAAGAATGTCTCCATATCTTCTCTAACATAAAACCGTGCCTGTATGTGGAACTGAGAAGAATCTCCAGGCTTTAATATTTTGTTATTAAATCACCTCTCACTCTAATTTGATGTAACACATGGCTATCCTTGAAATATAATTTCTGCTGGTTATAAAATAATCAATAATAAAAACACAGAATGTGCTGCTCAATCACATTGTAGCCACAGAGCTGATAACTGACATTAAATTATATCACATATATAGTTGTGAGCGTACGAGTCGTTGCTCACGCTTGCGGGCTCGCGTAGCGAGCCCGCAAGAACTGCGTCCCTCGCGAAGCGAGGGACGCAGTTCACCGCAAATGCGGGTCCTCGCGAAGCGAGGGCCCGCATTTGCGGTTGTGGAGGCTCAACGTCGGCTGTGTTAACACACACATACACACACACGACTTTTTTAACAGAATAAACCCAACCGCCCAGCCAACAAAAACCCAACAACGTCCCCGCAAATGCGGATCCTCGCGAAGCGAGGGTCCGCATTTGCGGTGGTGGGAGCATCCCAACATCGGCTGTGTTAACACACATACACACACACACAACTTCCTAACAAAAAAAAACTCAAAGTCGCCTCACACCCGCTTACACCCAGACACACAGACGCAAGACTTAACAAAAAAACAGTAAAAAAGGCCCTTCACACGCTCTTAACACACATACGCACGACTTAGAAACAAATACACTGCGTCGTACACGTAAAAGCTAATTGCGTATATCGCAAAAAAATACGGCAACATCGCAACAAAATACGTCCGCATCGGAAAAAAATACGGCCGCGAAAGACCCATTCCAACCGCCGCGCATCAAAACATCACAAACACAAGAAATAAACACAACGAACACATAAAAAGCTTACTTACAGCACGGGGGGGGGCATCCAGCACCTCCAAAAGTTCATTTACACGTCCATTTAAGTCAAAACAAAGAGTTTAAACGACCGAAAATCGGCTAAGCGAGAGAAAAAATGGCCGCCGAACAAAACGAAAACGAGGCTCCAGACGTAACTACACTACACTTACTCGCAATAATGAAACACATACTATGCGGAACGGATCACACTCATATTAAACACCATTTTAACCACTACTACGCACAAAATGGCGGATGGAACGCAAATTGTAAGCTGGAACGCAAATAGCGCATGCGTATTACGTTCTAACGGTCTAACTTTCCAGAATGTTCTACAAGTTTATAAATACTGTCTATTTGACAGAGAAAAATACATTTCTCCTCAGGTGATGAACAGAGTGACTTCGAAGATAACTGCTGCTAAAACTTGAGAAGATAATTCTTTCCTAATTTACTACTTTACATTGTGCAAATTACAACTGAGAGGTAAGCTATAATATATTACTTATTTTCAAGACAGGACATCAAAAAAAATAATTAAAGAAGACAAAGAGGTTTATGTATACTGACATGTGACACGCACATATATGCGTATAATGTATACTGACAAGTGACACGCACATATATGCGTATAATGTATACTGACATGTGACACTGACATGTGACACGCACATATATGCGTATAATGTATACTGACAAGTGACACGCACATTTATGCGTATAATGTATAGTGACATGTGACACGCACATTTATGCGTATAATGTATACTGACAAGTGACACGCACATATATGCGTATAATGTATACTGACAAGTGACACGCACATTTATGCGTATAATGTATAGTGACATGTCACATGCACATTTATGTGTATTGCCCCTGCAACAAAATTATCTTAAAACAAACTAATTAAACAACTACATTTAAATTACATTAGAAAAAAATAAGTTGGGACTATTAAAATACTATTAAAATAGGAGTCATGTATACTGATATGTGACACGCACATATATGTGTATCATCTATAGTCACATGTCACACACACATTTATGTATGTTGGCCAAAAATAAAAATAAGGTTAATTTAACAATTAAAATATGATTCATGTATAGTGATATGTCACACGCACACAAAAAAATTACTTTCAACTATGGAAATGTGCTTCATGTATGTGACATATGTGTGTAGACCCCACCAAAAAATAATGTTAATTCAAATTAATTACAGAAGTATATTTCAATGAAATTAATTTACTGCAATTTAATAGATCACCTAAAACTCAATCTTTCTACTTTTTTTAATATTCAAACAGACTCTGCATCAACAGCGTCTCTCAACAATTTGCACTGTGCACTGTGAAGCACAATCCCTTTTAAAGAACACCAACAAACAAGAAGAGGTAAGATACAAAAATACTTTAAATGCTGAAAAGGCCATGGTTTGTTAAATACAAATAAAAAATTCTATAATTCACTATTTCACTTTATTTTTCAAACAGACACTACAAGAAGACCGGCGGATTAAGATTGGCAGGAGGGGACCCTCTGTCATTCCACACTTCAATCAAGGTAAAGTATTAAGTATAAAAAAGAACTGAACCATGAGCCTTATTCAATTGTGAGTTGGCTAATTGAATAGGGCTTTATATAAGCACATAATAGGTCTTCACTAACTAAAAACTTCTGTCAAAAAATATTTTATGTGCTTATATAGAGCCCTATTCAATTGGTCAAAACGCAATTGATTCAGGACCTAAATATGTTTAATGGCCGAGGGCCTCATTCAAATGTGATTTGCCCATTTCAATAGGGCTCTATATAAGCACATTTGGCTCAATTTAACTAAAAACTTCTGTTCAAAAATATGCTCTGTGCTTATATAGAGCCCTATTGAAAAACCAAATTCAATGAGGACCTGACAATATAACAAATCCAGCAAACAAAGGCCCTCATTCAATTGATATTTTGGACAATTCAATAGGGCTCCAAATAAGCACATTTAGAACCCTATTGAATTGGCCAAACTGCAATTGAATGAGGGCCAAAGTATGCAACATATGGTACACACAAACTGGTACACATAAAATAGGATTGTAACAAACACATAGCAAACTAAATTCATATTCTTTTTGTTTACCAACCTATAACCATTAGAAAAAACACTACATAAGTATAACAAAAGTGGTGCCCATCAAACAGGATTGTACGAAAACTCACACAAACACATAGCAAAATACATTTAAATTCTTATTTTAATGTTTAACAACCTATAAGCCTTAGAAAGAAGCCTAAATAAGCATACCAACATTGGTGCCCACCAAACAGGATTGTATGAAAACTCACACAAACACATAGCAAACTACATTTATATTCTTAATTTTATGTTTAACAACCTATAAGCCTTAGAAAGAAGCCTAAATGAGCATACCAACATTGGTGCCCACCAAACAGGATTGTATGAAAACTCACACAAACACATAGCAAACTACATTTATATTCTTAATTTTATGTTTAACAACCTATAAGCCTTAGAAAGAAGCCTAAATAAGCATACCAACATTGGTGCCCACCAAACAGGATTGTATGAAAACTCACACAAACACATAGCAAACTACATTTAGATTCTTATTTTATGTTTAACAACCTATTAGCATTACAAAACTACATTAATAAGCATACCAACAGTGGTGCGCATCAAACAGGATTGTATGAAAACTCACACAAACACATAGCAAACTACATTTAGATTCTTATTTAATGTTTAACAACCTATAAGCCTTAGAAAGAAGCCTAAATAAGCATACCAACAGTGGTGCGCACCAAACAGGATTGTATGAAAACTCACACAAACACATAGCAAACTACATTTACATTCTTATTTTATGTTTAACAACCTATTAGCATTACAAAACAACATTAATAAGCATACCATCAGCGGTGCGCATCAAATAGGATTGTATGAAAACTCACACAAACACATAGCAAACTACATTTACATTCTTATTTTATGTTTAACAACCTATAAGCATTACAAAACAACATTAATAAGCATACCAACAGTGGTGCGCACCAAACAGGATTGTATGAAAACTCACACAAACACATAGCAAACTACATTTACATTCTTATTTTATGTTTAACAACCTATAAGCCTTAGAAAGAAGCCTAAATAAGCATACCAACAGTGGTGTGCACCAAACAGGATTGTATGAAAACTCACACAAACACATACCAAAGTACATTTAGAACCTGTTGTTGAAACATTATATGACATTTCACCTGATGAATATGAAAGGCAAAATCCTATATGCTTTGCAAATTGTCCTCTACTCAAGTCTTTAGCAGTAGAGGTTCATAGTTGTGGGGAAATGACTACTCAATGTCAGTTTTGTGAGGCTTATTATTTTAAACAGGAGAGACCCAGAGATGGACAATTTATTAGTTGTTGTCAAAAAGGCAAGTTCAAACTTCCAGAAAGGAAAGAATTTCCAATTTATTTACAAAATATTATGACTGAACCTACTTTTCCAAACTACAAAAATTTTAAGACAAACATAAGATCCTACAATAGTGCCATATCCTTTGCATCCATGGGGGCAACATTAGCTGCTAATGTACCAGGACATGGTCCTTACTGTTTTAAAGTCCAAGGACAAATTTATCATCGCACTTCCCATTTACATCCAGAGGAAGGAAATAAAAGAAAATTCGCTCAACTATATGTCCTAGATACAATGGAAGCTGTTGACCAACGTATGCAGATGGAAGAAAATAAAAAATGCTTACCCACTGTTTTCATAGAGCTACATAACATTATGGACAACAATCCCTACAGTAAAGCTTATAAAAAATTGGCAGAAGTAGAAAATGAACAACTACTTCATTCACAAACACATCAATTACCAATGCCGAAGGTTAATATGGTGCTTAAAAGAGACAGACAAACTGATAAACGTCGTTATAACTTGCCAACAACAAATGAGGTTGCAATGGTGTTTCACAATGAGGAAGGAGAACCACCATTTCAAAGAGACATTCGAATATATCCTAGAAATGAGGACCAACCGTTTATTAATATGAGTATCTTAAGTCCAAATTTAGATCCAATGACATATCCCATCTTTTTCCCACACGGAGAAGCAGGTTGGCAACCAAAATTAACTCTTCCCAGTTACCCAAATGCTAAAGCCAGAATCCGAAATAATGTTTCTATGCTTGAATTTAAAGTAGCTCAAATTGCCATTCGCAATGTATTTAATCCAATTTTATGTGGTGGGAAACTAACACAACAATGGATTATTGATTCATATTTGCAAGTTGAGGCAAATAATTTAAACTTTATCAAATATCAACAAGATAAACTCCGTGTAGAACAATATTCTGGACTCATGGACTATGTTGCTGACGTGGCTACAAGCAGAGACATGACAGCTGGCAAAGCCATCATTTTACCATCTTCCTTTCAAGGATCTCCTCGGAATATGAGAGAAAGATACAATGATGCTATGGCTATTGTGACAAAATTTGGCAAACCCGATTTATTTGTGACATTTACATGTAATCCACAATGGCCAGAAATTACACTAAATCTACTTCTTGGACAAACTGCTTCAGATCGACCAGATTTAGTAGCCAGAGTTTTTAAGATTAAATTAAATGAATTAATACGTGACTTCACTATAAATCAGTTATTTGGCAAATGTCTTGCTTATGTATATACCATTGAATTTCAAAAAAGAGGCCTTCCACATGCACATCTTCTAATAATACTTCAATAAAAAGATAAATTAGATACTTCAGACAAAGTGGATGCAGTCATTGTTGCTGAACTACCAGATCCAGAACTATATGGTAGACTATATGAGATTGTTACTCATCGCATGATTCATGGACCCTGTGGTGACCTTAATCCACAATCACCATGTATGGAAAATAATAAATGTTCCAAAGAATTTCCAAAAGATTATAGAGACAAAACCTATGCCAATTGTGATGGATATCCACTTTATAAAAGAAGAGAAGGAGATAGTGCCATTATTCGTGGAAAAAAAGTGGACAATAGATATGTAGTACCCTACAATCCACATTTACTCATGAAGTACAACGCCCACATCAACGTAGAAGCCTGCACTTCCATCAAATCCATTAAATATGTCTACAAATATATTTACAAAGGTTACGATGCAGCTACTGTAGTCGTCAAAAGTGCAGACAACCCTGAAAGTAGTGAGTTAGTACATGATGAACTTGCATCTCATGTAGATGCTCGCTATGTCAGTGCACCAGAAGCTATGTGGCGGCTTTTAAAATTTGAAATGCATGATAGATCACATGCAGTATATAGGTTAGCAGTACATTTGCCACAACGACATTTAGTCTATTTCCATGCTGGAAATGAAATGAATGCATTGGCCCAAAGTGAAGATCGTCACACTACACTAACTGCATGGTTTGCATTAAATTCCACTGATGCTGAAGCAACACAATACTTATATATTGAAATTCCATATCACTATGTTTTTGTGAATGGATTATGGAGACCAAGAAAAACCAGAGGCAATAAAATTATTCCAAGAATTTACACAGTCAGTCCAAGAGATGTGGAACGTTTTTGCTTACGGATATTACTTTTAAATGTTCCTGGAGCACAAAGTTTTGAACACTTAAGAACTGTTAATGACATTGTATATGAATCCTTCCATTTAGCTGCAAGACATAGAAACTTACTCGCTGATGATACAGAGTGGGAAAGATGCTTAGAAGAAGCAGCACAATGTCAAATGCCACGACAGATGAGAGAACAATTTGCTTTTATTTGTATCTTCTCAAATGCTCCAAATGCATTAGCTTTGTGGGAGACTTTTAAAAGTAATATGGCTGAAGACTTTATGCGACGATACAATGAACCCATTGCACACTTAAAAGCGTTAATGGAAATCCAAGAAGTCTTTTTAACTCATGGATTAAGTTGTGCAAGTTTTAATTTGCCTGATCCAGGTCTTATAGATGACATTAACTTTGAAGACTATGACATTCAACTACAAGCAGAAAGAACAGAAGAAAGACTTGCAACTTTAAATACACTACAATTGCAAGCATTTCATGCCATTAAAAATGCTATAGATGATGACATGGTGACAGAGCGTTATTTCTATCTTGATGGACCTGGCGGATCAGGAAAAACATATTTGTACAATTTAATAATGAGTTCAGTACGAGCACAAGGAAAAATAGCAATGGCGTTTGCCACTACTGGAATTGCTGCACTTTTATTAGAAGGTGGAAGAACTGTTCATAGTGGATTTAAACTGCCCGTGCCTATTTTAGAAAATTCTGTGTCAGATATTCGCATGACATCCTTACAAGCAAAGAAATTGAAGAAATGTAAATTAATTATAATAGATGAGGCCACAATGATGTCATGCTATGCCCTCCAATGTATTGACCGTTTGCTTCGTGAAGTCATGGATAATATTTTTCCATTTGGTGGAAAGGTAATGTTGTTGGGTGGCGATTTTAGACAAACATTACCTGTCGTTGTACATGGAAATCGAACTGACATTATCGAAACATGTATAAAGTCAAGTACAGTATGGAAACATTTTACCCATCTTCAACTGCAACAAAATATGAGATCAGAAGGCCAAACTGATTTCAATGATTGGCTTATTAAAATTGGAGAAGGCAGAACAGAAAAAATACTACATTTACCTGACGACACTGTAGAGATCCCACCTCATATGATTTGTCAACAAGATATTATATCGGCTATATTTGAAGGGAGCATAAATAACGAAGAATATTCCGAGCTTGCCAACCAAGTCATACTGACGTGTAAAAATAAAGATGCATTAATCCTCAATAATAAAATCTTTAAAAAAATTTATGCACCACAAAGAAATTATCACAGTGCTGATTCTGTACTTGCTGATGACAATGAAAGTCAGGCTAACTTTTCCACTGAATTCATAAACTCTTTAACTCCTTCTGGAATGCCACCACATATTTTGCAGCTAAAGAAAGGTGCAATTATCATGTTACTGCGAAATATGAACCCCAAAAAAGGCCTATGCAATGGCACAAGATTAATTGTTCAACAATTAAAGGACCATTTTATAGATGCTGAAATTTTAACTGGGACCCATAGAGGAGAGAGAGTTTTCATACCAAGAATAGATTTAGCACCAAGTGAAAGTAGTCTCCCTTTTATACTTCAAAGAAGACAATTTCCCATTATTATGGCATTTGCCATGACCATTAATAAATCACAAGGTCAAACTTTCAAATCTGTGGGTATTTTTTTGGAAGAACCAGTTTTTGCACATGGTCAATTGTACGTTGCGTTGTCAAGGTGCAAAAATCCACAGGCTATTAAAGTTTACATTGAAAACAATGAAAGTCAAGGTGATTTATTAGAAGATGGACGTATTTTTACTAAAAACATTGTCTACTATGAAGTACTATAACTTTGAAGGATACTAATTAAAGATGCCAAGATTTTTTAAAAGCATTGCAAAATACATAACAATTGGTTGTTTAATTCAGTCATAATTAATGGAAGTCATGTTTATGAATGATTCGCCTCACAAAATACTTGGCTTGCATTGTTAGTAAAAATTATGTTAAAATGTTAAGTCACTATGTTAATGTTTCTAATGTTACAAGTTTAAAAAATATATTTTCAAGTTATTTCATTCAACATATTACAAAGTGGATGTTAAGAGGTCAAGCAACTTTTAAGTCACAATGTAAATATTGTCTGTTATCTTAAAATTACTACCTACATTAATGTTTATCGCCAATTTATGTGCTCAGTAATAAATTACTTTAATTACGTACGTTTTAAGAAGAGTTTTACTGTATGCCTTCCTCTACATTCAATGTATATTCAAGTTAACAATTATTGTGATAGAAATTGAATTTTAATACTGATTAATTTAAATGTCAATTGTTTTTACATTCAAATGTTAATACTTTTAATAAAAAATTACGTAACAAAATGTATTCACTATGTTCCTGTTTATAATGTTCAAAATTATACCAATGTTTTGTCAACTTCTAAACTTACATAAAAAATAAAGTTCAAGTTTAAAAATATATACTTTGATGGTTATTGCTTACATATATTTTAAACTTCATGTTAAAATTTGCAACGTTTAAAAAAGGCTTTTTACTTTTTGCTTTCCTATTCATTCAATGTATATTAAAGTTAACATTCTTCAGATACTAATTACATTTTAAAAAACCATTACATCAACATTTTACAAAAATACACGTTCATATTAAAATACTTACAAGTGTCAAAAATATATGTTAATAACTAAACAACTTGACAAACATATACATCACATTGCCGTCATTTTTTGACGGGCAAGTCGCTAGTCACATATATAGTTGTGAGCGTACGAGTTGTTGCTAACGATGCGGGCTCGCGTAGCACTGGGCGAGGGTACTGGGCGAGGGTCTCAGTTGCTGGCATGGAGCGCCGTAGGCGCTCCATGCCAGCAACTGCGACCCTTGCAAAGTTCACGTCGCAACCCAAAGAGCACGACACACACATTACGACACTCGCAAACAACATACGACACACGTTCACACACATTACGGCCTCGCAACACTCGGACGCAACTCGCGAACATTACAAAATTTAAAACACAATACATACACACAGCACATACATAAAAACCATACCTACACCAAGAGGGAGCACCCAGGACCTCAAAAATGCAACTTAGACCTTCATTTTACTCAAAATAAAAGAGTTTAGACACTAAAAAAAACTGTAAGCGACAGAAAAAATGGCCGCCGAACAATAGAAAACGAGGCTACAGCACTCTAAACTCGCAAAACACCACAAAAACTCGCAAAACGCCATAAACGACCTACGGATATTCATACCACACATTGCCCGACATTTTACCCCAATGCGAAAGTACACAACTACGCTAACGGTTTGGTCTCGCGCACGCACACTATTACACTGCACACATTCATCATGCTTACACAGCAGCTCCACACCACTAATGCTCCAGCAACATCAAAACAGATTGCCAGCTCTTCAACACAATGCTTCAAAATATGTAAAGTATATTCATTTATTAATGTATTATATATTTCATTATTATACACCAAACAGCATTAGCTACCTTACAATTTCATTGCCGTCATTTTTTGACGGGCAAGTCGCTAGTATAACATAAATATTAGCTGGAGCAATGTTTATCTCACTTCTATCACCATCGTTCTTCTATATATAGGTAGAAACCTTTCCTACAGGCAGGCCAACTACTATAAACTAAAGAAAACCATGCTCACTTCTACAACCCATGCTAGTGTACTAGAAGTGTGACACTGCACATTGATGGGAATTCAGTGCCAGTTTCTGTTGGCACAGTGTAATGTTTACTGCCAAATCGTAAAATCAGTAGAGGCAGTTGTTTGGTTTTCCACTTCTAAGTATTCTTGGGCACTGTATCTATGTTCCTGCTATTGACTTGTTGATGTTTTTGACTTTTCACTTTGGACTTCTCTCATTTCTGATACTTTTGCTGCCAGCCACTGATCTAAGACTTACTACAATTCTGCTTCTGATTCAATTTTTTGGATGCACCCCAATTTCTTCTGGATTCAAAGATTTTCTGCTGCTTACTAAGGGCCTCATTCTATTAGCGGCCGCAGCCGTTGCGGGGCCGCAAGGACCGGCCGCAAGCTATTCGGCTATTCTATTCCCTTACGGCCGGAGGCTCCGGCAGGCTTGCGGCCGGTGCCTTGCTATCTCTTGCGGCCGCTCGCGCCAGAGGAAAGCCTTTGATCTAAAACGGCCGCAAGAGTTTTGCAATTCAATTGCTCCGGGAAACCTCTCTGCAAGGCTAAAAGCGAGCCGCAGCTTACTTGCAGGAAAGAGGTCTCGCTAGCACCAATTAAGCACATAAAATAGCTCAAATAAAGCCATCCTGCACTTTGAGAAGACTATAAAGGGATTTTAGGTGTTAGAATAAATAGCACATAATTATCCTGTACTCAAATCCGTAAAATATTTTATTTTTAATATCCGTAAAATATCCATGTAAAAAGTCCAGAGTGCTTGGAGCACCTCAGACCCGCCCACGCCGCAGCCGAAAAATAAACAGTTAATTTGAACTCGGGTTTGGGCTGATGTGCAAGCTTGAGAGTGGGTTCCTTTTAATCCTCATGTCCCCCAATATGATCCCTAGCATTTACAGAGCTGTACAGTGCAGGCTTGAATTTATTTTTGCGTTTTTAGATTTCTGAGATTACGGCCGGTTCCAAGATATGCGGCCGGCCGTAAGAGGAGATCCTTGCGGGGCCGTATAATAGAATCGCGAGTTAACTGAACCCCCGCAAGGAATCGCAGCCTTATGGCCGATTTACGGCCGCTAATAGAATGAGGCCCTAACAAAATAGCTAAGCCTTAATTAACAAAGCACTATGCTATTGACCTGGCTTGTCAATTAGAAGACCCAACAATGCCCTTTACAGATTTGCAAGTTGGTCTTCTCAGTGGTCTATATCTTATTTGCTTTGAGATCATACATCTTTTATAATGTATTTGAGTTTTTACTGTAATTTTACTGCTTTGAATTGAACCAATGAAGTAAGCCTGGGTTCAACATCTATTTTTTTTTGGATGCCATGGCTTGAAGTCCAAACAGCTTCTAAAAATGTTTTTGGCATAGCTGCTGCTGTTAGCTTATATATATTTTCTCCTAAACTACAATGGTCCTTGAATTTGTTTGAGCCACCAGTAGGAAACCACACTTTTTGTGTGAAGTAGTTTAATTCCGACCTGTAGATTTAAAAAAAAGAATAATTATATATCAAAGTAGAACTTGAAGAAAATAATTAATTGGCAAGTCTTTAAGTGATGACAGGCTTTACTGCTATTCCACTGTGCCGGAAGAGCATCCCCATTGGTTGTGAATCAATTAATGTAAGTGTTAGAGAAACGGTGGAAGCACACATATCTTGTGCAACATGTTTAAATGTGGCTGTGAGGTATGGTTAATACAGTGCTGGTAGAGTGGTGTGCGTGTCGTTCAGTAGTGTCTGACTCTCCGTGACCTCATGGACAGTAATACACTATGCTGATCCACTTGGTATTCATGGCAGAGATACTGGAGTGGGTTGCCAGTTCCTTCTCCAGTGGGCCACAGCATACAGCTCCTGTTATTCCTAGGTGATCTCCCATCCAAGTACTGACAGAAACGGCTACTGCTATAGCTAATGTATACACCATCTTTATTCCTCCACTTTTAATTTTTTTTATTTAGCAAAGTTTATTAACTAAAACATACAATTTGTCTTCTATGGCTTAATTGGGCTCTGTGCAAATTGCATACACATAAAACATGTAAATTAAAAGGCAAAACAAAAATGGAAAATTCTAAAAAATTGTCCAGACCTTACTGACTTAGAGCTCGATTACATGGCTCACGCAGGATGTTTCACGTATGTAACCAGGGCGTCTGTAGCTTGCAAGACTTGCAAGGGGCCTTATGAGTACAGATAAACATTTGCGGATAAAGACAGTAAATACCATAAAAACATAAAGATAATGAACGCCAGTAAATATTGTAACATTGTGTCTATATAGCTACATGTTTCCCACTCAAACATGGACAAATTGATGTGGTTTATTATTCTTGTTCATGAGCATTGCAGTTCAGTCACATTATATTATATGTTAATTTCTAACTTTTTACATGGCATTAATTGGCAATTGGGTGGTGACACTTGAGTAGGTATTAACCCGTGAAAAATCTGTATTAATCAGTTGAGACTTAGCACTTGTTGGGTGTCAGTGTTAAATTCTGTGAGGGGCTATTTGTATGTAGTTAATTGTACCTTACTTTAGTATTGTTGTATACAGCGGATTACCCATTAGAAATACTTCTTATGTGCTTTAGGATGTGTAGCCATCAATGCTATGTTATTAGTGTTCTGAAAAATGTTTCTTAATTGTTTTCCTCTACTTGGATATACGTAGCTCCTTCAGTGTCTTGTAAGTGTTCTCAAAATTAGTTCTCTGATCTTCTGGGAAGTTGAATTAACATATAAGGATTTGTCTAACTACAAACACTCACAGAGTTCCCTAGCACCATGGAACAGTTTTTACATAATGATCCTCGTAAGGATTTGCTGGGGGGGATTTATTAGAAGCATAGCTATCTATGTGGAAAGTTCGCCGGATCTATGTAATTGAGCCCTTAGAATGTGGATAATATGTCAATTTATATATTTTTTACCTTCTTTAGACTTTAGAGGAACATTAAAAACATTGAAAAGAGCATTTAAACAGTTTTTTGCATGTAAGTAAAATGTGGCTAAACTTCCTTGAAACTAACAGGAAGTGCCTTTGTGTGTACAGAGAGTACTTGTGGCTGCAGATCTCATTGGCAGGCATGTATAATCCATACAGCCACATCCTTACATGAAAACTGCCAAGGTCAATTATACATTCAAAGCAACTTATTCTGCTTCAGGATCTTCATTTAAAAAGAAGCATGTGTGAAATATTATTAAATATCCTTTTTCATATGCAGCAAAGAAAGAAAAAATGCTTTCCATGGTCCCTTAATTCTCAGCCCTCTTCCTGTACATATTCCAAGCATAATCATTCAAATTATCTATTTACTTTTGCCATCTCTGTTGGAAAACTGTACTGAATATTCTACATTTCCTATAAAGTTGACTTCCCATAGAGTCTGTAATGTGTTAGGGTATATCACAAATACTAGCAATGTGTCTGAATACCATAATGATATATATTACATTTACAAAATTATAAGAATATGACTTGGGGCCATATTCTATTAGCTACTTGCAAATGCTTTGAACTTATAAATTTGGCTTTGGGTGTTTTTTTTTTTTATAAATGTTTATATGCATTCTATTGACTTAAGAATTCCTTAGTACCAATAAGTAATATTTGCTGAATATGTAGCAACATTAAGAGTGATTTTAAACGTGTATAAATGTACAAATTGGGCAATAGAATAGGGCCCTTTGTATTGAATATGAAGGTATTTGGATACTTCAACATTATTTTTAGTCTGTCCCAAAAGAAATTCGAATTTCCTTTTTTTTAGTAGTTCCAGTTTACTTCTGTGACTTAGAAGTACAAGACAAAGCTATTGAAAGGCTCCTCCCCGATGCTCTATTATTGGAGGGACTGTGTGCCAGTAAATATTAGATTTGTCAGCTCCAGCTGTCCGCTTTGCTTCAAGCTACAGCCTGACCTGCTGCCTGTGCCTGTGAAGCCATGGCATCCAGTGAAGAGGAAGGGTCTGTAGAAGAGAAGGAAAACACCAAGAAAAGGACAATCAGTCCAGTGGCAACAGGATGGCTAACCATTTACAACATTGCCATGACTGCTGGGTATGTACCTCCATTGGAACATTGGCCGGCTACTTGGGATGCTCAGGCCATTATCATAATTAATGTCTCTAAGTTTACTTGTAACTCCGCTCAAGTTATTTTAGATGGATTGGTATATTGGATGGTACCAGGTCAATGTGTAGTAGCAAGTAATTAGACATTTTAACTTTAATCTGTTACATTTCTGCATATTAATTAGGTCCCAAAAGTGACACCCAAACGTATCGACCTTAGCTTAGTCAGCCACTTACTGATACTTAATGATATATGGCTATATCATTGATTTTGGATAGAGTTTTCTACATGGTAAAGTTTTTTTGGAAAGTTTTATGTTCCAGTGAAGACTTACTTATGAATTATAGGTTATCAAAATTGTTTTTTTTTTATTTTTATTTATTTTTGCTTTGGGTTAAGTGGTAGTTACTGAGCAATTTGCTGTGCTACGAATTGTGTAAAACTATCAGAATATGTAAAATGTAATCCTATATCGACAATCTCGTGAAATTTACTGACAGATACACATAATGATTACTGAGACATGTCGATCTGTGTTTGAAGATGTTTTTTGATTGATGTATACATGTTACTCATTCTGCTTTCTATGAAATTGGGGGAAATAAGGTAATGAGTGAACAGAGAGCAGTGGGACTGCATTACCTAATACGGTGCATTACAGCGGCAGCTGCGTCATCCTACTGCCGGTGCCTGGGGTTAAGTATAGAATGATCCAAGAATGCCAGGGGCGGGGAAACTGCTTCCCTAGGCACATTTTAAAGTAACTGAAGTATGTATCCCTCAACTTAACATAGCTGTATATTCACAGGCTAATCATGCACAAATAAGTGAGTAGGTGATAGATAGCCTTTTATTTTTTAATATAATACATTTATTTGGAAGTTATCTTTCAGATCAAAGTATTACTAACCTATCCTCCGATGTTGTCGAAAAACAATATCCACTGTACTAAGGGTACTACAAAAGTAATAAATGCTATATATATATATATATATATATATATATATATATATATACTAAATAATATATGGATATTTGTATTCCTCCACAACACTGACTACTTTGAGATCACAGATTAAATGAAAATTCTGTTCATATTATTCTTAACTTTCTGAATACTTCTTAAACATGTTCTTTGCAACAAGTAAAAGCTGACAGGTTAATTTACACTTACAGTTTATGCCACAGCTCTGCACCTGTCGATGTATTATAAATTATGAGTGGCTATGTTAAAAGGCCAGTGTTCCCTAAACTTCCCATGAAGTGCTTCACTGAGGCATTGCAACTGCATTAGGCCACGATATAGTAGCTAAGTACATTTTGGTCTCTAAAATTAATAATTGTAATTAAAGTTTGTGCTTATATAACATTACATTAAATTGACACGGCGGTGCTCTGCCTTTTGTCTTATAAAGTATTGACAACTGGAGGTAGCTCAATGGGACTAATTGTAAACTGAAATAGCTTTGAGTTAGTCACATGGCTTTGAATGAACAACTGGCTAAGCAAAAACAGCTAACTCATTTAACAATCACTCAACAAGATATCCTGACAGATTTATTTTTTTAAATGGGTCGCTGTGGTCTTTTATTTCTGTGTGCTATTTTGAATAACTAAACTTGATTATGAGCAAACTGTTTTTAGAAAGTAAAACAGTACATAAACATAAAATGTTTATCTTTAGCGCCAAATTATTCTTTAGTGCAGGCATCCATTTTTTTTGGCTGTTGATTCTGTCTGTTGCTTTCTCAGGTGGGTGTGTCCTTGTAAACTTGTGAATTTCACATTACTGCTACTGAAAGCTCTAGTATAATATGGATGCCACATTCCAATTGTGTAGATAGAAACGTCCTATGTAATCAAAGTCTCCTCCCTTCTCAGGGTGATGATTACAAAAAACCAAAATAGTAGATACCCCAGCAGCAAATGTTCTTATTAAAGGTAATATATCACAGGCTGCATTGTTTTACTTTACTTTTTTTTTTTCTTCATATTTTATGCTTAGTTTTTTAAATTGTGTTTTTGAAATATACAACCACGGTAGTCCTTTAAATGGTGAGACTTGTTCAGATCCAAAGCTAGAAGTCAAGGCTAGGTTTTCAGGATATCTCTGTGTGAGTACAGATAAATAAATATGATGCAGACATTGATTCGCCAACATTTTCTCAATATTAATACTCTCTTCTGCATCTTTTCTGTCTCTTTAATGTTAGTTTTCTAGACTGCAGATCACTGATTTTTGCAAAAACCAAACACTGCAATATTCAAAATATGCTTTTTTTTTAAGCATGGCATGAAATGTTGCAGTTCCATGTTATTTTTACTGTAACAAATTAAAGATTTGCAAATATTCCCCCAAACCAGTTTGCAGAATATTTAGGAAGTTTTTATAAAATTTATTGTGGCTAATTAATCCCACAATGCAATGTGCTTATGAGTACCGCTCTGCAAGCCAATATTTCCTCTGTTAAGGGCCTTGGTTACACTTTTGTTATAT
This sequence comes from Discoglossus pictus, assembly GCA_027410445.1. Classification (NCBI taxonomy): domain Eukaryota; kingdom Metazoa; phylum Chordata; class Amphibia; order Anura; family Alytidae; genus Discoglossus; species Discoglossus pictus. The sequence goes on along the minus strand of CM050166.1, from coordinate 385,609,417 downwards.
TTTAAGCTGAATTTAAAGTCTAATTTATACACATGAAGCCAAACAACTAAACTAAAGTAGACACACATGAAGATCTGAGAGAAAAACAGTTGCTTCAAATTGTCAGTGGATTTAATGACTAAAATAAACATCTGAAATGGTCTGAACCTCTCACTTGGATAGTCCCAATATAGATGTAAGCGTTTTTCCAGATGTGTTGTTCTTGCCATAGGTAAGATTCTCAAAGGATGCAAGTTTATTTGTTCTCTTGTTTAAATATCACGTGTCACAGACAAGAAACATGGTAGGCAAAGAGGTCAAGACTTGGACAATTGTACCATAGCTGCAATATGTAGGTAGTGTTCTTATGTGAACCAACAAATAAACAGCATACAAAGAAGAACAATATCCAAGTCAGATCACTCTTATTCACTAAGGAAATGTATAAAAAAATAAAATGTAACTTTTATCAATTAAACATATCATTGTATTAAATATAGAAACACATGAAATAAAATTAATAATACATATCATAAGACTTTGAAGTTATTTTATAAAACATATTTCTAGAATGAACCTGATCAAATAGTTATGTTTTATACTTTTATGCTTCTATTTTTAATAGTTGTGCTATATATTATACTACTCCCCAATAAAAGTTAAGTTTTGTTTAATATAATATCACATTGTGAAAGGATCAGAATACTGTGCTTTTTTGATTATTACATATTCCTTCTTTTGTAAAATGTAATATAAATGATAAAAATAAAAAATAAAGGAATGGTGTAATCATATATATAGTTGTGAGCATACGAGCCCTTGCAAAGAAGTACGAGACACGTTACGACCAATTACGACCTCGCAAAAATCGCCCGCAACCCGCGGACATGAAAAAATGAAAAACACAATAAATACACACAACACATACATAAAAAGCTTACTTACAGCAAGGGGGAGCATCCAGGACCTCAAAAAATGAAGTTACACCTCAATTTAACTCAAAATAAAAGAGTTTAGACACTAAAAAATTCTCTAAGCGAGAGAAAAAATGGCTGCAGAACAAAACGAAAACGAGGCTACAGGACTCTAAACACGCAAAACATCAACAGAAACACTCAATACACGACATAACAGCTACGGATATTCCACCACAGCCGCATACCACACATTAGCCGCCATTTTAGAACAATAACTTCTACAATGTGGAAGTACACAGCTACGCTAACGGTTTTGTCTCGCGCACGCACACTATTACACTGCACACATTCATCACGCTTACACAGCAGCTCCACACCACTAACGCTGCAGCAACATCAAAACAGATTGCCAGCTCTTCAACAGAATGCTTCCTCCATATATTACTTGAAAATAGGTAAAGTAAATTACTTTATTAATGTATTATTTATTTTATTATTATATACCAAACATCATTAGCTCACTTACAATTTCATTGCCGTCATTTTTTGACGGGCAATTCGCTAGTGATATATAATCTCCATTCGTCATCAACAGGTAAGCTATCCTATTGGATCATATGCCAATATGACGTTCTCGCTGGAAAGGAGAACAGGCAAGAGATGGAGGCAGCTGCACTCAACACTTTGCCATATGATAATTTTACTGTGTTTAAAGATATAAATTGTTTATTTTGATTTCATAAAATTATTTATTCATTTGTTTTACTTGATGATAATGGACAGATATGGGAGAAAGATACTAAGTATAACTGCAATGATCACTGTCTAAAGCTATTCATTTCTACTAGGGCCATTGCAGAATTTACCAAGATTCACCTTGGTCTGCAATATGCTGCATTGGGCTAGTAGGCTACTACTACTCCCACTTTCCTAGACTGTTTCTGGATATTTTCCTACTTTCATATGCATCACAACTATTGTGAATATAAATTTACTTATGCTCACACTATTTTATATACAGGGGTCAGAGAGTGGGGAGAAGCCGAAGACGCTCATTGCGGACCTCGCGTTGAGCGGCGCAGGCGCTCATCGATGGTCTCGCGATGAACGCTAAAGGCACTCAGTGCGAGGCCCGAAAGTTATGATGCATGAAATGAGCAGCGAATCTGGGGAGAGGCTCTCAATGGGCGACACATTCGCTCATTGCAGGGCTCGCGATGAGCGGCGAAGGTGCTCATTGCGAGGCATGAAAGTGACGGGTTGGATGAGGCCCGTAAAGTAGACGGTGGGAGAGGCTCGCAAGTTAGAGGGGGGAGATCCTTGCATTGCATGGCAAACAGTATTGCCGCCAGGCGTTACATTTTATTGCCGTCATTTTTGACGGGCAAGTCGCTAGTTATTAACATAATTATATATTTATATTTTGTTTCTCACTGTGAATAATTTAAACGTTTGTTATAATTATGAGATTAGGAACTACACAAGGATTCAGCTCATAATAGAGGATAGTTGCATTGAGGTGGGCAGTGATCTGAGAAATGCTTTAGTGAATACTGTGATGGGGATCACTCCGGTTATTGTACATACTACCCACCCACAAGATGCTCCACTTGCAATGGGTTGTGATAGTTTATGATGGGCTGCACTGTTCTTAGAAAAGGAGCGTGATATATACTGTAAAAAGCTGCAATACATGTTTACAACACATTACAGCCAATTGCACACATTGTGACGGCTTAGTGAATCCCCCATTATTTGGTAAATTCATTCAAAACCAACAAATATTAGTCTTTAATAATTAATATACAAGACCTTGACAAAAAAGTTAGAGCTCTTCATATGCATATAACTCGTAACAATACCAAAATAAATAATTATGATGTAATTCAATTGAACTGCATGCAATACAAACAAATAATTACATAAATAATTGTGAGATACTGCAAAGGGTTCTCTGATGCTTCAATGTCTATCTTCTAGGGAACAGTAAATACAATTAACCATTTTATCCATGGGTGTAGGAACTGGGGGGATGTGGATTTTTCAATGTGTGTGTTTTTGTGTAGAGAAGCAGTTTTGTGGTATTTTTATATTATACTATTTTATACTATTTTTATACTATACGGTATACCCCCACCCCCAGATTTTCTTTGGCTCCTACACCCATGTTTTCATCCCTTTTCTGAAGCCTTTTAGAGTTTTAGTGAATATTGGCCATTGTACTGTAGTAAACTATTAGAATTACTTAGTATAAGAGATATACAAACCAGATCATTAGTACGCTGGTTTGGACCTGGTATAGCTAATGGGAACCATAGTAATTTGCTTGGTTTGCCAGTAGAGAACACAGTGGCTATTATTCTAATTTATAGACAGTCTTTGGCAATGGTATCTCCCAACAGAAGTTGGTTGTACCTTCCTAAACTACCTCTGTTGTTTTTTGTTTTCACAGCTCAAGGACCAAGGAAGTGTGATATGTATAGTATGCTTTCTGACTTGATAATGGACAATACAGTTTTAAATAAATACATACAGGCTTTATTATATAACTACTATATTTAATTTTACTTTAATGTACATAGGCATTTTATAAATATTTGAAAAAGCATTAGAAACCTGGGAGGAAGTTACATATTTACTTCTGTTAAACATATCCTTTCCAACTTGCCCATTGACAGTAGAACTCAATGGCAGACTAAGGGCCCGATTCAAGTCCCCAATTTATACACAATTAAAATCCCTCTTAAGATTGCTACCTAGTCGGGAAATATTACTTATTGGCCCTAATGAATTCTAAGTCAATAGAATACATTTATATAAAAATTAAAAAAAACACACACACAAAGCCAAATTTATGAGTTCAAGGCATTTGCAAGTAGCTAATAGAATATGGCACTAAGGCCTCATAGGATAACTCTTCTTCTCAAGACATAGACAGACTAGCATATTAAAATGGAATCATGATGCAGTTAGAATCATCCAAAAATAAGATTATCTCTACAAAACTTTTATGCTACTAATAGTATTTTATTACATGATTAACAAACCCGCATTCTTACAAATTACGGTTATTTGTTATGTCTACACCAGCAAAGCCCAAATATCTCTTCAAGGACCCTAGGCAGGTCAGGATTTAGGTTTAACACTATGTGAATAACATTGGCCTATTGGTCCATTATCAGCATCAAATTAGTTTGAATCTGTATTAAATGGACACTACTATCAAACTACTTTCTATATGGTATTTGAATAACTAAACATGATGAAGGCCAAAATATTTTTGGAAAGTAAAAAAATATACAGAATTTGCATTTTTATGTTTTATACCAAATTATCGTTTACTTCAGGCAACCATTTTCTTTAGTCAGTTGACTTCTGCCTTTTACTTTCTCAAGTGGGCGTGTCCTTGTAAAATAATAAGATTCCATTTACTCCTCATTGTGTAGATATAAGTATCTGTGCAATCAAAGTCTCCTGCTACTTCCTGAAGATGGTTACCAGAAACCAGAACGGCAGATTCCATAAGAGAGGAAGTTTATTACCCAAATTATGTTAAATCTTAATTATTATACTCTGCCCATTGGTTAAAAATACTGTGAAATTGGTCTTCCTACGTAGTATAAGATTTTTTCTCCATTTCGAATATTTGCCAAGCTTTTGCATGGTGTATGTTTTTTTGGTCAATGAGCCTCTATAACAGTTTTAGCCACCGTTAATATTTCGATTGCTACCTTGTTGTGGTGAAGGGGCTTGTGTACGTCAATAAAGCTGTGAGCTATACAATGTAGGGTCACCCAAGATTGGTAGGTCAAAGCATAGAGGTCAGACAAATTGCAGCACACTGCAGAAGGAACTTGCAAACCCTCAAGTATCTTTGCTATGAAAACCTTAAGTACGAACACAACCAGATACAAGCTGTGCGTGCCTTTATGTGGTCCATAGGGTCACAGAGACTGAACTCACACAATATTTGTAATATAATTTTTTTCCATCTCTCCCTATACATTCCAATGGCCTATTTAGTAGTAGCTCCAACTTTAATTCATAAGCTAACAAATCCTTTATCATTTCTCATATTGTTCAAATTTTGAATTTTAAGTAATTCCTGCCATATATAAATGGAAGTACCTTACATCCTGTGAATATATGGCTTGTACTTATTTAATCTGAGTAGGATTCTATACCAAAAGTGTACTATATTATTATATTTCTTGATGCTCTGGTGTTCTGATCCCACATTTTTTGCCATCCATTGTTATCAATTTCTCTATTTATAATAGAGCTCAATTTGTGTATACATGTTAATGCACTATTTGCATTTAGATTGATGCATGATATAACACTGTAATATAGTGCCAGGACCATCTCTTCAGTGGAAACAATGGCTTTCAAAAATAGCAAGAAGCTTTATTTTGTATATAAGGTTTAATTGAAGATACTGCCATCTGTCATAGTCATATAAATCATAATGTATTTTGACATTGTAAAAAGTCACTATGTCACCATTTCCTATGATATAAAATAAGCAATGACTATATATACTGTATATATATATATATATATATATATATATATATATATATATATATATATATATATATATATATATATATATAAAAGTTTGCATACTCAGAAATGTGTATAAAAAAAGAGCCAAACAACTATGTGAAAATAAATGGCTTCGTATGATCACTATCCTTGTGGCAGACAATTTGCATTCTTCTGCACGAAGGCTGCGCATAGGACGCTCTTGGACTTTTCAGCATGACAATGACCCTAAGCACAAGGCCAAGTTGACCCTCCAGTGGTTACAGCAGAAAAAGGTGAAGGAGTGGCCATCACAGTCTCCTGACCTTAATATCATGGAGCCACTTTGGGGATATCTCAAACGTGCGGTTCATGCAAGACGACCAAAGACTTTGCATGACCTGGAGGCATTTTGCCAAGACACGTGGGCAGCTAAACCACCTGCAAGAATTAGGGGCCTCATAGACAAATATTACAAAAGACTGCACATTATCATTGATGCTAAAGGGGGCAAGACACAGTATTAAGAACTAAGGGTATGCAAACTTTTGATCAGGGCCATTTGGGTGATTTCTGTTATCATTATGATTAAAAAAAAGCCAAACAACTATGTGATAATAAATGGCTTCATATGATCACTAACCTTCAATAAAAACATTTTTTTGCATGATCAGTCATATTTTCAAAATAAATGCCAAAATGGTGTATGATACTCAATCTGTCTCTTTATGTGGTGGCATAAACAGTGTGCAGAATGAACACGGAAGATGTGCTGGCCAAATATTATTTTGGGTTTGAGGCCTTTGAAGGTGAAGTGAAGGCATCTGAGGCTGCTGGAGGAATCCACTGGTAGGCAGTACAAGATAGTATGGTCATAAAAATAAGCTGTGATGGAATCCAGAGATGAAAGGCACAATAAAGCCAGGCTCAGAAAGAAAAACAGTTTGATTAAATGTTTTATTATGGCAATAAGACAATATAAACTTATAACTTAATGCATTTTTCAATGAGACACAAAGAGATTTTACAAGCAAAAAACAAGAAAATATTTCAAGCTCTGAGGGAAGTCGAGGACAGGGCAAAAATGTAACAGGAACAAAGTAAAGAGCTGAAAGACAAGTGTTGAGTAATGGCCACATGTTTAAGAGTGTGCCAGATTGACTAAAAATCTCAGAGGCTGCCAAGGGATTCTGTTGCGCTTGAATAGCTGTTTTCTATCGAAATGTTAAAAGACCTTTGTTAATAATGGGAAAAATGATTTTATAAAGCAAAATAAATATACCGTCTTTAGATTTTTAACTTGCAGGATTCCAATCTCTTTTATGACCTGCTACTTTCCAGGATCGGTTGTCTTGTATACAAATGACCTTTCCTTTTAATGACAAAACCAGCAGTTATAAATGTCACTTCCCATTGTGCAGGTAGAAGTTTATCAACAGAAACCATAATGGTAGATTTCACATCAGCATAATTTCATCTAATGTAAAAAAAATATAGGCAATACATTTTTAGATTCTGAAATATTTGGCCTCTTTTCAAGTGTAGTTCTTCGAGAGTATATGTATATATACTAGCGCCTGTCAAAAATGACGGGGCAATAAAATTGTAAGGCAGGTAATGCTGTTTAATAGGGGACTCCAGACATGGACCCCTTGCTCACTGTGCCTTAGGGAGTTCAGCTGCACCTCACTGGCGAGGTCCATAAAGGCCGAAATGTGTCTGGGGTTTGCTGTTTCTCCTGTCCAGGGTAGAATTGCCTAGTATTTCGGGGCTGGGTCATTCTTTTGAGTGGGACCAGACTGATATACTACAGGATATTTCTCCCTGTGAAGGGCACAAGTGAGCTAAAATATGTTGCTCTCAGAGTGGCTTATCATGGCCATAGAACTAATCTATTAAGGTTGGTTAGTTCTCTGATGAGTTGTTTTGTATAGGTAATGCTGTTTGCCACAGACATTCATTTTTTGGTGGTCTGAGATCCTGCGGCGCTCGTTGCGAGGCTCTTGGTTGTTGTACTTTTTTTTATTAGAGGCGCTTTTGCTGTCATTGTAACATTGGCGCTGATCTGCTTTTTGTGCTTATTGCAAGGCTGTTCCCTGGTGTAGTTTGTGTGCTATGAGCAGCGTTTGTGCATGTTGTGAGGCGCGCAGTGAATGGCTTTTGTGTTTATTGCGATAGTGTTTTTTGCGTATATGTACTTTTGTATGCTAATTAAATAATTAATAAATTAATATACGGTACTTTACCTATTTGTAAGTAAAATATGCAGGAAGCATTGTGCTGAAGAGCTGACAATCTGTTTTGATGTTCCTGCAGGATACAATGTAGGTTTGCAGTGTTGTGGAGCTGAGGTGTAAGTGTCAGCAATGTGTGCAGTGTGTAGTGTAAATAGGCTGCATGCGCGAGGGAAAGCCGTTAGTGTAGCTGTGTACTTCCGCATTGTGTAAGTTACTGTTGTAAAATGGCAGTGAATGTGTATGTGGTACGCGAGTGTGGATGATTTTGTGTCCTTGCTAAAAGTGTATCTTGTACCTCGTACGGCTTTTTGGAAAAGCTGAATGTGCTTGGTGGTGTTTTGCGGCTTTAGGGTCCTGTAGCCTTGTTTTATTTTTTTCCGGCGTAGGGGAGTTTCGTGTGTCTAAACTCAGTAATTTGGACTTAAATTGAGGTGTAAATTCACTTGCAGAGGTCCTGGGTGCCCCCTTGCTGTGGGTAAGCTTTTTATGTCATTTTTGTGTGTATTTATTGTTTTTTTTATGTTTTCAAGTGTGCGTGGATCGGCCGTTAAGGTTGTATTTTTGCGAGTTTGTAATGTCCCGCGGCTTGTATTTTTTTAGTGTACGTCCGTATTTAGTGATTGCGTGTTAGTTGTATTTTTTCAAAGTCCTGCTTCTGTGGGTGTTTGTAATAGGTTGTGAGGCGCCATAGAGCCTCCACCTTCCACAAATGCAGCCCCTCGCTTCGTGAGAGCCCGCATTTGCGGCCCGAACTGCGTCTATTGCTTTGCGAGGGGTGCAGTTCTTGCGAGCCAGCTTCGCGAGCGTGCAAAGCATAATGATGATTCGTAGTTTGACAACTATTATATGTGATATATATACATATATATAACTACAGTATTCTTTCAAAGAACCATTGCAATGTCCTAATAAAAGCTAGCTCCCTTAATTAGACATTGATAAATTATTTAAAAATAATAATAAATAATAAACCAACAGATTTCTGTCTCCATTCATTGAAGACTTGCCTGTTAAAGGCATTTGCTATTGCAACAAGCTTTAGCTGTGAGGGCAGATTATGACATTACCCTTTTAGACCCGTCTTTCAGATTAATCCCTCCCCTTGATGACTTTATCAGGGTAGAGACCATCAGCTGAACTGGAGGCTAAAGCTGTGAATGTTATTTTAATACTAGTGACTTGCCCGTCAAAAATGAGAAAAATGAAAGCGAGGCTTTCCCCCCTCTATATTGCGGGCCTCGCGATGTGCACCTTGTGGGCCTCCCCCCCCTACTTTATAGGCCGATGTCGCTCATTGCGAGCCTCGCTTCGTCGCTCATTTCACGCATAGGCCAACCCGCAACTTTTGTGCTTCGCAATGAGCACCTTTGGAGCTCTTTGCGAGCCTCTCCCCTCTCTCTCACCCCTGTGTCTCTTTCCCCCTCTCCTTCCCCTGTGTCTTTTTCCCCCTCTCCATCCCCTGTTTCCCCCCCCTTATGTCTCTCCCGTGTGTCTCTTTCCCCCCTCTCTCATGCCTGTGTTTCTTCCCCCCCCCCCCCCACTCCCTCCCCTGTGGCTTTCTCCCCCATTTCCCTCCTATGTGATCCTGTTTCCATTTATGGGTGTGAAACCATTTGCAGGCTTGGAAATTGATAATTTTCCCCAAGCCCAAAATGGGTTTCTGATTTAAGGGCTTGAAAAAAACTCACGGCGTTATGGCCAGTATATCTTTCACGCTTAGCCGTTCTGAGACCGTCAAAAAACGCCAATTACATAGCAAATAAGCTGGCAACCTCATTTACAGGCTCCCTGTCTCTCCCTCTGTGCTGTGTGTGAGGTTGTAAGCTAATTTGTTAATTAATTGGCTTCTTTTGCGGCCTCCAAAAATGGCGGTTGTTAAACCCGTAATATTTTTGAAGCCTGTAACTCCCCCCTTCTAGTTTCGGGCACCTTAGCCCACCAAGCCAGTTACGTACGGGCCTCGCGATGAGCGCTTGTCAAACTTGTAACTTTCGGGCCTTGCAATGAACGCCTTTGCCAGCACATAACTTTTATCATTGCGTGATGACAACTCACAACTACCACAACTATTAGATGTGATTCACTATTACAAACCATTAAATATGATTTATATTAAAGATGAATCGATAATTAAAACAAGCTTCTCTATTTAGGGCTTTACAGTGGTCCTCTAACAAACAGGGATTACAGGGACCACAGCTTCTTATCCTCTGAGAATCTTGGTGAATCTGGCCCGGTATTCTAATTCTATTTGTTACTGGAGCTAAAGTAACATGTTACAGTGTATTAAACTCTCTATAAGGGCTGAAATTAAATCTCTGTTGGAATAACCGAGTGGGCCCCTCACAGAGTACTGAATAGGAAGCTATAATGCTACAAGATTAAGAAAAGACATACATTAGAAAATATGAATATCATGATCACTGTAAGTCCCAACTTGGCATCATACAATTACATACAGAACAGTCCTATTTATTCTAGTTCCTCTGGCCAAACGTTTTTTCTTTCTTTGTATTTGCAGTCTGTTGTGGAGTTTCTGAATCATTTAGATATCACTAAACTAACAGAGACGGGTTGGGTGTGAAGAAACCAAAATGTTGGACCCTGACGTAAGAAGTAAACGGACCAATGTAGTCTTTATTTAAATGTACAACTAAAACTTAAAAATAGGTAAAATGTTTCTTGAATAGAAAATAAATAATATATCCTTGATTTATTACTTTAGGATGGAATTATGTTGCAGGCATTTCTCACAAAAGTATATTTAGGTGTAATAATAAAATATAATAATAATAAAATAATAAATACGGTAAATAATAAAAGGATGGAGTTCTTGCACAGACAAATGAGATATACTCAGGTGGGAATATGATAATTTGACCATTGGTGACACATAGAGATGCCACAATGTAACTAACATCAAGATACCGCACATGATTACAATTTAGCAGCTGGGAACCCCCAAGTTGATGGCCAGCTGGCTGACCACATAGCAGTCTTGTTGTCATCAGATGGCATCCACCAAGATTACCTCTGTTTTATCAGGATTCATGTCCAGCCAACTGGCACTCGGCCACTCTTACAGATCAGAGACATCCATTGAGAACTGATAATAGGTCCTTAGTACCCAGCTTAAAAAGCAAATAGATCTGTTAGTTGTAGTGACTATGCAGACGCAATCTAAATAATGATTACAACACAATCAGTTTACTGATTGTGTTTTTTGTTTTATAAGCAATTAATAAATACTGTTCCCTTTAATGCATTTACATGCAAACTTGATACATTACGTTCAAAATATTTACTAAAATGAGGGTCATTTTTCACATGAAATGTAAATTAATATACTGCACATGAGGGCCTGAAATTATTAAAAAGCAATACTTATTCAGTGTAATAACTCTTTATAATTTATAAATACAATTTTGAAGAAGAAAAATAAAGAAAAATTGTGTAACAGTCAATTTTCATTTGATTTATCAACTTTTGGCATCCTATATAAACCTTGCATATTTATCACTGTCCAATTTGCCTCTGCATGAATAAACATGGAGAAATTTGGGGTGACTGTAAGGGTGTGCGATCTTTAAATGACTGTGTATGTAAATAGACTATTGGGGATATATGTGCTGTTATGAATGATGGGTTTATTAGAACTAAGCAGGCCCTTTTAGTTTTCACCCTTATAGTAAGGTCTATAATTCAGATTTTTTTTCTAAATTATTGCCTGATAAATGTTTTACCAGGTTCTAGCCTCACATTAGTATTTATAGTCCTTAATGCAGAGCTTTCCAAACTGTGTGGCGCAACACGTTAGTGTGTCAGCTGCAATGTGTAGGTGTGTCGCGCAAACACAATTTATGTATGTGCTCCTATCTCTTATAAGGGGTTAGTGAAATGATGAATGTCTAAAAAGTGTGTCACCAACATGAAAAGTTTGAAAAGAACTGCCTTAATGGGCCACTTTCTCTCCCACTAATCAGCACTTATTAGCCATGAATGTCTATGAACATTCCTTTCTCAAAAATTGTTTAATTATATAAAGGATGTTGTTGCCTACTAGGTATTGCTGTGGAGACTAAACAAGCTGGCTGATTTTTCTTACTATCTACTCACTGTTACAACGACAATTAAAAAGAAACACATATTTGCAATTGGAAGTTATTAAAAAAAATAATTTAGTGCTAAAAATACAACTTTGAATTTAGTAGAGTGATCTTGTTTTCACTATCTAATTTGGGAACAGCCTTTATTGTTACCACTGAAGTTACCTGCAAAAGGAAACAATGTCTACAATAGTGAGGTAATTAGATAGTAAGGTAAATAGATAATGAAAACAAGACCACTGTGGTGAGAGGATCATTTGATTTAAGTAACAGATACAATTCTGTAAATTAAAATATATTTTTCTATCACTAAATTTTATTTTTGAATAATTTAAATTGCAAATAGTAACCTCACTCGGTCTAGCACTGTCAAATATAACTGTTGATGCAAAATTAAAATCATTTTGTTCTGAATGGAAACTTTGAAGGTTGACAACTCCTGAGCAAGAAGTTTTTGAAACTTTTGAGTTAGTTTTTAGAAACTTAGGCCTCCATGCTAATCCCCTATATCGCAGATTACACCATGTTTAAGAGCAAAGTAAATCTCCCTAGCTATGTCAATCACCATCCTGAATACATTGCGAGAGAATTGCTACGACTGAGGCAAGTCACAGACGAAAGTTACTGCAAACTTTTCCAATTGATTTTTGCACTGACAAAAGATCACAAGTTACTCCGTTAGACTTTTACACCAAAACCCTATGCTAATAAGATTTTACAGATCACTCATAAATCAGGGCAGTGCCGTAACTACAAAAAAATAAAGAAAATATTACGGGTACCCAAGACCACTCGCAAAAGTAAAAGAGACAGTATAGCACCAAAAAACAATAGAAAATGATAAAAGTTCATCATTATTTGACACTTAACAGTCCTATATAGACATATGTGTAATTAAAACATGTGACATATTATTAATTTTATTATGTCCGTTTCATTATACAACATCCAGGGTAACACACAACCCAGTACGCAAGGGGTTAATACATATCAGGGAACCACGTGGTCTAGGAACAAATGCTCTAATGCATTGTCTATATGCCTATAATATATACACATAATAAACACAATTATATATATTAAATCTGTAAATACAATTGTCACATATATTTAATTTAAATAAATAAAAAAAATGATATATATGAATATATAAATATAATGGTTCCATGCCACAGTTTGTTCTTACTCATTATAATAATCATGACGCTCTTGTTTTCTTTTGGTTCCTAAAGCCGTTTCTCATACGTAAAGCTTGGTTTGGTGTAATACAGTGAGTAAACACATACTTTATACACTGAAATCTCTTGCGGATAAGGCTGGATTTACGATGTGGGCTGAGTGCTGTAATATTGAGAGTGAAAAGATTAACATAAACGTGTAACGTAGAGGGAAAAGCTCCCGCAGATGATTTTAGGGTATTACAACTCTTGATTAGCATGGGGACCTTATTTTTAAACTTGTAGAAACATAATGTAATTATGTATGTGTTTACACATATCTGCATATCTAAATGTAGTCACATTGTTTCTCCTGTATTACTCTTAAGTTAATAAGACCTCTCATCCGTCACTCTGTATTTTCAGAGAACATCCCACCATCCCTTTTATCCTCAAAAACATCCTCTTTTGAAGAAAAGTGCAATAGTTCAGAGCAAAACTCTTCCAACTCCAGCCATGTCCTACTTTCTCTGGTTCATCCTGTCTGGTTCCAGTGGTAGTATGGAAACTTATTTCACACATTATACAAAATTGCAGTAACTCTATGTAACAGTGCATCATTTTCAAAATATGTGTCCTTGTTTGGCCATTTAAAATGTTGAGAGGTCAGAGCTAGTGTGTCACATATCGGTGTATTTCTTAACACATTGTAATTATGCAATAGCATTTTTACCTAATCAGAGTGGCAATGCATAAAATGCTGAAAATAATGTACAGAATAATGTGGTGGTGCATCTACTTTAGTGCACTACATACACTTTATGTAAATCAATACATTAAAAACATAAATATTTTTCCCCTCTTGCATCCAACGGACAAGTTGAACAGGAGTGTCATGGAAGATAGATAGATAGATAGATAGATAAATAGTATAACATTGACTCACCTACTTTTTATTATGAAAAAGGCATCGTTAACAGGAGAACATTGATCCAAATGTGTCCTACTGGCATCTTTTCATCTAAAACCTCTTTAAATTTACTACTAATTCCTAACGAAGTTTCAATATCCTTAAATAAACTAAGAGTGGAATGGTGCCCTTTCTACACATCCCCTTCACTATTTAAACTTCCTTCCAGTGACCTTTTGAACGTCATTATACATAAGAGTGTGGCAGTAAAAATTATGTGTGACTCCACAGTGACATTTTGACCATAGTAACAACATAATTAACTACTGTAGCTTTGTCTGGCATGTAAAATAGTACCTGCATGTGCATATCTGAGTCAAAATACATGTCAGGAAATACATGTTCTCTTTGTTTGGTGATATGGCATCTCTTGCCTCTCTTTACAGTTTTGTGTGCTGTCTATGAAATGTAATTTCAGTTAATGCGGCACTTTTATATTGGGTAATAATGAATTAGCAGAGGTATCAGCTTTTGTGTTTATTGCTTATCCTGGGTTAGAATCACCAAGAGAACGTTATCATTTTTTTAGAAGATATATGCATTAATAAGTATTTTTATTTCTTAACAAATGTACCTTGGACCTAGGAGGGAGACTGTAACTTTGGGCCTAAATTTTGTTTATTAGAAAATATAAGACTGTCCAAGCGTAGCCTTGCATGTGAAGAGAATCATCAGAATTTCTAGTAAATTACAGCTTAAGAGTTTATAATTAGTAGCATTTAACCAAATTCATGACATGAGCTAGTAACTAGCACCAAAGTGATGAGATGCAGAAGATGCAGAAGATCAAAACAATGATGTCTGCAGTCACATGCATACCCAACCTGTGCTATGCACAAGATCTGTGCTATAAAACAGCAGACATATACAATGGAACCTCTATATTTATCAGCCTCTATATTTGTCAAATCCAATTTTTAGGCGAAACAATGCTCCTATATTAATCCAAAAATCCAATATTAGTCATAAAATAAAATAAAAACAAGCAAAAATAAACAACGTTGGACAAGTTCTTTGCTAAACCGAGTGCTAGTGAATCATCGGGTAAGGGACAAAAAAGATATTGCTCACCAGCATTGGAGTTACTTGATGTTAGAATGAACGGTGACTCCCCTACTAAACAATATTTCCTTTGCTCCTATTCAGCTTCTGCCATCATCGCTCCGCTACATTTTATTTATTTATGTATTAGATTTTGGGGCTGGGAATGGATTGTTCCAATTTTAGTTAATTGCTGTGGAAAACATTTATTTTATATTCATCCGATCTGTATCCACCCGTCCCTCAGGAATGGATTAATGACGAATACAGGGATTCCACATGACTATAAAGGGGCCATGCTAAAATGTTTTTGGTTTAAAGAATGAGAAAAACTGTGAACTCATTTGCATATCCCCAATAACATTTTTAGATCACAATAGAAACGTTGAGCATCTTGAGATTCTGGGCTGAAAATAGATTCTGACCAGTTTTAGAAATACAATTGTGCACATAAATAAATATTTCTACCTATAATAAGTTAGGATTAATAAAAGAATATTATTTAAAGAAAGTGAACTAATTAAACATTATTTGTGAAGTTAGACCCATTTATTTTGGTTTTAAAAATAATCTCAAGAACGCTATTGTGTCTGTTCCAACAGACACACAGAAAATGCGCTATGTCTGTTGTAACTGACTGAACAAACATATATTGCCCAAAAGACAATGTTAAAAAGGGTGGAAACGCAAAGGAAGTTTAATAGAATACATGCTAAAAGTAAGTCGCTTTATATATTTTTATATAATAGTACAACAAATCTTTCTATGTATTGAATTCTAAGTGGATGCAAAATAAACACATTACAATATTTACTACAACTGAATGGATAAAAGAGGCTCAGCCTGTATTTTCAGTAGATCTATACTGACCAGACATAACTCGGCTTGCACCCAGCCTACTATTTCTGGATCCAATGTGCTGTGAGTACAAAACTTTAAAATGTTATTTATATGTCTGCATTTCAGTTAGCACTGATATAAATGCACATGTACTTTGCTGCTTCTGCCAGTCACATGTTAAATACATAGAGCCTCATTCAATTGCAAGTCCTTTATTACCTGTAACCCAACATTTTGGCTGCGGGTTACATTTTTTAGATACATATAGATGTATTCAATTGTCTCTAGCCTCCACACGCAAACCATGAACCTGTAAGTAGCATTTCAGGTCATGATAAATTAAGAAAGCCCATAGGTTACTTTTTAGACAGAGCCAATAGTAAATTAGACCGTCATCATGACGTTAGTAAAACATTGAGTTTAAACTACAATTAATTAGTGATTAGAAGTACAATTGGTGATCGGACTCGCAATCCAGCAATATAGAAATTAATAAAAATCATTAAAACAACTGTTTTAGTCCATGAGGGTTCCATGATATGTATTAACCCCTTGATTCCTGGGATCGTTATAATACGGAAATAAAACATAAAAAAATATATTTTATTGCAGATTTGCGAGCTTAAGACTGTTGTGCAATTAATTCTTATGCTTTTCATTGTTTTCCCAGTATTTTAAAATACAGTAGGATGTGTTTATTTGCTGAATTATAGATACTGACCAGGGTTATTTGGTAATATTTTTTGGCTTGTATTTGAATAGTTCTTTTCTTGTATGACTCATTCACTTTTTGTGTCTATTTGACAAGCAATGTCCTTGTTATATGTAAGCTGTTATGATGGTTTAGAAACATTCAACTATGCAGTTAAATTTAAAGGACAAAAATATATATTATTGAACAATTTGCTTCCTCACTAAAACATAATTAGGCAGGTAAAGAGTCTTGGGGCTAGAATGTAATTATTAAAGAAAATCTTTTTGATGCCTCCGCCGGTCCCTGGAGACAGCCATGATGCTTTGGTGAGGGTTCTGTATCTGTGATAGGCTCTTAATTTTCTCTAGAAGTAGGACTTGCAGTTATCCCTGCAAGCTTCCTTATTCTGAACATGTGTTTGAGAAGGGGATAAGTGTCAAATTGTAAAGGCTCCAATGATAACAAATCCCCCTTCCCTCTCCTTCCTTCATCACCTGCTCCTGATATGTAACTTAACCATTACCCCTAAATCTCCAAGCTACCAGGAAATGTTCAAGGCTGACAACATGGATGATTCTGTGCACATAAACAGTTACTTTAACAGTTTTTACTGATTTCTACATTGCTGGATTGCAAGTCTGATTGATAAATTTACTTCTCAACACTAATTCGAAGTCTCTAAGTGTTGTTTAAGTATAAACTCCATGTTTTACTAACATCATGATGACTGTCTCATTTACTATTGGCTCTGTCTAAGAAGTATTGCGAGTGTTTAAGAAGTAAATTACGGGTTTGCTTAAATGCTGTCAGATCATATGATCACGTCCCCTGAAATCCTGCTTATGAGTGCCCGGTTTCCGCGTGGCGGCTGCTCGAGGGCAGTTGCGAGTTAGAGACAATTGAAAGCTTTTAAATGTTTTGAAAAAAATGAACCCGCAGCCAAAATTTGAGGTTGCAGGCAATTACGGGCTTGAAATTAAATGGGGCCCAAAGTCTTTAAAAATTAAGATTTTCTCTAAAAATGTTTTATGCTCATGGGTTACACAGCTGATAATGTTTGTTTCCTGAACTACAGCTGTTGTTTGCCACAAGGCTTATGATGGTCACCTACAGCTGTCACATTTTGTTAATAAATCTCTCTCATTTGTATAAACCAGTCTAGTAATTTAGTAGTATTACACCCCACACACACACTGGCTGAGTATGTAAACTATTTTCTATTCTGCATCTGAACATGTCACTCATTTCCATTCTGTTATGGGGTGTGTGTAATGTTGTAGGTCAAAGGAAGAGCAAGTTACATCATGCAATTCTATAAATAAAGCATATGTATCTGTAATTGGTATAATTGACTTTTATATGGCCAACTGATAAATATTATTGATATTTCCAATGAAAATATAATAGAATATAATACAATAAAATATAAGTAATTTGGTATGATGTAAAGAAGAGGGATAAGCTATGGATCACAATTAAACATTTTGTTTTGCTCCTTAATGTAACCCCACTCCAATTAAAACAAATAATTTTCAGTGCCACATTATTATTCTAATGTGCAACTCATGAATACTTATGTACTGCTATAATATGCTAATTTGTGACACAGTGTGCATCTTTGTTTCTACCTTAGTTTTGCCATGCAATTAGATTCACTCCCCACACTAATCAACACACTGAGCCACATATTATGGAGCAAAATGTTGCAAATATCTCAGGAATAATTTATTTCAGTAGACTCTCAGTTATCCGGCACACACAGGTATTAGTAGATGCCGGATAAATGTAGTTTCTGCTTGAGAGTCACTATTAAAAGAGGCCGAGATTAACTGCACATAGGATGCTCTGCTAAGTATATTTGTCTAGGAGGGCTGTTCTAGCAGCAGCATTTTTCACTCCTCACTTACACACAGGGATGTTCGGCTAAAGCTGCGGTGCTGAACCCAGGGAATGTAACCCCAACACTGCGCTGTCTCAGTCACTCATGCCTGTCTGCTTCCAGGTAAAACTGAAATTGCAGAGACATACAGTGGATGAAATCTCGGTGCCTGTAAGCACTTTGTGTCATGACAACCTGGCTCCTGGCATTTGTTGAGCCTTGTAAAATGTAATTTTTATTTAAAGTACAGTATTACATTTTTTTTCTGGTTGCTTGAGTTCTGATTAACTGAGAGTCTACTGTATAAAGAAAATGGCCAATGCGATATATGACCAGTTTTAAGAAGAAAATGTTTTTTGTTAGGGTGACAGAGTCACTTTAATGATATTTATATATATCGGTAGTATGATTAATTGAAATGCCTCTTAGAATTGAAGAGCTAAAGTAAGTGAAATTTCATGGATATTATAGGACCACTAGCAGCTTGCCCGTCAAAAAATGACCGCAATACGATTGTAAGGCAGGTAATGGTGTTTGTTTGCGACATTAATTTTGTTGGTGTTGCCAGATCCTTCGGCGCTCATTGCGAGCCTCACGCAGAGCGCCTTTGGCGCTCATTGCGAGGCTGTTGGTTGTTTGTGCGCTATGAGCAGTGTTGGCGGTCTTTTTTTGTATGGTAATGAAATAATTAATACAATAATAAAGGAATATACTTTACCTATTTTGAAGTAATATATGCAGGTTGTATTGTGCTGAAGAGCTGGCAATCTGTTTTCATATTCCTGCAGCATACAATGTGTGTTTTCACTGCTGTGGTGCTGCTGTGTAGGTGTCAGCAATGTGTGCAGTTTGTAGTGTAAATAGGCTGCGTGCGCGAGGAAAATCCTTTAGGGTAGCTGTGTACTTCTGCATTGTGTAAGTTAGTGTTGTAAAATGGCGCCTAATGTGTGTGGTACGGGGCTGTGGCTGATTTAGCGTCCTTGTTCTTGGACGTCGTACGGCTTTTTCGGAAAATCTGTATGTGTTTCGTGGTGTTTTGTGTGTTTATGGTCCTGTAGCCTTGTTTTCGTTTTTTTCGGCGGCCATTTTTTCTCTTGCTTAGGGGATTTTCGGGTGTCTAAACTCTTGTATTTTGACTTAAATTAAGATGTAACTTCACTTTACGAGGTCCTTGCTGTGGGTAAGCTTTTTATGTGTTTGTTGTGTGTCTTTATTCTGTTTTTAATGTTTTCATGTGCGCGTGATTTTGCGTCCTTGTTCTTGGACCACGTACGGCTTTTTCGGAAAATCCATATGTGTTTCGTGGTGTTTTGCGTGTTTAGGGTCCTGTAGCCTCGTTTTCGTATTTTTCGGCGGCCATTTTTTCTCTCGCTTAGGGGATTTTCAAGTGTCTAAACTCTTGTATTTCGACTTGAATTGAGGTGTAACTTCAGTTTCCGAGGTCCTGGGTGCCCCCCCTTGCTTATGTGTTTGTTGTGTGTCTTTATTGTGTTTTGAATGTTTTCATGTGCGCGTGTTTTGGGGCGCTAAGGTCATATTTTTGCGAGCTCGTAATGTTTATTTTTCTAAGTTCCACAGCTCGTATTTGTGGATGCTAAGTCCGTAAATTTTGCGGTCGACGTGGGAGCCTCCACCTCCGCAAATGCGGCCTCTCGCTTCACGAGGGTCCCCATTTGCGGGCCTAAAGTCTGCAGTTGCTGGCAAGGAGCGTCTTTGGCACTCCTTGCCAGAAACAACTATATATGTGATTTGAATAAGTGAAAATTCACTTCTTAGAGTATGGATAAGTGAAAAATTCAATACAATTAAATTGTACTTTGTAGTGTGACATTTTTACGGTGTAGTTGTGACCAAATATTCTAACAGCCCTATGAAATTAGAAGCCGTATCGGCATCGGCACGCCCGCAAGGGCTGCAGGCTTGACATTCGGCTGCGTTACAGAGCTATTACATTTCACCATGCCGCGAGTTACGGTCTTGAGACGCAAACCTGTAAACCATTCTTGCACATGTTGGATGTACGGCCGTGAACATGATCAATTAGTCAAACACGGGTTTAGATGGAGCCAATGGCAAAAGAGATCATCATCATTACGTCACTGAAAAATGGATGTTGGCTTTGGAGTTGGATTCAAAGTCTTACAGGCTTTAATTACGAGCACATTGCAATCACATTCCAGAAATAATGCAATATTAATAAAGCCTTAAATATGATATTCTAGTCTATGCGAGTTCCATTATATGTATTAACACATTGATAGCCGGGATCGATATAACACGGAAATTAAACATGAAATAAAGTATTTTTGAGTGTAGGTTTGCGAGCTTGAGAATGTCGTGCTAATAATTCTAATACCTAACATCACTTTCCCTTTTATTATATGTACAGTAGTGTGTGTATATTTGCATTTACAGTGCTACGGATGGGACTTTACCCCTCTAGTGTGTCCTCGTTGGCTCCTTGGCTCCATTTGCGGGTTACGGGCTTGAACGCCAGTTAATTTGTTGCAATTTAATAGCATGATTGGAAACGTAACCGTTACGGGCTTGACAGATCAAAGGATTTGCGGGTATGCGGATCAAACTTCCACGTCCCACAGCCTTTTCTCACCCTTACCCTCCAAGTCGTCAGCAGGGTGCTTTATAGGGCCAATTTAATAGCCATAAGTCTTGCAGGCTACATTACGGGCTACGGTTTTCAATGCTGATAGAATTTAATAGGGCTGTAGGTCAGTAGTACTAAAGGGTTAATCGCTGGGGACCCATGAGAATGGACATTGCATGAGGTTGCAGTCTGCTCCATTGTCACGAGTCATGCATGTTTGAAATCCGTCACAAACACACATCTGCATACATTAAACCTGTAACTGGGCCATCAGAGACCTTAACTGTAAGACCCAATAGCATTATGTTCTACATGAAATATTAAACATGCAATTGTAGTGTTAACATATTCTAATATTCTAATTTATGTATTGTCAAAGAGTCAATTATAATTACAACGAGTCAAATAATACTTACACATAATCATTAATTACTGAATAATTTACCTTGGGAAAATCGATTTAAAATCCTGATCACATGTTTTCCTAGTTTTTAGAGGAAGATGAATGTTAAACACTTTTTAATCTGTTTCTAATTAGTTTTCGAGATTTTTTTTCTTCAGGGAGATTAGCACTTAGAATTGAGCAGATAAAGGAAATTCCAGATTTTTAGCCCTCAATTTAATATAAACCTCTGAATTTGATATATCAACCAGTAGGCAGATGCTACATCATGCTAACCTGCAGAGGTGATATAAAGTTAGTGTCGTAAAACTTCCTCTTATTCTTCTAGTACTGTACACTTGCTACATCCGCATATGGTCATCAAAACAATTGTCAAAGTGCAATAATGTGGCTTCCACTGCTCATAAAATTAATATATCCTAAATATTATTAAGTAATGTATTTCTGCTTAGTCCAGCTAGGCCCAGGCCTAGGGCAGTATGCTTAAAATTGCTGGTCCAGTGCCATGGAATTATAGATTGTAACTTTGCTAGTTTTCAGTCTTGCATGGCGCTTGGGAAAAGCACTTTGGACATTGGATTTTAAGCTCAAAGACCCTCCATCCTTTGCAATGTGTTAATATTGCTATTGTTTTTGGATTTGCATTTACCCATGTATAGCACTATGGAATATGTTAGCGTGTTACAAATAAAGAATAAAAATAATAATTTGCCGATATGTAAGCAAATGTCTATATGCAATGAACTGACATTTCTGTCATACATACTAGGATTTTGTATTTCAATGACATAATAGCAAACCACTTTTACATAATATAATTTCTTAAAACTATTCACGATATACATGTGAGAATATCGATCTATGTTAGAAAAACTGATTAATGAGTGGCTTTGGTTCTGTACACGTTATATTATCATGCGCTAAGTCCATCTACTGCTGAGCTTGCTGTGGAACAGGTGTCACATATTGAGTTTCAGACCCGCGTCTTTACACATTCAGTAGTTAGAATATTTATCAAATATACTGTAGGTTTGGAAGGACTGCTGTCATCATATGTAATTTTACAGTGGAGAGCTTCATGCAGAAGTGCAGATATATACATACTTAAAACTGATGCTATATATGTATTTCTTGTATAATAAATTACACAACTGCCTATAATTAAAAAAACGTGCTTGATTTAGCTCACAAATATAAATACTGTAAACATATTCTATATATGACAGCAACAACTAGTATAGAAATGAATTATCCTATTATTTTTAAATATACATACAGCATTTTTCAGTGTTGTATCTATTTACTCCAAATGGGG
The DNA here is from genome assembly GCA_027410445.1 of Discoglossus pictus. Lineage (NCBI taxonomy): Eukaryota > Metazoa > Chordata > Amphibia > Anura > Alytidae > Discoglossus > Discoglossus pictus. Next base: position 385,586,747 of record CM050166.1, on the reverse strand, counting down.
AATGTACCTTATAATGGCAAAATAAAATCTAAAATAGCAATTGCATATGTTTTTTTTTTTCTTCTGCTAGAGGATTGGGGCTGGGGTCCACGTATTTTAATTAATTACACAACTTGCATACAGTTATACCATCTGTTACATCTCATTTTTAGTCTTTCAAGCTTTTACTCTATAAACCTCAATATTTTTAGACTAGTCACTGCCAGTCAAAACTGACGGTTAAATATTGTCTTAAAAATGGTGTCTTCTGTTTGTGCGCCCTCTCTCTCTGTACCCTCGCCCTCTCTGCACCTTCTCCCTCTCTCTGTGCGCCCTCTCTCTCTCTGAGCCCTCCTTCTATCTCTCCCTCCCTTATCTTTCTCCCCCCTCTCCTTCTCTCCCTCCCTCTACCATCTTCGGATTTGCATGCGCACCTAGCAATTCTCTCTGTCCCCCTCTCCCTCCTTCTCTCTCCCTAAATGCTTTTCTCTCTCTCCTTCTCTCTCTCTTTCCTTCCTTCCTTCTCTCTCCCTCGCCCCTCCTTCCTTTTCTCTCCTTCCCTCCTTCTCTCTCCCTCCCTCTCCTTCTCTCTCCTTCCTTCCTCTATTCCTCCCTCCTCTCTTCCATTGCGAGACTCGGCGAGCTTTGGCACATGCGCACCTAGCAGTTCTCTCTGTCCCCCTCTCCCTCCTTCTCTCTCCCTCCATCCTTCTCTCTCCTTCTCTCTCTCTCTCTTTCCTTCTCTCTCCCCTCCTTCCTTTTCTCTCCTTCCCTCCTTCTCTCTCCCTCCCTCTCCTTCTCTCTCCTTCCTTCCTCTATTCCTCCCTCCTCTCTCCCATTGCGAGACTCGGCGAGCTTTGGCACATGTGCAATTTGCGAGCGTTACACACAAACTCGCAATACGACAACTATATTAGTGATTTCCTCTGACTTTTGTATTGTATGAAAAAACTCACTGGAAAATTGTCAATTGTTTCACGAAGGGAAAAAATGCTCCTTGATTCTAAAAAGTACTTATTGTGTTATACCCTGAATCAATGTCCCCCCTTCTAGTCAAATAACGTAACCTTGTATGCCCCTTTTCTAAATGTATCCAAACCATATTTAAATGTATTGATTGATTCTGTTGTCACAACCTCCTTTGATAGTGAGTTCAACAATCTGACTGCCCTTACAGTGAAACACCTTTATTTCTTTAAGGTGAAACATTTTGTCCTCTAACTTTTAAGCATGATCTCTTGCCAGTTGTAAACTTCTTGGCAAGATGTTTTCAGCTGACAATAACTTACACTGGTCTTGTTTGTATTTATATGAAGAAATCACATATCAATCACCTTGTAGATGTCTCTATTTTTCTAAAGAAAAATATCTAATTTGTTTAGCCTCTCTTCATAATTTAATCTTTGCATTCCCCTTTTTAATTGAAGTTGAATAATTTAACTATATTTTTCTTGTTTTACAATGCTCTAGTATGGGGTAAGTAGACTTGAATAAAACAAAAACTGCAGACAGATAACGTTTTGTGTGCTTGTGAACCATGGGCCATATTCAATTTGAAGCCCGCAACTCGATCGCAGCCAAATGTCTGCGGGTGTATGCAGGCTCCCATTAGCCTCCGATTGCGATGCTATTCAATTGCTCAAGCCCGTAAGTTAGGGGCCCAAAGCCAAACCATGCACTGGTTCGGTGCAGTTCAGGGCGGGAACATGATCGATTAAGCAAGCCCGTAACCGCTCATTTTGAATCAGTCAATAGAAAATTAGACTGTCATTAATATGAGATCAGACTCGCAAACCCTCAAAATAAAGAATTATGAACATGAATGCCAATACAGTTTTAGTCCATATGGGTGGCCTGATATGTATTAACTCATTGATACCCGAGATCAATTTAACCCCGAAATTGAACATAAAAAAAATCTATCATCTTGACGATTTGCGGCTTGAGACTGTTGTGCAATTAATTCTATGTCTCTCATTGTTTTCCATGTTATTTACAGTTCAGTATTGATTTTTTATTTGAACGAATAGGTGTTTAACCCCCATGCGGGTCCTCTCTAGCACTTGTCTCCTACATTTGCCGTTTACGGGTGTGAAACCATTTGCAGGCTTGGGGAAATTGAGCAATTTTATAGCGATTTGCGATTTTAGCCTTGTAAAAGATCATAGGCTTCTGCAGGCTGTAAGGTACGAGTTTGACCATCAACATTTTCTCAAGGCCGTAACTCGGAAGCCGTTTGGAGCCAGCAAAAAGAAGCCAATTGAATAGCAAATTAGCTTGCGACCTCACTTACGGTCTCCCGGATCGCCCGAAAACTCAATTGAATATGGCCCTATGTGTTTGTTGTAGTTTCAATTCAACTTGTTTTGAGTGGGCTGTATTGATTGGTGTGTTTAAAGGGACATATCAGAGGTCGTCATTACTACAGGAATGAAAACGTAATCAATTGTCAATACTGTTATTTATAGGTAGTTAATAAAAATAATAATATATATATATAAAGAGAGAGGTAGCAGTGAGTGTCCAGTAATCCAGATGAATAATCAGAGTATTGCAGTATAAAGTGATATAGCTCCAGACTCGAGAAGGAGAGGTTTGCTCTTGAAAGCTTGTCATATATTTATGAATATGTTTTTCCAATAAAAAAGGTATCACTATACACTGCAATACTCAGATTTTTTATCACATATATAGTTGTCAGCAGGCGGGCTTGCCAAAACCCGTTGGTAATGCAACGGGGAAACTTTGGCCCTCGTGAAGCGAGGGCTGCGGTTGCGGCCAGGCAAGGAGCACCTATCACCACGTAGCACTTAGGCAGGGAGTGCGGAAGGCGCTCCCTGCGCTGGTGGAGATGAGCGCCGTAGGCGCTCATCCCTACGACCCTGCAACACTTTACCATCATACCCACATGAACACAACACTCAAATACACAATTCACACTGCGAGACCCGTAGCACTTCTAAAAAATTTCACTAAAAAAATACCCACCGTAACACTTACAAAAGGAAACCGCAATTTACATAAAACTAAAATACGAGCCGCAAAAAATACGAACTTAAAGGCCGAACCGCGCACACCGAAAAACACGAAAAAACACTAAATACAAAAAAAAATCACATACAAACATTACACACAGCAAGGGGGGACACCCAGGACGTCTGCAACTCATCTTACGTGTCAATTTAACTCAAAAAACTAAAACAAGGCTACACGACCCCTAAAGACGCAAAATACCACCAAGCACATACGACTTTTAGAAAAAGATGTACGGGTACAACATACACTATTACCAAGGACTCTAAATCATCCACACCCGCGTAATACATACACATTCGGCAACATTTTACAACACTAACTTACACAATGCCGAAGGACACAACTACACTTACGGCTTCCCCTCACGCACGCAGCCTATTTACACTAAACATTGCACACATTGCTTACACTTGCACCTCAACAACACTGCAAATCTACATTGTATGCTGCAGGAACATCAAAACAGATTGTTAGCTCTTCAGCACAATGCTTGCTGCATATTTTAATTACAAATGGGTAAGGTATATTAATTTATCATTTCATTTATTTAGTAATTAATTATCATTAAAACATACACATATACAACACTTTAAAAAACACCACAATACATGATCGCAATATACGTCAAAAGCGCTCATTGCCAGCCACACGATGAGCGCTAAAGGCGCACACCACGAGGCTCGCAATCAGCACAAAAAGTACTCACACAACCAAAACACTTAATTTGTGTGCCAAACACCATTCCTTGACTTACAATTCTATTGCCGTCATTTTTTGATGGGCAATTCGCTTTCCTACACCCCTAGTGCTGACCATGGCTTTCTTGATCCTTTCCTCAGCCTAAGTTTACACCTATGTAGTTACCAAAGTATTTTGAGAACTAAACCATTTCCACAGTAGTAAATAGCCTGTCAGATATATCGATTTTACTAGAATTTATTTTGCGCCAAAGCTACCTGTTTGAAGACAAAATAGTAAAGTTCTAATTTTCTCATTTCCAAACGACATAGTTTTCATGTTTGGTAAATGTCTATAATTCATTACATTTATGATTTCAATGAAAGGACTAGTGCCAGAAATATGTTTCCTCAAATTGGATTTCAGACTCTCCAACAGGCACAGATGTTAAATTAAAGAACAGCGAGAATAGTCTGCCACCTGTCTATTAAAAGACTACATTCCCAAATAAGCAGCTGTTCAGACAGGAGTATGTTCAGCTCCTAACGCTGCCAGCCCTGTAGTCATGTAATCTGGGTTACTCAGTAAGGCACCAATGTTATTATGTTGGGTATGGTTTGATAACAGTTTTATGAAGTCCTAATGGATTTATATATGTTCTGATCACAAAGGGATACAGTTAACTAGAGATTTGTGCTAAAATATTATAATATAATATACCTATGTATTTATTTACTTGTATGTACTTTGTTTTTATTAAGAAGCGCGTAAAAGTTCTGTTTTCATGGCCTAAAATGAATCAAGTAGCCCATGTGTGGGCAGATACAGACTTGATATGCAATGTAGTGTCCTAGCCTATCAGGGATCCCATCTCAGCAGCATGTTGCAGCCTTAATACAATCTTTTATGCAAAGTTACTGCAGTCCTTAGGTAATCCTTTAGTCCATCCAGTTGGTAGCTGCAGCCCTCAGTTGCCACTGAGCTTACAGAAGAGGTGACATTACCAAGGGGACGTAGTAGCATCAATCACAGTGGCAACATTTCTACTTGTTTCACCCAATATGGGTGTAATACCGTCTGAGAAGGGGTAGTTACCAGCAGAGGGATAATGGGCTCAGTGCTGGGGCCTGTTTTGTTTAATGCATTTGTTTGTGATATTACTAGTAGTCTTCAAGATTAAGGTTGCCCTTTTTGCAATTGGCACAAAAATATGTAACAGGGTGGACATTCTATGAGGAGAAATGCAGAATAATGCGCTTAGGCCATTGCATGATTTAAAGTAGGCAAGCAATGAGCCAAGGTCGCAGGTAAAGCAAGTAGGAATTTGGATGTAGCAGGAAAAGAGAGCTACTGATGCCACTATATAGATTCCTATTAGACCTTACATACTGTAGATTTATGCATCTGTTCTGGAGACCCTATCACAAGAGGACATTAACAAATAAGAAACAACACAAAAAAGGGCAACTAGATTGATGCATGGTCTAAAATACAAAACTTACTTCATGACCTGGAGTTTTATAGGTTTAAAGGCTTATGTGACCATGGTGAATAAATATATTTTTGTTTTCAGTTTTTTACAATCCTATTGATGAATAACTACTGTGGGGGCTTGCCAGTGAGTTAGTTGTCAGTAGATGATCATTCATGTAGTTGTAGCACTACCAGAGACACCCCCATAAGCATTTTTCAGAAAAACAATTTGGAAACAAATTTCTTTATCCGGCACTCACAAATCACACATAAATTTAGAATCACATAAATTATAAGGCCTATACAGGGAGTGCAGAATTATTAGGCAAGTTGTATTTTTGAGGATTAATTTTATTATTGAACAACAACCATGTTCTCAATGAACCCAAAAAACTCATTAATATCAAAGCTGAATATTTTTGGAAGTAGTTTTTAGTTTGTTTTTAGTTTTAGCTATTTTAGGGGGATATCTGTGTGTGCAGGTGACTATTACTGTGCATAATTATTAGGCAACTTAACAAAAAACAAATATATACCCATTTCAATTATTTATTTTTACCAGTGAAACCAATATAACATCTCAATATTCACAAATATACATTTCTGACATTTAAAAACAAAACAAAAACAAATCAGTGACCAATATAGCCACCTTTCTTTGCAAGGACACTCAAAAGCCTGCCATCCATGGATTCTGTCAGTGTTTTGATCTGTTCACCATCAACATTGCGTGCAGAAGCAACCACAGCCTCCCAGACACTGTTCAGAGAGGTGTACTGTTTTCCCTCCTTGTAAATCTCACATTTGATGATGGACCACAGGTTCTCAATGGGGTTCAGATCAGGTGAACAAGGAGGCCATGTCATTAGATTTTCTTCTTTTATACCCTTTCTTGCCAGCCACGCTGTGGAGTACTTGGACGCGTGTGATGGAGCATTGTCCTGCATGAAAATCATGTTTTTCTTGAAGGATGCAGACTTCTTCCTGTACCACTGCTTGAAGAAGGTGTCTTCCAGGAACTGGCAGTAGGACTGGGAGTTGAGCTTGACTCCATCCTCAACCCGAAAAGGCCCCACAAGCTCATCTTTGATGATACCAGCCCAAACCAGTACTCCACCTCCACCTTGCTGGCGTCTGAGTCGGACTGGAGCTCTCTGCCCTTTACCAATCCAGCCACGGGCCCATCCATCTGGCCCATCAAGACTCACTCTCATTTCATCAGTCCATAAAACCTTAGAAAAATCAGTCTTGAGATATTTCTTGGCCCAGTCTTGACGTTTCAGCTTGTGTGTTTTGTTCAGTGGTGGTCGTCTTTCAGCCTTTCTTACCTTGGCCATGTCTCTGAGTATTGCACACCTTGTGCTTTTGGGCACTCCAGTGATGTTGCAGCTCTGAAATATGGCCAAACTGGTGGCAAGTGGCATCGTGGCACGCTTGACTTTTCTCAGTTCATGGGCAGTTATTTTGCGCCTTGGTCTTTCCACACGCTTCTTGCGACCCTGTTGACTATTTTGAATGAAACGCTTGATTGTTCGATGATCACGCTTCAGAAGCTTTGCAATTTTAAGAGTGCTGCATCCCTCTGCAAGATATCTCACTATTTTTTACTTTTCTGAGCCTGTCAAGTCCTTCTTTTGACCCATTTTGCCAAAGGAAAGGAAGTTGCCTAATAATTATGCACACCTGATATAGGGTGTTGATGTCATTAGACCACACCCCTTCTCATTACAGAGATGCACATCACCTAATATGCTTAATTGGTAGTAGGCTTTCGAGCCTATACAGCTTGGAGTAAGACAACATGCATAAAGAGGATGATGTGGTCAAAATACTCATTTGCCTAATAATTCTGCACTCCCTGTACGTAGTATAGTCTTATGGTAAAATGTTTGTGCATTTGTAAAAATCTGTATGTACATAAAAAGTGGGAAATTAATCACAATGTTTGTTGATGAATTAATGCCGAGACACAGGTTGAACAGTCTCTAGAGTTAAGGATCCTTCCTAGCAAAACAGAACCTCGGCTACTATGACCCCAAAATCCCGGGTTTGATCTGGATACAAAAACACAACCAAAGGCCAGTACCTCCTGGAGGTACTTGGGGAGCAAGTGGACATCGGCTGTTGTGTATACCTACTAATCATTCCCTGATTACATCGCATGAGTAACATCATCTTAATGGCCATCGGAATCAGATTATGGGTGAGCAGTGAGAGTGCGCAACGGTCCTTACAGTGTATCCTATACTAAAAGCACATTTTGATCTTAACAAGTGTTGCAGGGTGTATTTCTATTTATTTGGTTTTTTTTTTATGGAATAAAACAAGTTTTTATAGTAAACTACATTTTAAAGGAGTCTTTTTGGGTCTTTCCTCCTTCTTGTATTGTGTTGTTGTATCCAGATCAAACCCCTGATCTTGGGCAGATGTAATACATGCAGCATTCACCAAATGGATGCCTCAGGGATCAGCAAAGGAATCAATGTATATTTGTCCTTGTTAATAAAAACTTGTTTTATGATCTTGTTTGGTTTCTCTGCATGGATCTCTGAGATTGTGTATTCAGGTTCTATCTGAATTAGCTCCTGTGAGTTATTTAGTTTTATTTGGTGGGTGGGCCAGAATTTACTAAGATTAAGAGCAAAGTGCTAAGTTCTCCTGATAGGAGTCTTTATCTTCCTTCACTGCCGGCAAACAGACTTCTGAAGGAAATCAAAGGGCAGCCTCCTTGGCAGATCTACTTTTTTACCCTTGAAAAATAAAGGGGGCTGAGAGAAGCAGTCTGAAATTGCTAAAGCTCAAATCTAACATTAAAAATATTTACTGATTTGTATGAGTATATTGCTAATTAATTATTAAAGAGATATTTAACTATAGTTGTCTTTGTATCATCTAAAACAGGGTATTTAATAATGTACCACTGTGTATTTTCTTACATTTTTAAAAACTGTGAACATGTGGCCAAGAGATATACTGGTAAATACCAACTTACAGACAGACCAAATTTATTAAAACATTTGATCAGTTTCCCCAGTGGCATCTAGACCTCTGTTGATTCACTACTTCTGATTCATTTCACAATAGCAGCAGTATTTTATTTCAGTAGATATAAATATTTTGCGCTTTGCTGCAGTGACAATCAATATCTGTATTTTTAGTTTTTTGAATCTCCATACTTCAAAATTCGGACTGCCATTGTGAGAAATATGTTATACATAAAAATAATATAGCACTGGAGCGCTGCTATTCAGTGATATACAGACACCTCGGCACCTGATTTCTGCATTTAGATATTTATTGATTTGTGCAACAAGCAAAAGAGAATGTTATATATAAAGTGTGTTGTCAAGTATTCCCAAAGCCTTATTACTAGAAGAGAAAATAGTTTGAAAATACCACTACCCATTCCTGATATATGAGTAATTTAGGTGCAAAGCAAGGTAGGGGACAGAGTGCGAATCACTGTTCAGTTTGGCCCCTCTTGCTCCTGAGTCTTTTTTCAATGCTGTGGTTTGCTGATACTGATATCTATTCAATAACAATGGTGACAATGGATTTTAAATAGGAACATTTTTATTGGTCAAAAAGATAGCACAAGCAGCATGCAGCGTTATTTGGAGTAGGCTATGGAAGCATAACCTTTTGCCATGGTTCTGGCTTCTAATCACCCATAGCCTATGACTATGGCTATCTTACCTAGACTTATGTCTCTAACACTCCACTAGCACTTCATGCAACACTGTTCAATTGTCACTTCAGCACTTTATTATAAATTGCTAAAGAAGGGTAGAATATTTGACTTTATATTACCAAGGTTCTACATCAGCTAATTTAATAATCTCTAATCCTTGCATCCTATGTACACATATTTTAATATGGATTTTACTGTTTAATAAAAGTTACGTTTTATTATTTCGTTTATTCTCTCTTTTTTGAGATTAGGATAATCAGGTGTGCCCTACAAAGGGATCTTTTTTCTCTTTAAAGTATGGTCTAACACTCCATGGCCTATTTTTTCTTGCTCCATATTATTCATTGTCTAATTAACTGATGCAGCTACATCATACAGCTGTTACCTAAAGGACAAGTTCTTCTTAAAATTGTGTTTCTTTTAATGAATATACTACTTTTGCAGATGATCAATTAAAGTTATGGAAGTTACATAGTTTGCCAGCTATTCCTCCTTTGTGGAGAGCAGATTAAGCCATTTTAAAATGGATTATTGTCGCTGACTTTGAGCTCTATAAAATTTGGTTAAAGGTTCAAGATCCCATCAAACTGCAGCTGAGTTCTAAACTGTGAAAATGACATTCACATACATCACCTAATACACAGAGGTCTTGTAGCAATACAAGTGCTAAAACTTTTAACTATATATATATGTTATATATATATATATATATATATATATATATATATATATACAGTATATATATACACACAGATGTACTATTTATTTACTGTACTACTGTACGGTGGAGGGCTTCTATCACTCTTTTGCCCACCATATTATAAATGATTGTTGTGGTGAACTACCTACTCATAAGGTCCACAACACAGGCTGAGATCCCGCTCCATGCTGATGATAGCCAGTAAGCTTGAAACAGCTGTACATGGATAGGATACTCAGCCTGTGTTTAATCCAACCTTGGCTTTGCATTAAAGCTGTGTAATACAGCATGCATAAGCTTAAAGGAAGCCATGTTTAATAATGTCTATGGTTTGAAGAGCGAGGCATTTGTGGGCACATTTGCATGTCCTGGCTTAGCTTCTCAGAATGCAGTGTAATAACTGAACACAGCTGTACTATTTATTTACTGTATATATATATATATATATATATATATATATATATATATTTATATATATATATATATATATATATATGTATATATACACTTTTATATATATATACTTTTATAAATATATATATATATTTCTATAAGTGACCATTTTCATATGAGCTACTTGCGTAACTTCCCCTTTAATGTGTGTACTCACAATATTACCTTTCACTGCATTCTCTATCTATTCTCTGTAAGTTTCATCTTTCCAGTACCCCAATCCTAGCTCATCTCATTATTCGAACTTGGGCCTATCTCCTTCCACGGTCTATGGCATTTTACCAGGCTTCTGGCTTATAACTTACCAGTGCTGAGGGCCACTGTAGTGCCATAACCATATGAGCTAAATGTATTAAATAGGCATTGGTCTTTAATATACATTTTTTACAATGATTTTGCAATATTTAATATTTAACTAACTTTAAGTTCAGACTCAGTTAATGCTGGTGTCCTCCCTGTATAAGGCCAATAAGTGGAGGTGGCTTTTGTCTAGTAGGCAGTGATACAGTTTAGGCACACAGTTATTCTAATGCAATGTTCTCCATTGGTTGGAGACTTGTATTAAAGTGTTTTCCCCTGCAATGAGCTTTTGTTATGGGGCCAGCCAATGAATCATTGTTTGGTCTCTAGCTAATCAAATTGTTCTTAAAAGAACTGACTCTAATCCAACACCTTCTCTTGATAATCTTATCGGTGTGGAGACAAACTGGTGGATGATACTCTAGTCTTTGAAAGTGAGTTCTCATATGTCTCTTAGTACCGCCTATTTTACACATAATGTTGGAGTGGTGCTAGATAAATATCCATTCTATTCCGTTTTTACATTGTTCTCTAGGAAATTAAAATTAGAACACAGTGCAAAAGATTTATGCTTTTTCTCTGCATTCAGGAATGTAATCAGCCATCAGTTAACCACAAGTAACATATTTCGGCATTTCCAGAGGCGATTTACCTGAATGATGATTTGGGAAGGGTTAACCCTCTTTCTGCTTCTGTTCTCTGCATGGAGCTCTTGCTGTCAGTCTGCCTGGGGGACTTGTCAGAGTCTCATGTACACAGACACTTAATTTATTATTTTTTTCTGTGAAAAAGGCACATATTATAGAAATTCCAAAAGTATTTCAACATGTTTTAGGAGTGCTTTACGGTTGTGTGCTCCAAGTTGTGCTGAGTTAATTGGCCTTTTAAGTTAGCAGAGCATACAGTAGCCCAATAATTATACCTCAACATGTTTAATACATAATAATCAAGATTAAAATGTAATCTTCTACATATGATTCTGTCCAGTGGCAGGTAACAGGTGGTCCATGTAGTCCATATAGACTTTATTTCTATACCTATCCAGACCTTATTTGAAATAGGAGAAGATGTAATTCTTCAACACTGAGCATCTTAAATAGTTACATAGTAATTGAGGATGAAAAGAGACTTCCAGTCCATCAAGTTCAACCTTTTAAGATCTCCTCTGATCTGCAATATGCAGATTACTTGTTAATTAATTAGTTGTTAATTCATTGATACAGAGGAAGGCAAACAGAAAAAAAAGTGAAACCATGCCAGTAGTCTCAAAGGGGAAAAAAAGTATTCCTTCCTGACCCCAGATACTGGCGATCAGATTCCTCCCTGGATCAATACTCTAATTATCTCTAATTATCCATGACAACTCTGATTCCCCCTTTTAATTAGAAATAAATTGAATACCCTTTTAAAGTTATCTATCTAATCCACTGTCAACACCCCCTTTGGTAGAGAATTCCACAGATTAACCACCCTTACTGTGAAGAACCCTTACTATCCTGCTTCCTGGTCCACGAGGTGACAAGAAGGTAGAAATTGCTGTTTTTAGAGCAAGGGTGGTCTGTGTGCAAAGTGCTATGCAATGATATCTGTATATTCACTAGTTGATTAGTAAACAACATTCCCCATGTTATGTGTACTAAACAGGGAAGTGATAGCGAGCATAGCCTAGAATAGAGTAAAATCACACATGTACAGTGGTGTACATAGCTGAATGTGATAAAACAACAACTTATCTTTATAATAAGCTTCAGTTGTATTAATATTCTCTCTGCTCAAATCCTCTTATTATGTGTAATATTATTTATAATTATTATCCTTTATTTGTAATGCTCTAACATATTATTATGCTTTATGGCTTATCATTGTAGGTTAATCTTTGCTATAGCATCATCCTAGCTCAGTAGAGATGTCGCGGACAGTTCGCCCGCGGACTATTCGTAGCGATTTTGGCTTGTTCGCGCTCACATCGGACGGCGGACACATGCGCTTTTCGGTTTGCCCCCTATTCTTTATCATTGAGGAAACTTTGACCTGCACCTCACAGTCAGCAGACACACTCCAGCCAATCAGCAGCATACACTCCCTTCCAGAGCCTTCCATCTGAAGGACAGCATACATTTTAGAATCATTCTGAAGCTGCATTCGTTGTGAGAGGACAGATAGTGTAGCTGTTGGAGATTTAATAGGGAAATAGATAGCCAGGCTGTGTATTTAGCTTCCACTACAGACCTGAAGGACTCATCTGATATCTGCTGCAAGGACAGCAACCCAAAAGCCTTTTTTAGGGCTAGAACATCATTTATTTTATTTTATAATTTTTTTCTGTGTAATCTAATTGCATATGCCTGCCTGCCAGCGTGTGTGTGTGACAGGCTAACACCTAACAGCTTATATTGTGCTTATTTTCACTACTCATACCTGGTGGTGTACCATACATTGAAAACAACCATTT